>MNCI01012628.1:1352664-1436686 GCA_015680685.1 Gnetum montanum
AACATATTATCCCAGTGGAAATCCACCACAACCGATTAAGCAATTACAACAGTGGCAGCATCCACAATCATGAGGAATGCCACCACCAAGGCAACAGTATCCTTACCGGCAACCTGACCCGTATGGATATTACGTGCAACAGCCAATCTCCCCATGTGACTCTACTGGTCACGTCACTTCTCAACCTCACTTCCAAGCTTGCAAGTATTATGGGACTCCTTCTTCTAGAGGTGATATTCCATAGGCATATCATCCTTCTCATCCGGACGCACCTCTTCGACCAATAGCTCCACTACCACTTGCTCCTACAATGCAAGGTGAAATCCCTACCTAGCCGCAACAACGCAAAGCCATGAGGGCTGTTAACTCTCAACCTACTATTGGTTCCAACAACCACATGAATACAGGACCTTTCTTTAGACCTAATAGTCCAACCAAGCCCTTGCAATAACAAGTGGCTGATTCCTTAGATGCCTCAATATCAATCAAAACTTCGGAGCCCCCTTCAATCCAATCACTATACTCAATGCATACGGTTATGCTAATACATGTTGTCACTAATTGGATCAAAGCTGGCCACCTTCCCAAGAAATTCTCTGATCTTGGGAGTTCTCTGATATACTTACAAATTGCTAGAAATGCATCATGCAAGGCTCTTTTGGATTCAAGTTCTGGTGTCAACTTGATTTCTCAAGAAATGTACAAGGCCTGGAACCTACCTCTATTGAAAAAGAGCAACATCGGTCTAGAGTTGCTTGACTAGTCCATCATTGTCCCATTGGGACTGGTGGAAGACATTGTTACCACTATTTGTGGGTGGTCGTACCTAGCTAACTTCCTAGTGATTTAGGTAAACAATGGTAAGGGGGACTTCCTAATCATAATGGGAAGAGCATGGCTAAGCACCATCGACACATGCCTGTGAATCCATGATCTTTCCCTAAAAATATCAAAGGAAAATACATTCAGAAAGATCAAGAAGAAGAAAGTTCCGTGCATTGCATACAATGACATAGGGTGTAATTGCATGTAGAGGTCATGGTTTGTGCAAAGTTTAGCATTGCCTACATGAAATCAGTGTGCACAAGTGATTAACATACAAAGATGCCTGTATTCACTAGCCATACGACAGGAAGACACCCAGTGGTTGACAGCTAATAAGAAAGTAGTTCACTCATATGCATGGAACCAACTGAGGGTTTGACTTGTGATTACATCAATAGCATAGACACATTAGAGCAAGTCCATCGCCAACTTCCAAGTTTTAACCTTGAAAATATCAATTGGAGAAAGTTGGAAATCCCTGAGAAATTTAAGCAAGAGCCCCTCGAGCTGAAACCATTGCCCACCGGTATGAAATACACGTTCCTTAAAAATGGAAAACCAGTAATTATCAATGTTAAGCTTGCTCCTCAACAGAAAGAAGAATTGCTGAAGGTAATAAATAAATGGTTGGAAGCCTTCGCTTGATCATATCCCAAATTAACTAGAATAGATCCTAGGATATGCCAACATAGAATTTACACTGACCCCTCCATGAAGCCTCGAAGACAACTGTAGAGGCGATTGAACCCTAAGCTGAAGCAAGTAGTTAAGGAAGAAATCGAACAGCTTTTCAAGGCTGGGTTCATATACCCCATTGTTGATAGCGAATGGGTTAGCCCCTTAGTTATTGTGCCTAAAAAGGGAGGCAAATGAAGGATGTGCATAGATTTCAAGCTACTAAATATGACAACATTCAAAGATCACTTTCCATTGCCATTTGTCAACTAAGTCTTAGACACCATCATAGGGCATCGCTATTACATTTTTCTAGATGGATATAGCGGATATAACCAAATATAAATAGCCCTAGAAGACCAAGCCAAGGCTACATTCACCAGTCCTTGGGGAACATTCTCATACAAAAAGATGCTGTTTGGCTTGTGCAATGCCCCTGCAACATTTCAACGACTAGTTCTAAGCATATTACAACAGTAGATAGGGAATGGTGTGGAGGTCTTTATGGATGACTTCTCCACTTATGGAGAAAAATTTGATCAAGCCTTAGACCAGTTGGAGCAAGTGTTAAAAAAATGTGTAGAAACCAATTTGAGGCTCAACTGGCAGAAAAGCCATTTGATGGCCCAAGAAGGCGTAGTACTAGCGCACAAAATCTCACACACAGGGATAAAGGTAGGCCTCGAGAAAATATAAATTATCCAAAGAATTACTCGTCAACTGGAAACTATCAAAGATATTTGGTCATTCCTTGGACATACTGGCTACTATAGGAGATTTATTGAGAACTTTTCAAAGGTTTCCAAACCATTGGTGGAATTAATGAAAAAGGATGTACCTTTCGAGTGGACCAAGGAATGCAAACTAGCTTTCCAAACTTTGAAATAGAAGCTAGTAGAAACACCCATTCTACAAGCTCTTGACTGGTCCAGACCATTCCATATCATGACTGACGCATCCAACTATGCTTTAGGAGCTGTACTTACATAGTATGATGACCAGAAGTGTCCTTATTACATCCACTATGCAAGTAGAAGTATCGCTGGTGCATAACTTAACTACACTACCACAAAGAAAGAATTAATGGCTGTAGTGTTTTCACTAGAAAAGTTTAGATACTATGTATTGGGATATAAAGTAATATATACATATAGATCATAGTGCAATCCAGTTCCTCATGAATAAGCCAATGGTAAACCCTTATATCATATGATGTCTTGTAATCTTACAAGAGTTTAATTTAACGATGATCGATTGCAAGGGCACTGAGAATGTAGTTGTTGATCATTTATCTCGGTTGCGATGGGACAACAAAGAGGATGAGGATTCAATTTCTGATCATTACCCTAATGAATTCCTCTTTGCTGGTGTAGTGAATAATCAATCACCCACAAAGACAAACTGGTATAGTAGCATTCTTACCTATCTCCTCACCCAGCAAACACCACAAGATCCTCAATAACAGTTCTTTATCGAGCCAGAAATAATAGTTTCTTTATTGAGCCAAGTACTTTATGGAGATCAGTGGGCAACTTTACAAAGTGTTTCCTGATGGCTTGATTTGATGGTGTGTTGATCAATTGCGAGTTCTCCAAGATGCTCATGAGGGTCCTTGTGGGGGTCATTACACTGGGAGACAAACAACCATCAAGATCCTACTTGTATGATATTATTGGCCTACATTATTTCGGGATGCCCATCATTTCATCCAATCTTGTGAGCATTGTCATTGTGATGGGGGAATGACTGCTAGAATGGAAGGTTTGCAACAATGGATTCAACCATTAGAACCCTTCGACATTTGGGGAATTGATTTTATGGGGTTGATTACACCAATGTCCAATGGAAAAGCTTATATTATTGTTTCCATTGATTACCTAACAAAATGGGCCAAAGCAGCTGCTGTTAAAGTTTGTACATCATCCACAGCTGCACGATTTGTTCAACAACAAATCATAAATAGGTTTGGTGTGCCACGTGCACTTATTTTAGATAATGGTACACACTTCACAGGTGCAACTTTTCAGAAATTAATGCAACGCTTAGGGGTTGAGCATAAATTGACTACACCATACCACCCCCAAGTGAACAGTCAAGCAGAAGTTACCAACAAAGAGATTACAAAGATATTGACAAGAACCATTAGCAAGTTTAGGTGAGACTAGAGCACTAAATTGAATGATGCTCTTTGGGCATACCACTCCACATGGAAACTCCCTATAGGCTACTCTCCCTATGAGTTAGTGTACGGTAAATTACCGATGCTTCCCATTCAAACTGAGCTCCATACACTCCATGACATGTGACCTCAACCTTGACCTTAATCTAGCACAGAAACAATGGTTAGTAACCCTTAACTTGCTTAATGAAAACTGATTATTTTCCCTGTCATCTAATGAATTGCATAAGGCCTTCAATAAAAAATGTCATCACCTAAGAATTGGGAAAGTTAAATATCAGCTAGGAGATAAGGTTCTCTACTGGAATCCCACACATGTGCCACAACGTACTAAATTTCAAACATTGTGGAAAGAACTTTATATTATTTATGCAACTTTTTTTAGGGGCCATGATAATATACAAACCTGAGAGCTCAGATAAGAAACTTTTGGTCATCGTGCAACAAACCAAACGTTTCCAGGAGCT
The DNA here is from genome assembly GCA_015680685.1 of Gnetum montanum. Classification (NCBI taxonomy): domain Eukaryota; kingdom Viridiplantae; phylum Streptophyta; class Gnetopsida; order Gnetales; family Gnetaceae; genus Gnetum; species Gnetum montanum. The sequence goes on from MNCI01012628.1 coordinate 1,356,811, forward strand.
TAGGATAGCCAGAACACATGCTACCCCTCTTGATGAACAGCCCTACTCACTGTTTTGGATCTCCTCCTTTCAACTTAGTCATGGGGGAGATGGCCACCTATGCTAACCATTATAGGCCCTCAGTTCTTTTTGAATTTTTGTTTTACACATTTTTCCAACTTTTCTTATTTTTGTTTTACACCATCGTTCATGTTTTTACTATTTCTTTGTTTGCTTGATTGCTTTTATTCATCATCCAATAAGTGCTCATGATGGTGGATTGAATTATATCATATTGATTGCTAATGTTTGGTTTTTACCTTTGAATTATGATGTTGATATTAAGGTATGGTTCATTTGGTAAAACAGGCAATGAGTCCACGTCATCCACTCATCCATACAGCTCTATGGTCTCCTTTGGCTTGGAATTGTATAGTCCGTTTTTCTAAGTAAACATGTTAATCAATTGGTGGCTAGGTATTTTTCAAACCAAGGAAAGACTCAAAGGATGAGAAGGGTGTGACTTCAAGGGGATTCGATACATTTGTGTTGGTCATTCTCTTGGGTGTTTGGATGATTTTTCTTGGGTTTTTCACCATTTTGACATTGTTCAAAAATTCAGAAGTTGAGTGAATAAAAATAAGTCTTTGCATGGTGTGGTTCTCAATGGTGGTGGCTCTTTGTGGAAGCATTCTTGTTGCTTCAAGTAGATGGATTGGTCAAGTGTGTTGATGCGAGGTCACTGGATGTGGTTTGTTTGAGTATGGATTTGGTATGAGTTCTACTCAGTCACATTAACCATGAAATACACAAGGGACTTTACACAACCTTGTTCTTGGGATTCCATTCCATTCTCTCATATCCATCTTTCTTTCCATTTCCCCACCTCATTGCTAGTTTTATCATTAGTTTGTTTCTGGGTTAATGCATTGTTCTTCTTTGGTCAATTCTTGTGGGTAAGTTTTTAACTCTTGCTTCCAAATGACATTCCTAGAGCCTATGGACTCTTTGGTTTGTGGGTTTGTTAGGGCATAAAAGGCGTGAGCTTGCTTTGGGGAGGACCCACTAGCATTCCTTTTTGGTGCAATTGTTAAGTTATTTTTCCTTAAACATCTCCTGCAATCAATCATCTCTTGTTTCATCTCCATCCATGACATCCATTTTATTAGCATTGCCGTTGTTATTTTTTCCCATCTTTCTTGTTCCTCATATTTTTCCATCTTATAGCTACTGGAGGTTCGCTCTTAGTCGTGGGGGCCCTAGCACAAATTTTTTAATTTTCTCCATTTTATTATTCGCCGAACCCCTACACCTTGGGTAGTCACATGTGATAAATCTCTGAACTAGTTTCTGCCATAACCACAACTCAGCCAATGCACTTCATATCGAGGTAAGGTATCAACTACATTGTGGTTTATCTATCCTTGCTCATTTATGACTATGTTCTGTGTGTAGATGGTGATCATTCAAACAATGGACTAGGCTTGGAGGAAGCACTCAGGATGGGCTGAAACTGAAGCATTTACGAAAGGAGCAAGTCTGGTGGCATGGCTATGGATAAACAATGGAAGGTGCAATCTTAGCATTGGCAGCAACATGCTTCATTTTCTCTCTCTCTTTCTCTACAAGCTACCAAATAAAGGCTTGGATGTCATTTATGTACAAGTGTTCACCAAAATGTTGTAATATGCTTATTGATCCATCATTGGGCACGTTGAGTCTGTCATCCCATTCCACCGTTAGTTGTTAATTAGTCAATAATCCCATACCTTTCAAATATTTTGTAAGGAACTCGAGGATGAGTTTTCATTCAGTCGTGGGGGTATGATGAGAGCGATTACTCTAGCGGTTTATTCTAATTATTAGAGTAGTTACTCTCGTGGTTTATTCTAATTATTAAAGTCGTTACTTTAATTATTAGAGTAGTTGCTCCCAAGCATATAAATATAGTGCCTAGGTGCACAATTGGGAAGAAGTCTTTTAGCAGTCAAGTAGCGAAACTTTTGTAGTCTGTTTGAAAGTTAGAGTATTTTCCAAGTGCCCGTAGTAGGAAGTCTAAGTATGGATGGATCTTTATTTGAGCGTTGTGTACCTGAGCACACTTGTGTATGGCAATAAAGACGAGTGCTTTGATTCATCCTTGCAGCACTTGAGATTTGTTTTCTTACACATTTATTTTATTTTATTTTCTTATGCATTTATTTTATTTTATTTTATTTTATGTACTTTACATTTCTATTATTAGCATAGCAATTCATTTTGATCAATTAAGAAAATAATTAAATTGCACAAGCACGACCACTTAGAGCATGTGTGTAATGCTTGGTAACCTAGTAATGATTAGTGTTTGGTAATCCGAACAGTGTTGCACTGGTTCAGGATGTGTACAGCAAGTGAGAATGAATGCTAGTGTTAGGATTAGTTAGAACTTAGATAATGAGTAGTTAAGTTAAATTAGTCACTTAGTTACATCTCTCCTTCCCTAATAGTGTAGGACATAAAAACATAAAAGCTATAAAAATCATATGCCTCAAGCTTACTTAACCATACAATCGTGACATACAGGTAAGCTTGGGAAGATAACAATCAACCAACCTATCCTTGTTTCACAAGGGCGCATAAGCACTTAGTCCTTGGAATTCGACTAGATCATGCGTGAAATGCTCGTATTCGTATGGTTGAGCATAGGGGTACCTCGCCGTGCATCATTGTGTCTTACAAAACATGGAGAAAAAATGGCAAAAATTAAAGCTATTTCCATGGACACTCATTAAAGAAGCTAAAATTTGGTACTAGTCCTTGGAGCCAGAATTAATCCATACATGGAGTACATTGCTTGAGCTCTTCATTGACAAGTATTAGATGTACTCCCGAGTGTCCAACTTAAGAAAGCAGATACAAGGTTGAAAACAAGGAACACATGAACCCTTGGACATAGCCATGGATAGGTACTATTGTCTTTTGCACTGATGTCTTGGCCATGGTTATTCTCAAAGGGAGTAGCTTTGCCATATCATAGATGGGCTCTACACAAAAAAAAAAAAAAAAAAGAACTCTTGGGGTCTATGCCCAAGAAAGATTTTTAGAATTAAAGGTCCATCAAATTCAAAGGCTGATAGAGTAGGTTGGCAAGAAAGAAGGAGAGTTGAGAAAAAGGAAAAGTGCTGAGGAGTATAACTGGGATCTCTCCATTAGAAAAAGAGAAGTCTAGTTTTGTGATAATGAGAAGGAGGCACCACTTGATGAGGTGGCACAATGAAAGACCTTACCGATTTAGAAATTTGTTTTCAAGATTTCAGCTAAGGTAGGTAAAATGTGGAACTCTTTAGATGAAAAGTTCCAAATTGCTTTAAAAATAGCAAAGGAATCTAAAGAGAAAAATAGTGATCGTGATTGCAGAAGAATGAAAGAAGTTGAATGTGGCTACCAAAGGGGTAAGGGCAAGGTTGCTGTCGTAGAGGAGGTTGTGTTGTCCAAAATAGATGATGATGGTGGATGTGACATCTACTAATATGAACATCCTATGGTGATGAGCTGCGATATCGTGTCCGCCCCCGTGATATCGTGGCCTGCCTCAATTTCTATAAATAAGAGGCGACTTTCCTTGTTCTAGGCACTTAGACTTAGACCCTTAGCCAAACTATAGTAGTTTTACCATTCCAGAGTTAGAATAATTTCCATGTGCCTGTAGTAGGAGTCTTAAATTGAACAGATCTTTATTCAAGCAAATTGTACCTGAGCACACATTTGTGTACGACAATAAAGACGAACTTTCTGATAAACCTTGCAGCTTGTGGACTAAGCTAAATAGGAATTAATTATTGTTAAATGTTTAAATGATTTCCTAGATAATTAATCTCTCTCAACCCTTGACTCTCCTAGTTAAGTGCATTCAGTATGTCCGCTTCCAGCACATGTGTAACGCTTGGTAACCTAGTAGCAAGTAGTGTTTGGTAATCCCAGCAGCGTTGCACTGGTTCAGAATGTGTGCAGCAAGTGGGAACGGATACTAGTGCTAGGACAATTAGAACTTAGTTAGTGAATAGTTAATGAAAGTTAGTCACTTAGTTCTCTTCACCTTCCCCTATTAGCATAAGACATTAAAAAGATAAAAGATATAAAAATCATATACCTCAAGCTTACTTAACCATACAACCATGGCAATAAAAGTAAGTTTGGGAAGACAACGATTGATTAACCTTAAGTGTTCCATTAGAGCGCGTAAGCACTTAGTCCTTGGAGTTCGACCGAATCATGCGTGAGACACTCATATTTGTATGAATGAATGTAGGTGTACCTTGCCACTCATCATTGGCGCCGTTGCTAGGGACTTAGTTGTTTGTGCACTACATAGAACATAGGAGATCATTCATATCATTGGGACACTAGAACGAACCCTTAGGGTTGATCAAAAGAAAAATAAGATAACGGTAAAAAAACACACCGAACAAGACAAAAATGTCTTCTTCTTCACACAAAAGCACTTCACCGCCTAGGACCAACACAAGAGATAGTTGGTGACACAACACAAGTAACCAAGATCCGCCAGTTCCTCAACAATTCCATGTGGTATATATTCATCATGATGAATATGTACCCAAATTTACCTTTATTCTCCATCAAGATGAACACCTACGTTGGAGAGACTTGGAGGGTAACATAGTGTTGCCTCCAGATCGAGTAGTCCCCAACATGCTTCTTCGTGATCTCGCATGAGTAGGCATGTCATAGTTATACATGGAATATGTTACATGTGATTATGACAAAAGGGATTACCATCCCATAGAAGCGCAACGTCAAAGGGACTTGCAACAGGGGAGATACTATACATCGTTGAAGGGCAAAGGACCCCATAACACACCACCCGTCTTAAGAAAAATTGAGGGTGGTGAACCTATTTCAATAGGTTCTCCAAAAAATGATGTTTTTCCTCATAACGATGGTGAGGAGGTGGTGTATCAGAACCTTCACTCCCAGTTCACAACCTTGGTTCTAATCCCCATGAACACCAAGTATTCAACGAGGGAACACAAACACATGATAAGGACAGGCAGTCTGATCGTAATCACGATTGGGGCCGAGACCATCAACGAGAAGGTAGGAAACATCGTCATGAAAATGGTTCTCCTTCTTCTTCACCTTCATCATCACATTCACCCTCTCCTTCAGTATCAGGACGCAGTCATAAGGAACCTAACCATGAGGATAAGGGTAAAAAGGGTGAGAAACCTTGACGAGAGAGTCGAGAGCAAGGATGAGGGCACTTTAGAGAATCACAGCATAGAAGAAGGGAGAGTAGGGAATCGGGTAGACATCATAGAAGCTATGAGTGAAATGACCACGAAGAACCCCTACTCGCAACCTGAAGCATGTTAGATATCATAGAGGTCGTAAGAATTCCCACAAGGCACAAAAAGATAGAAGGATCAAGAGGTTAGACATGAATAATATCCCACGATTTGAAGGGGGATACAACACTGATCCTCAAAATAACTTACAAGCATTTCACGATGCATGTGCCTTGCAGAACATCGAGAATGAATGAAAAAAATTAAAGTTGTTCCCAAGGACACTGATAAAAGAAGCGGAAAGCTGGTACCGGTCCTTAGAACCAGAATCCATTCGAAGGTGAAGTACAATGCTAGAAATGTTTAATGATAAATATCAAACGTACTCCCAGGTGTCCAACCTATGAAAGAAAATCTAGGGATGGAAGCAAGAAAATCATGAACCCTTGGATGCTGCCATGGACCGTTACTATGCACTATTACATCGTTGCCCATGGTTACGCACAACAGGATCAACTACGCCATCTCATAGATTGACTTAGGCATGAAACCAATAGAACCCTTGGAATGTATGCCAAAGGGAGACTATCAGAGCTTAGGTCCCATCAGGTTCATAGATTGTTGAAGTAAGTAGCTAAGGAAGAAGGGGAGCTACATAAGAGAGAAAGTGTGAAAGAGTACAACCATGATCCTTCCCTCCGAAAAAGGGGAGTGAGATTCTATGAGGAGGAGGAAGAGTCACCACTTGAAGAGATGGTGAATAGGAAAACCTTGCTGCTCCAAAAGTTAACCACAGAAGTGTTGGTGAAGGTAGACCAAATGTGGGACTCTTTAGATAGTATATTTGAAACCGTTCTCAAAATCGTAGAGGAGTCTAAGGAGCGAGGTAGTGACTATGATAAAAAGAAAAAGAGGGACATGGACCATGCACGTAACAAAGGTAAGGGTAAAATGGCTATCATCGAAGAGGTTGTGGATTCTGATACAGACAATGACGGTGGATGTGAGATATGCCAATACGACCATCCTAAGGGATGTTGTCCAGTAATCTCACATTTTCAAGAGTCTAGGGTGTATGCACTTAACCCACGACTTAATAAATGACAAGCACCCCAACGGTTACCTTATCCCCAAGGTAACCAAGGTAGTTTTACCAACCCTTAACGTATTATCCAAGTGGAACTCCACCACAACCTATTGAGCAACACCAATAGTGGCAATACCCACAGTCATGGGGGAAGCCACCGCCAAGGTAACAATACCCTTACTGCTAACTGGATCCATGTGGCTACTACGTGCAGCAGCCAATCTCTCCACGTGACTCTATTGGTCACTTAACATCACAATGTCACTATCAAGCTTGGGAGTATTATAGGAATCCTTCTCCTGGGAGAGACGACCCACAGACATACCATCCTCCAAATCCATCGACAACTTTCACACCGATAGCTCCATTACCACCCACTCTAGCAATGTAGGGGGAACTCCCCACTCAACCATGGAAACCCAATGTCACAAGGGCTGTGAATCCTCAACCCATAGTTGGTTCCAACAACCTGATGTAGAAAAGTCTTTCTTCAGAACCAACAATCCAACCAAGCCCTCACCATCAGAATCAGTTGAACATCTAGACATCTCCCTACCAAGTAAAGCGGGGCCTCCTTCAACCCAAAAATCAAGCTTAACACACACGGTTATGTTAACACATGCCGTTACTGACTGGATTAAGGTGGGCCACCTTCCCAGGAAATTCTCTGATCCTGGAAGTCCCTTGATCTACCTCCAAGTCGCTAGGAATGAATCATGTAAGGCTCTTCTGGACTTAGGTTCCAGAGTCAACCTAATATCACAAGAGATGTATAAAGCTTGGAACCTACCTCCATTAAGGAAGAGTAACATTTGACTAGAACTGGCTGATCAGTCCATCGTTATCCCCTTGGCACTGGTGGAGGACATTGTTACCATTGTGTGTGGGTGGTCGTATCTAGTTGATTTCCTAGTGATACAAGTAAACAACGGTAAGGGGGACTTTCCAATAATAATGGGAAGAGCATGGCTAAGTACCATTGATGCACGCCTAGGAATCCATGATCTTTCCTTGGAAATATCCAAGAAGAACAATTTTGGAAAGATTGAGAAGAAGAAAGTTCCATGCATCGCATATAGTGAGATGGGGTGCCATTGCATGTAGAGATCATGGGTCATACAAAGTTTAGCATTGCCTGCATGCAATCGGTATGCACAAGACATTAATATACAAAAGTGCCTGTATGTAGTAGCCACATGACAAGAAGACACCCAGTGGCTGATGGTTGATCAAGAAAGAAACTCACTAACATGCATGGAACTAACTGAGGGAATAACTAGTGCTTACATTGAAAGCATCGACACACTGGAGCAAGTTCGTTGCCAACTTCCAAGCTTTAACCTTGAAAACATAAACTAGGGGAAGTTGGAAATTCCTGAGAGATTTAAATAAGAGCCCCTAGATTTGAAACCATTGCCCACTGGTCTGGAGTATATGACCCTTGAAAACGAAAAATCGGTGATCATCAATGCAAGACTTGTTCCCAAACAAAAAGAAAGACTGTTGAAAGTGATAAACAAGTGTTCAAAAGCCTTTACCTGGTCATATCCTAAGTTAATTGGAATGGATCCTAGGATATGCTAGCATAGGATTTACACAGACCCCTTCATGAAACCTTGGAAACAACCGCAGAGGTGATTGAACCCAAAATTGAAACAAATAGTAAAATAAGAAATAGAACAACTTCTTAAGGCTGGGTTCATATATCCCATTGCTGATAGTGAATGGGTTAGCCCTCTAATGATCGTGCCTAAAAAGGGAGGAAAATGGAGGGTGTGTATAGATTTTAGGCTACTAAACATGGCAACATTCAAGGATCACTTTCCGTTGCCATTCGTTGACCAAGTCTTAGACACCATAGTAGGGCATCGCTATTATAGTTTTCTGGATGGTTATAGTGGATACAACCAAATACGGATAGCACCAGAAGATCAAGCCAAGACAATGTTCACCAGTCCTTGGGGAACGTTTGCATATAAAAAAATTCCATTTGGCTTGTGCAATGCTCTTGCCACATTTCAACGCCTAGTTCTAAGCATATTCCATTAGCAGATAGGAAACAGAGTGGAAGTCTCTATGGACGACTGCTCCACTTATGGAACAAGCTTTGATAAAGCCTTGGACCGATTAGAGCAAGTGCTGAAAAGATGCGTGGAGACCAACTTAAGGCTCAACTAGTAGAAAAGCCATCTGATGGTCCAAGAAGGCATAGTACTTGGACATAAGATTTCACATTCAGGAATAGAGGTAGACCTAGATAAAGTTAGGGTCATCCAAGGAATCACTAGACAATCGGAAACTATCAAAGACATTCGATCGTTCCTTGGACACACTGGCTACTATAGGAGATTCATTGAGAACTTCTCCAAGATTGTCAAACCGTTGGTGGAACTAACAAAGAAGGATGCACCATTTGAATGGACCAGGGAATGTGAATGAGCATTCCAAACTATGAAACAAAATCTTGTGGAAAATCCCATTCTACAAGCCTCGAACTGGTCCAGACTGTTCCATATAATGATTGACGCATCCAATTATTCCTTGGGAGCCATACTTACACAGTTAGATGACCAAAAATATCCTTACTACATCCACTGTGCAAGTAGAAGTATTGCCGATGCACAACTTAACTACATAACTACAGAAAAAGAATTAATGGTTGTAGTGTTTGCACTGGATAAGTTTAGGCATTGTGTGTTAGGTTACAAAGTGTTCATCTATACAGATCATAGTGCAATCAGGTTCCTCATGAACAAGCCAATGGTTAGCCCTCATATTATATGATGGCTGTTAATCCTACAGGAGTTCGATCTAACGATGATCGATCGAAAGGGCGTCGAGAACGTAGTTGCAAATCATTTATCTCAGTTGCACTGGGACAAGGAGGAGGATGAATATGCCATATCCGATCATTTTCCTGATGAAGCCCTCTTTGCCAGTGTAGTGAATAACCAAGCCATGGAAACAAATTGGTATAGTAGCATTCTCATCTATCTCCTTTCCCAACAAACACCACAGGAGTTGGACTTTAGGAAGAAACAATAGTTTCTTCATAGAGCCAAGTATTTCATGGAGATCAACGGACAACTTTATAAATTTTGTTCTGTTGGCTTGGTTCAATGGTGTGTGTCTGATATGGACCAACTAAGAGTTCTCCAAGATGCTCATGAGGGCCCTTGTGGAGGTCACTATGCAGGGAGACGAACGACTATTAAGATCATGCTTGCAGCATATTATTGGCCAACATTATTTCGGGACACCCATCAATTTGTCCAATCCTGTGAGCGCTGTCAACGTGATGGAGGAATGATTGCTAGAATGGACTATTACATTATAGGGGAATAGATGTTATGGGGTCCATTACACCAATGTCAAATGGAAAAGATTACATCATTGTTGCTGTCGACTATCTAACGAAATAGACTAAAGCAGCTGCTGTTACAAACTGCACATCATCTACCATTGCACGATTTGTGCAACAACAAGTTGTAAACAAGTTTGGTGTACCACGTGCATTGATCTCAGATAATGGAACACACTTCACGGGTGAAACCTTTCGAAAGTTGATGCAATGCTTAGGGGTTGAACATAAATTGACTACACCTTATCGCCCCAAGCTAATGGCCAAGCCAAGGTCACTAACCAGGAGATTACTAGAATATTAACAAGGAAAATTAGCAAATATAGGAGAGATTGGAGCACTAAACGGAATGATGCCCTCTAGGAATACCGCTCCACTTGGAAACTCCCTATAGGCTATTCTCCCTATGAGTTAGTATACAAAAAACTTCCAGAGCTTCCAATTCAAACCGAGCTCCGTACACTATCCATGGTGTGTGACCTCCACCTTGACCTTGATTTAGCACAAAAACAAAGATTGGCAACTCTAAACGTGCTAGACAAGAACTGATTGGTTGCCCTGTCATCAAATGAGTTGCACAAGGCACATAATAAGCAATGTCATGACTTAAAAATTCAAAAGGTTAAGTATCGACCAGGAGATAAGGTCCTCTACTGGAACCCCACACATGTGCCACAACGTACAAAATTTCAAACATTGTGGGAAGGGCCTTACATTATTCATACAACCTTTCCCTCAGGGGCCATGACCATATACAAACCTAAAAGCCCTGATAAGAGATTACTGGTCAATGTGCAACAAACCAAACCCTTCCATGAACTTAGAACAACCGGCGCACATAATACCTTTGAGAGAGGATGACCTCGCTCATTATTTCAGATCTCCTCCTTTCAACTTAGTCATGGGGGAGATGGCCACCTATGCTAATCAATCAAGGCCCTCAGTTCCTTTTTAAGTTTTTGTTTCACACATTTTTTTTACAAATTTATTTAACTTTTCTTGTTTTTTTTTTGCAACATCGTTCATACTTTTTTCGTTCATTTATGTGTTTAATTATTTATTTCGTTAAGTTTGTCACCTAATAAGTGCTCCTGAAGATGGTATGAACTGTATTCCATTGATTGCTAATGTTTGGTTTTTACCTTTAAGTTATAATGTTGATACTAAGGTATGGTTCTTTTGATATAATAGGCAATGAATCCACGTCATCCATACATCCATGAATTTCTATGGTCTCTCTTGGCTTGGAACTATGCAGTCCCTTTCCTTAAATAATAAGAACTATCAACGAATCCGTGATTGGGCATTTCTCAAACTAAGGAAGGACTCAAGGATTGAAAAGGGTGTGACTTCAAGGGGATTTGATGCATTTGTGCTGGCCATTCTCTTAGGTGCTTGGATGTTTCCTTCTTGAGTTTTCCTTAACATTCCGACGCTGCTCCAGTATTAGGAAGCTGAGCTAATAAAAATAATAAGTCTTTGCATGGTGTCGTTCTCCTGCAAAACACAGAAAAAAAATTGAAGAAAGAGAAGAAAAAAAAGAAAAAGAAAAAAGTGAGAATTCAAAGCACACCCTTTAGATGAAATAATCATTTGGGCTACAAGCACTAGTTATGGAACTAAACAAACATGTTCCCTCTAACTAAGGCCCTTTCTCACTTCCTACTATCTCCTTTTTCGTTTCATCAGAATGGTGGTGACTCTTTGATTGAGGCATTCATGTTACTTCAGGTGGATGGATTGGCCGAATGTATTAATGGGAAGTCACTAGATGTGGTTGGTTTGAGGCTGGATTTGGAATGAGATTTACTAAGTCACATTAACCATTAATACACAAGGGGCTGTGCACTACCTTGTTCTTGAGACTCCATTCTATTCTCTTCTTTCCATCCTTCTTTCTCCATTTCTCACCTCATTGCTGGTTGTATCAATAGTCCATATTTTGGTTGATGCATTGTTTTCTTTTTGGTAAATTCTTAGGGCTAAGACTTTAAATCTTGCTTGGAAATGACATTTCTAGAGCCTACGGACTCTTTGAATGTGGGATTGTTAGGGCATTAAGGGCATGAGCCTGCTTTGGGGAGGACCCACTAGCATTCTTATTTGGTGCATCAGTTAATTTCTTTCCCTTAAACATTCCCATAATCAACATTTATTTTTGTTTATTTCCATCTCTAACATCCATTTTATTGGTGTTGCCATTGTTTCTTTTTCTCCGTCTTTCTTATCTCTTATCTTTTTCCATTTTATTGCTACCGGAGGTTCGCTCTTAATCATGGGGGTCTTGGTCCAATTTTTTTGATTTTCTCTTAACCCCTACACCTTGGGTAGTCACCAGTGTTATATCTCCAAAATCTGCATCAGCCATATCACAACTCAACCAACGACACGTACACTGAGGCAAGGTATAAATTGCATTGCGATTCATTTACCCTTGCTAATTTAAGATTGTGTTGTGTGTGCAGATGACAATCATACACCATTGGATTGGATCTAGAGGGAACACTTGGAATGGACTGGTGTTGGAGTAGTTATGTAAGGAACAAGATCGATGGTGCAATTTTGGATGGACAACGGAAGGCGCAATCTTGGCATTGGCAGCAATAGACTTCTTATTTTTTCTTTCTCTCTCTTTTCTCTTAGCTACCAAATAAGGCTGGATGTCAAATGTGTATAGTGTTCACTCTTGTTGTCATGAACACTAATTTTGTCATGTGTTGTAATGATGATTCATTCACAGGTCACCCCATTCATTAGTATCATTCAAGCCAATAATCCCATACCTTCCCAATATTTTGTAAGGAACTCGAGTACGAGTTTTCATTCAGTCATGGGGGTATGATGAGCTGTGATATCATGACCTACCTCAATTTCTATAAATAAGAGGTGGCTTTCCCTGTTCTAGGCACTTAGACTTAGACCCTTAGCCAAACTATAATAGTTTTACCATTCCAGAGTTAGAATAATTTCCATGTGCCTGCAGTAGGAGTCTTAAAGTGAATGGATCTTTATTCGAGTAAATTGTACCTGAGCACACATTTGTGTATAGCAATAAAGATGAACTTTTTGATAAACCTTGCAGCATGTGGACTAAGCTAAATAGGAATTAATTATTGTTAAATGTTTAAATGCTTTCCTAGATAATTAATCTCTCTCAACCCTTGACTCTCCTAGTTAAGTGCATTCAGTACGACTGCTTCAAGCATGTGTGTAATGCTTGGTAACCTAGTAACAAATAGCGTTTGGTAATCCGAGCAGCGTTGCATTGGTTCAGGGTGTGTGTGGCAAGTGGGAACGGATACTGGTGCTAGGACAATTAGAACTTAGTTAGTGAATAGTTAATGAAAGTTAGTCACTTAGTTTTCTTCACCTTCCCCTATTAGCATAAGATATTAAAAATATAAAAGATATAAAAATCATATACCTCAAGCTTACTTAACCATACAATCGTGACAATACAAGTAAGTTTGGGAAGACAACAATTGATTAATCTTAAGTGTTCCATTAGGGCGCGTAAGCACTTTGTCCTTGGAGTTCGACTGAATTGCTCATGAGATGCTCGTATTTGTATGGTTGAGTGTAGGGGTACCTCGCCACTCATCATATGGGATGTTACCTTGTTGTGTCACACCTTTAGGAGTGTGTGGTGTATGCTCTAATCCTAGATTGGTGAGAAGGTAAGCACCTAGAAGGTTGCCTTATCCGCAAGGCAACCCAATGTAGTTCCACCAATAATAAGCCTATTATTCAAGTTGAGCTCCACCACAACCTTATGAGTAGTACCATTAGTGGAAGCATCCATAGTCATGGGGGATGTCACCACCAAGGTAGCAGTACCCTTACTAGTAACTTGATCCATATGGGTACTATGTTTAGTAGCCCATTTCTCCATGTGACTCTTCTAGTCATGCTTCATTCTAGCATCACTACTACCCTCCTGAGTTCTATAGAGCCCAATCTCTAAGAGGGGAATCCCCATTTCTTAATTACCATTCTTATCCTTCTGCACATCTTCCTCTTCCCTCAACATAATTATCACTTGGTTCATTAATGTAGGATGAAATTCCAACTCAGCCGTAGCAACATAACACTACTAGGGCTATTAACTTATAGTCGACTTTGTAGCTGAATGGTTTGGAAACTAAATCCTAAAAAGATTATTCTTCTAAACTAATAGTCCTACAAAGCCCTCATAAACTTATGTGTCTAATAGCCCTACTTCTCTCTCATCCTCTACATCCACTTCGTTTGAGTCCCCTTCAAACCAAACACCTCCCAAGGTGCATACCATCATGTTAACCCATGCAGTAACTGATTGGATAAAGGTTGGTCATCTTCCTAGGAAAAGATCAAATCTTGGAAGTCCTCCTATGTACCTACAGATAACTGGGAATGATCCTTACAAAGCTCATTTGGATTTAAGTTTTGATGTAAATTTGATTTCTCATGAGATGTACAAAGCCTAGAACTTCCACTTAAGAAGAGTAACATCTACCTTAAGTTGGTAGACTAGTCCATCAATGTTCCCTTGGAACTAGCAGAGGACATTGTGACTATCATCTATGGATGGTCCTGTCCTATTGATTTCCTAGTGATCTAAGTCGATAATTACAAAGACGACTTCCTAATCATCATGGGAAGGACTTGGCTAAGTACCATTTGTGCACAACTCAGCATTAGAGACATTTCCTTGAAGATTTCCAAAGAAAATGCATTTGGAAAGGTAGAGAAGAAAAGAGTTTCATGCATTGTGTATAATGATATAGGATGCAACTATGTGTAGAAATTATGGTCCATAAAAAGTACTTCAATTGCAACATGTAGACAATGTGTAGATGAGATAGAAATTCAAAGATGCCTATATGCAACAACCATAAAATAGGAGGACAACTAGTGGCTAACAGCTAATCCTAAAAGCAACTCAAAACTTTGCATGAAATCAACTGAGAACCTAATGAGTGTTTATGTTGAAGGCATGGATGAATTGGAGTGAGTTCATCACCAACTCTTCGATAATACACCTAATGACACTTATTGGGTAAAGTTGGAAATCCCTGAAAGCTTTGAACAGGGGCCCCTAGAGTTGAAAACTCTACCTGTCAACATGGAGTCTAATTTTCTAAAAAATGGCAAGTTGATAACAATCAATGCCAATCTTACTCTTGAATAGAAATAAAAAGCTATTTAAGGTGGTCAAAAAATGGTCAATAGCCTTTCCTCGGTCATATCATGAAGTCATCGGGATTGATCTTAGGATATGTTAGCATTACATCTATGCTGATCTTTCCATAAATTGAAGAAGATTGTCGAGGAGGAGATTGAACAACTCCTTAAGGCGAGGTTCATCTATCCCATTGTGGATAGTGAGTGGCTTACCTCACTTGTGATAGTGCCAAAGAAAGATGGAAAGTGGAGGATCTGTATTAACTTTAGGCTGTTCAATATGATGATGTATAAAGATCATTTTCCATTATCATTTATGGACCAGGTGTTGGACACTATCTTTGGACATTGCTTTTATAGCTTTTTGGATGGTTATAGTGGCTATAAACAAATTTAGATTGCACTAGAGGATCAAGCCAAAATGACAGTTACAAGTTCTCGGGGAACTTTTGCATATAAAAATATTTCATTTGGTCTGTGCAATGTCCTTATAACCTTCCAACGCATTATCCTCAGCGTCTTTCAATATTAGATTAGTAGTGGGATAGAAGTCTTCATAGATGACTTCTCCACCTATGGCACTACATTTGAGCAAGCCTTGGACTCGCTTGAGCAAGTGCTAAAAAGGTGTGTGGAGACCAACCTTTGGCTTAATTGGCAAAAGAGCCATCTAATGGTTTAGGAGGGCATTGTATTGGGGCATAGAATCTCACAAGAAGGGATTGAGATGGATCCTAAAAAAATAAGGGTCATTTAAGGAATAACCCGCTAGCCGAAAATTGTCAAAGATGTCCAGTCATTCATTGGTTACACTGGCTACTACTGGTGATTCATAGAGAATTTCTCTAAGATCACTAAATCATTAGTGGAGCTAACAAAGAAAGATACTCTATTCATCTAGACTGAGGAATGTGAGAAGGCATTCCAGCAACTCAAGAAGAAGCTTGTAGAAACTCCAATTATATGAGCACTTGACTAGTCCAGGCCATTTTACATAATGATCGACACATCAAAATATGTTTTGGGAGTCATGCTCACACAGTTGGATGATTTAAAAACATCCATAATACATCCACTACATGAGTTGTAGCATTGTGGGTGCACAGTTGAACTACACCACAACGAGAAAGAATTGATGGTAGTGGTGTATGCCTTGGAGAAATTCAGGTACTATGTGCTTGGGTACAAGGTGTTTATGCACATAGACCACAGTGTAATCCACTTCTTGATAAGCAAAACACCAGTGAGCCATGTGTCATACGGTGGCTCATGATCTTATAGGAATTTGATCTCATGATGGTAGATCGAAAGGGAACTAAGAATGTGGTTGCTGATCACTTGTCTTGGTTATGATGGAACAACAAAGAGGAGGAGAACTTGCTTTCTGATTAGTTTCTCGATGAACTCCTCTTTGCTGGTGCTATAAATGAACAAGTGCCTACTGAACCTACATGGTACAATGACATATTCACTTATTTTCTTACTCATGAGATTCCACAAGAGTTGGACCATAGGAAGAAACAATAGTTTCTTCATTAGGCCAAATGCTTCATGGAGATTAATGGACACCTTTACAAGGTATGCGTTGATGGCTTAGTTTGTTGGTGTGTTCCTGATGTTGACTAATTGTGCATCCTTCAAAATGCTCATGAGGGCCCTTTTGGGGATCACTATGCTGGGAGATGCATGGTCATTAAGATCCTAATGGTAGGGTATCATTGGCCAACACTCTTCAGGGATGCTAACCAATTTATTCACTCTTGTGATCACTATCAATGTGACGGTGGGATGATTACTCGAATAGAGGGATCTCAGTAGTGGATCCAATCACTAGAACCCTTCAACATCTGGGGCATTGACTTCATGGATCCCATCACACCTATGTTAAATGAAAAGGCATACATCATAATTGTTATTAACTATTATATGAAATGGACATAAGCAACAACCATCATCGACTATACATCCTCTACTGCTATTTGATTTGTACAACAAATTGTTGTAAACATGTTTGGGGTGCCATGTGCACTAATTTCTAATAATGGTACTTACTTTACAAGCACCACCTTTCAAAAGCTCATGCAACACTTAGGGGTAGAACATAAATTAACAACACCCTACCACCCCAAGCTAATAGTCAAGTTGAGGTTATAAATAGGGAGATCACTAAGATCTTAACTAGAACAATTAGTAAATATAGGAGAGATTGGAGCACAAAACTCAACAATGCCCTTTAGGCCTACTGCTCAACACGGAAACTCCCTATAGGCTATTTTCCCTATGAGTTGGTTTACGAAAAATTCCCAACTCTTCTAATTCAGTTTGAGCTTTGTATACTTTCAACAGCCTATGACCTTAACCTTGAACTTAGCTTAGCATAGAAAGAAAAACTGATCAACCTTAATGTGTTAGATGAGAATAGATTGGTGGCCTTGTCTTTGAATGAAGTGCACAAGGCATTCAGCAAACAATGCTATGACCTCAAAATAAGAAATGTAAAATTTTAAATAGGAGACAAGGTTCTTTACTAGAATTCCACACATGTGCCACAACAAACTAAGTTCCAAACATTTTGGAAAGGGCCTTACATCATCTATAAAACCTTTTCTTCTAGGACCATGTTGATTTACAAACCTGAAAGCCTAGACAAAAAACTGCTCATCAACATGCAACATGTAAAACCTTTCCATGAGTCCAAAAGAGCCAGTGTTAGTAACATCTCATCGGATGGACATCCATGTTCAATGTTTCATATCTCCTCCTTCCAACTTAGTCATGGGGGAGATGGGCATCCATGATAAACGAATTAAAGTGGCTCCTCAGTTTTTACACTTTTTTGTTTTACACCTTTTTCTCACACTTTTTGTGTACACCATTTTTTATTTTACACCATTGTTAGTATGTTTTACCTTTATTGGATATTTTACAATTTCTTTTATATGTTACTTTAATTTGGTTTGGTTTTTTCTTATGTTTTCTAATGTTTTTTTATTTTCCTTTATTGCCATTAGGACACAGTGATGCTATAACTGTTTGCTAATGGTGGTTTGTACTTAATGTTATTCAATTACTAATGTTTGGATTTTATCTTAGAATTTTGATGGTTGATAACTAAGACATGATTTCTTTTTCATGGAATAGGTAGTGAGTTCACATCATTCACCCATCCACAGAACTCTATAGTGTTATGGGTTTTGGAAATATGAGGTTCCTTTCCTTAATGAAACTTTAACAAAATTATGACCTTGGTAGTCTTCAAACTTGGAAAAGGTCAAAGGGATTGACAAGGGTGTGACTTCAAGGGAACTCAATGCTTTTTGTACTTTTGTACTCTCTTCAGTGCATGAGTGTTTTTATGGATTCCTTATCATTCTGATGTTGACTAATAACAAGAAGTTAAAGTCTTTGCATGGTCTAGTTCCCATCCAAAAATCCATAAAAACATGAAATTAAAAAAAAGATGAAAATTCAAAGCACACTACTTAGATAAAATAACAGGCTACAAGCCGTTCTTATGAGACTAAAAATACATACTACCCATGCTTGAAGGTCCCCTCTAACTAAGGTCATTTCTCACTTTATGCTTCTATTTTCTTCTCAATAAGGAATGGTGATTGATCTATGGGAGAATTCTTGTGTCTTGAGGGGGTGGACTAGTCTTAGAGTATCAATGCAAAGTCATTAGTAGTGGTTGGTTTTGATTTAGACTAAGAATGAACTTTATTAGGTCATTTAACCATCAAATCCACAAGAGATTGCATGTGATCATGAGATGAAACTCCATTCCATTATTCTCTCTCATCTACAAATGCTTCTCATTATTCACCTCACTACCAATTTTTCATGGTTTTGTTCAATGTCTTAGTTTGATATGTTAAGATTCTTAAGTAGATTCTCCCAAATTAGGTTCTTAACTTTTCATAGTCATTAATCAACTGTAGGGCTCACGGACTTGGTTTAAGGATATGCAAGGGCAAAAAGGACATGAGTCTACTATAGGGAGGACTTAGTTACATTTCCCTTGGTTTGGACAGTTAAGTTTCTTATCCTTATTCATTTTTGCAATCGAACCATTTTACATTTCCGATTGGTTGCATCCAATTGTGCACTCCTTAATGGCATTTTCTCTAACCTAAAACTCCAATTTTGTGAATAATCAAGCCTTCTTCAAGTTTTTCATCATGTTCATGACTTTTTTTGGCTCTTTGAGAACCCCAATTTCGTGCTTAAACTCCAATTTTTCAAATTTTTAATTGTGAAAAATTTTCTCCATAAGCTCTATCGATGGAACCTCGTCAATGGAGGGGATGCGTAAATTAGACCCCATCGATGAGACCTCGTTGATGCAACATAAAAACTCTATAAATACGCGTGGACACATAGCAATTTTTCACATTTCCACATAAATGAGGTGGAATTTTTTGAACTTTGTAGAGCATAGAACCTTCCAATAGCCATAACTTTCTAATAGGTTATTTGATTAACTCTGTTTTTCAGTCCTACAGTTACCAAAGGTAAGCTCTTTGTTGTGGGGGCCACAAACCTTAGGTTTTTTCACGAAATTTTTTTGAAGTTTTTCTAACTCCCACAAAGGTTTAACTAATAAACTAGCATTAAAACATTTATTTATGAAAGTTAAATCCTTCTAACAAACTTCGGTAACATTCTAAACTAAATAACATTAAAATAATATTAAGATAATGAATCTGCCATGGTCATAACTTAGTCAAAGTGTAACTACACAATGAGAAAAGGTACCTAAAAAGTTATAAGTTACACATTGTATGCTAATCCTTAGCTATGTTGTGACCACATATGGCACCTAAGGGTAAGCATGCGTAGGAGGGAGGATTGTCCCAAGCAAGGGACAAAGGCCTAAGGATAGGAAGGGGCCAAGAATAGTCCTAGGAGTAGGCAGCTAAAACCCATGTAATGAGACTTCTTTGGGAGGAGCCCAAAGTGGAATCTATTAGACAAGTTCCCAAAGAAGTGGCCACGACTAAACAGTCTCATTGAGATAAGGCACCAGAGCCAAGACCAAAGCTTGAGGTCATCTTGATGGAGGCCTACCTTAGGTAGATTACATCCAAAGAGGTCCATAAATTTGTGCTTCAAGAGCTAAACTTTTGATCCTTCTTGGAGTTTACTCCTTCAGAAGTTAAAGTTCAATTACAGAACTCTCCCATGTGGCCCACCATCACTTTTAGCAGGGAGTGGTACATGGGAGAGACATACCTTTTCTGGAACAATTAGTAGGCTAGTACAACGATCAAAATCAAGGACATTTCTGTGTCCTACTTAGTGAAAGTAATCTTTGAGGCCCTTGGATTGCTAGACACTAGGGCCAATCTTGCAAAAATTCCAACGCTGGAAAATCTAGGCATCAAGAAAGAATGGTCACAATAGTGTTATGAAGTGAACTGCAAGGAGTTTGGTGCACTCACCATAGTGGAACTTACATACTTTAAGATTGCAACCTTTCACCTCAACCTAATGGTGAGGCCTAGCAAGATCACAGCTTTCTCTACCGATCCAGTTAGCACTCTAGGCAGTAGATTCCCAGTAAACCTTCCATAGCTGATCTATCTTGAGATATAAAAGAACTTCAAGGAGAATAAACATGGAAGCAAGGCACTCCCCTTTTCATGCCTCATCAAAAAATTATTCAAGAGGGGAGGCATAACCTGCTACACAAAAGATGTTGTCTAACACACTCCAATTGCCTCTTGGGTAGAAATCATGAAGGAAAAGGTGCCAACAAAGGTGATCCAAGAAGAGGAGCAGTAATCACCACCTCTAGCATCCACTCATGAAACAACATTAGAGGCTCACATTGCCATTGAGCACATGTGCAATCTTTGAGAGTAGCTTTTGCAATAGCAACAACAACAAGTAGGGACGAGTGGTGGTGATCCATATGTGTATGGACCAGCCATGAACCATCTTAATGAATTGGCTCAAACCATAAGTCAAATGGAGGGTGAGGCATCAATTTTCTAAACACAACAAATGTAGATGCCTATAAGGTTAAATCCAAGTGCTCGAGAGTTAATGTTGCTACCTTTTCGGTGCATTTGGAGAGGGTGAGGGAACAACTATCTTGGTGATATAGCACCATGGGAAAGAGATGATGGCTAAAGTGGTTGTTACAAAGTTGCCAAAGCACTTAATGCACCTGCAATGCCTATACCAAATGTTTCTACACTTAGAGATGTGTAGACATCTACAAGAACTCTTAGTGGTAGATTAAGCATAGCCTAGCATGAGGAATTGTTGGACCACCTAGTAGAAACTAGGCAACCAATTCCAGATGTCTTTGATCTTCTAGATATCATCATTGAAATCTAGTCAGAGCTACTTGAGGAAAGAAGCAAATGCATCATCATGAAGTGGCAACTTGAAATAGCCTAAACTAAGAATTAACACTTGGTTATGGAAGTTTTTGAATTACAAACTTGCCTCACTGATCCTGTGTTGTTCAACCAAGAAATCACAAGAAATGAAGCTTTTCAACAACTTCAAGCCAAATTGAAAGAGTTTGAGTACGCAAAGGAGGTGATAGTCTTTGACCAGTCCTTGGTTGATGCAACAACACATAACATTTAGAAGGATTTGGTTTAGACTTGCTAGGATAATGAGGTGTTGATTGTAGAAAATCATCACCTACGGAATGTTGATGCATAGAAGTAGCAAATGTTAGAGTTTATCCATCAATAGCATGAGTAGCTAGCTAGGGTGAAATTAGGATTAAGGAGATTGAAAACAAAAATAGAAGCCTCTCGATGGAGGAAGTCCATCCCTTACGACAAAAATCTATAATTGAGATTATAGCTTGAAAAAATAAAGTCCTTAAGTTTGAAAGGATTAAAAATTACTATAAGGACTAGGTGGGATTGTAGAAGGAAATCCAATTGACAAAGGAAAAAATCAATGAGGCTTTCTAGTAGCTCTAGTAAGGAGGAAATGTCTGGTAGCCTATCTTTGATGGGCTGAACACATACAACAAAGTAGAAATCCACTTGAAGGAGCTACAGATCGAGAAAATGATGGAATACATGGAGCTTGCCAACCTTAGATATGCAAACTTGGTGATGTTGATTATGGGATGGCCACAGTTAGAGTTGGAGAAATAAGTGGCCAGTTTGTACTTGTTGTACAAGGTAGAGTTCAAATACCATAAGGAGACCAAGCAGAAGCTTGAGAAAACAAACACAAAACTCAAGGTTCTCCGAGCAAGGTTCACTAATCAAAGATCAATTGCTGAGAACCTAGCCAAAATGATGAACGAATACCAAGAGCTACATAATGCACTTAGGGCATTCGACATTGAACACAAATAGTTTGTTGCCTAGTTTGTCAATGTGAAGGAGCTATTCTGTACAATGCCCTATCCATGGGATATTCTTATTCTTGCCCACATTGGTGATGTAGCGTGGACAATGAATGGTCCCTGGAGTAAGGAGGAGAAGATGAAGGCATTATTGGATGCCTTCCATCTTCTGCCAAAAGTTGCTGCTACTACAATACAATCATAACAATGACTTTAACCACCATGTGTGCCTAAAGCAGGAGAAGGTCCTTCAGAACCTTAGAAGCCTCCACCACTTAGGATCGTCTGAACTTCTTCATCATCTTCACGTCATTCGAGGAGTTGTGTTTGTTAGTTTTGTCCTAGCATTTAATTTTGTTGTCCTAAACATCCATTTTGTAGACCATACACTTAGGCACTCAGTTTTTGTTATGTGTCTATAGTTAGTCAATAATTCCATACCTTTCCAAATTTTGTAAGGAACTTGAGGACATGTTTTCCTTTAGTTGTGGGGCTATGATGAGTTAGTCATTGGGCTACGTTGATGGAATGTTGTTGATGTGACCCTGTCGATGGGATCTTGTCAATGTGATCTTGTCGATGCAGGGTTTGACCCATTGATGTGTTCCCGTCGATGGGGCATCCTATTTTTGCCTATAAATGTGTGCCTACCTGCCACATTTATGGCAATATTTTCATAGTTGTAGCGAACTACTTGCATTTTTTCCATTTGAGAGTTAGAATATTTTCTAAGTGCTTGCAATAGGAGTCAAGGTGTGTACAGATCTTTATTCAAGCATTGTTGTACCTAAGCACTTCAATGTGGACAACAATAAAGATGAGCTTTTCTAATAAACCTTGTAGCACTTGGACTAGATTAATTGTTTCCTTATGCATTTAATATTCATGCAATCTACTTTAATGAGTTTTAATTAAGTAATTGATTAATATTGATTTAATAGCAAACATAAGTACGACCACTTCAAGCATTTGCTTAGTGCTTGGTAATCCTAGTAACGCTTAACGTTTGGTAACTCAGTAGCATTATAGCATGTTCAGGATGTGTACAACAAATGAGAATGAATGCTTATGTTAGGATTAGTTAAATATTAGCAAGCAATTAGATTAGCTTAGTTAAGTAATTAATTACTTTATTCTTTATTCTTGTTCTTAGGCCACTTAAACCATAAAAGATAAAATGATAAAAATCATATGTGTTAGTTACACTTAACCATATCCTTGTACTTCACAAGTGGAATTGGGAAGACAACAATTGCAACAGTTAGTTTCACCTCCTAGAACCAGTGTACTTAGAAACCTAAAGTCTTTGGAATTCAACCGGATCACGTAGTCAACGCTAGTGATTTGTATGGTTAGGCATAGGGTATACTCGCTACTCATCACTAAGTGTATCAAGCACTATCATTACTAGGATTACCAACTTAATATGTGTTAATGCTTGAAGATAGGTCATGCTTATTTCAGTAATGATTATCATGTAATGAAATATAAGCATTATGCTAAGGAAAGTAATAAAATAACAAAGGAAATTAAATGCAATAAATGTAAATTTATTTTAAGTTAGAATATAGCAATGAAAAAAAAAATCAATCTCCATCTTATTATCATTCATGAATGTTATCTGGGTATAATCTATTTGAATAGGACTCAAGATGGCTCACTTAAATCCATTCTATGGACACTAGTTGACTATTTCTCTAAGCAAAAATAAACTACAAGATTCTCATTAGTATTTGATTGATTGGAGCCATAAATGTAGTACGTAAGCTCTATATATAGGCATTTATTAAGACTGAGATAGCACATCTATGATGTCATAGCTTATGACAAATCCTTTTCATTGTCTATCAATGGTTAAATTAAACAAATTTTTCTATGAGAACTAACCTAGAATGTTTTTTTCCTTTCTTGCTAGACTTTTTGGAGATTTGATGACATTTGTTTTGAAGAATTTGTTTTTGATGATCAATTGTAAAAAGAATTGGAGATCAAGTCTATTTGTACATAACTGCACTATTTCCTATGAATTTTTAATATTTTTAGAATGAAAGTAATAATTTTAATGATTTCCTAGATGAAAAACATATTATATAATTTCCTTTGAGCTAGTATAATTTTTATTTTTTCCCCCTAATTCTTTTACACCTATCACGTTGCTTGTATGTTTGGTGTTTGGTATATGCCACAAAACTCCTGACGACATATAGCAAACTCGATACTTTCCTTGAACTTAAGGAAAAAAATGATGGTGTCAAATGGTATGCTTTAAACATCTCTCGTCAAGTAAGATGTCACATTAATTAATAGTGTAGTGATATTATTAAAAGCCAAGTAGAGGGGAAGAAAACGATAAATGCTCCATAATCATGACAAAGGAAAATAAAATACAAGCGTATACAATCTGTCCATACTTGTGTCCATTCCACGAGCATGTAAAGCTTTCAGTCTTATTTAAAGAACAGTAAGGGTGGGTGCCTGTGCCCATGGCTTGGGGCATAACAGGTACGTAAATTTATGCATGGATGGGTAGCTCTCTGGCTGGTTCTAACTAGGGCTTCATACACTTGACGGGAGGCACAATTGCTCCGATGACTTTGCCATAGACATTGTTACAGAAGGAGCCGATGCTGGATGGCGCTACTGCTGCTGCTCTGTCTCTATGCTTGGCACCCACCCTGCTTAGCTGCACATCCTGCAAAACAATATTTGTGCATGGTACCGTGCTGCTGCATGCAAACCATATTCCCTTCACCGACCTGGTGGTTCCCTTAATATTGCTATACGTCACATCGCTGATTTGGATTGCATTCGTCTGCTCCAAAAATATGATAACAAACAGATACATTCACACACATATATATTAATGAAATAAACAATCTGCCCAGTTGAAAAAAGAAAACACACAAGCATAAGAGACTAGCTTCAAACTAACAACCCGAGTACATTATTGCAGAGAAGACTTTTCACCAGGCTGTAAATGCATCACAACAAAAGTTTGTGGGTGCTCCATATACGATCAATCGGAACAGGTTGGTACTCACCTTGTTGCCGCATGAAGATTCTGCAGAAGAACCGCAGTAAAATTGATCGATGATTATAGGGTTCCTCACGTTTGCCATTACGATATTTTTAAATTCTAGTCCTCTTACAAAACCCAGGCCTCCCTATGACGAAAATAAAAGCGATATCATAAGCATAAGCACCAAGCATGAAGAAAAGAAAATAGTACACTAGGTCGAGCCATGGAATCATGGGTTAGGTTAAACAAGGAAGTAGGAAGGCAGTGTCCATATTAAATTCTGTATTAAACCTGCCATGTCTTAATGCGAACACCATTGTCGGTGTCGCGGAAGGTGACTCCGTTAACTTGAACGTTGGTCACTGGTAGTATACGGGAATTGTCCTTTCCTAGACTGCCAATGCTGCTCCCACAAATTCATTACAATGTATCTTATCTTGAAAATAAAAATTAACAAATAAATATTTGGTATCGTGTTCTATTCAGTGTTTCTCTCTTGAAATTAATAATTCTGCCATTCCCCAATTCGCAACTAAATTTACCTTATGCCATGGCCAGGCCCACAGATTGAATTTTGTACTCGAATGTTGCTGTTACCATCCACCATGGCAACACAATCGTCACCTGATGATGAAGGCATTATTTGAAATGATTCAGAGCCAAATTACAAAACCCAGGAAGGAACAAAAAAGTAACAAATTAGAAGCCTTATTAAGCCTATTGAAGAAAAATTTATTATGTATATGAATTATGAGTGTGACCTGATCCGATCTTGCTGTCTGTGATAAGAACGCCGTAACACATTCCCATGTGAATGCCGTCGGTATTTGGACTGTCCTGTGGTGAATCAATGGTGATACCTCGTATTGTCACATGAGTGGATGCAAATAACGACAGATGAACCTTGGGACTGCTCACAATCTTGATGTCTTGCACCACCATATTGTTCGCAAAACTGGTGGTCATTGCCTGTATGTATGCAATGTATAATATGTATATATATATATGCATAAATATTTAGAAGTTTGAATGATCATGCAGCACCATTTGCATTAAATTTGCTGCTAAATAACCTAACATGGATAAAGCACAACAGATACATGTTACAATTAAGGAGTCATTGGCAGCACAGTGCTTACAGTTGGGGCACCTGAACAACGCTGCAGGCAAAAAAAAAAAAATAGAGTCGGCAAATCAGTACAATAATGCTCAAACCTACAGACCGACCCACCTAAGCAAAAGGCAACATGAAAATTTTTTAAACGTAACCAACATGTTGCTTCGTGCAAGCCCACCAGTCCTGTCCTTTGCCATCCATAGTTCCGCCACCAGTTATCACAATGTTATCCACGTAAAGAAACTGAATCCAGAACGGCGATTGCTCGCCTGGCCTTAATGTTGAGACCAGATTTCCTTGTAACTGCATGTATTTGTGAGTACATATCAGAGTCGCAAATTCTTGTGCATTTGAATACCACGATTCTAAATGCTAATTTTGCAAGCTACTGTAATTTAGTTTTCCTGTGACTTCAATTCAACGGATCACATTCTAATTTTCTTTTATAGATACTACATCTAACAAATTCAAATTCAAATTCAAGATTGGCGAATTATAAACCTACTACAGACCTGAAAAACAAGTCCTCTGGTGCAAGGGCCTCGGAACGTGACGGATCCAAGACCGTAGGTTTTGCCCTTGGGGATAATCATAATTGGTTGCACCGAGTCAGATGCTCTGCAGGCTTGTGCCCAGGTTTTTAGAAACGCCTGAGATATATCATAACACGTTCACACTTTGAATTTGGTAATAAAACCATGAAAACCAATAAAAATAAAACGATAACACAACGTTATGCACTGTAACTATTAGTGTTAAAAATAAAATAGATCATTCATGCATCGGAACACGCTGATTATGGGAATTCAGCCGTACATGTGAAACTTCAATGTTTCAAAAAGAAGAGTCTTTTCAACCAAATTTCTTTCAAAAAACGTCCTACCACATATCGATATCGACGTAATATTATAATGAAAGACCAAAAACTTGTAACAGAATAAACAAATCCAATGCTCTTGCGTCTTTTAGCATAAAATTATGAAGAGATCACAATAAAATTATTGCAAAGATAAAGAATAATTATATTACAGTAAAGATAAAGGCGAAATACCTGAGAATCATCGGTTACGCCATCTCCTCTGGCACCAAAGTTGTCAACGGAGAAAAATGTTTGCCCGTTGCCTGGAACTGTTAAAATGGCAGCAAAGAAAATGCACAGAAGCCCTGAACAGAGCATATGTCCCAAATGCAATCGCAATTGCAACGACGACGCCATTACCAGTACCAATCACTGCTAGTTTTACGTTGTTGTTGCGCTAACCTTACCTTGCTTGCTAGCACTAGAGGCAAATTAAAGCCCATCGTACCCTAAAAATAAGCTTTGTTTTCTGCCGCCGAAGATTACGACTCCAACGTTTGATGGCAAACCCAGATTTGGATGAGTAACCACTTCCGCTGAATCGAAATACGAATGCATCTGAATACCTAATAATGACATTTACATCTGCCTCTTCATGTGTCTTTTTAGTTTTTAGGACGCCTGTTCAAAGCAACATCCCTAGACATTAGGTTCACAAGGACACTGTGAGTTCCATTTCATGCGTGAGAATAAAATGCCTTGCGATAGAACGGCCATGTCTTAAAAATGTCTTGGAATAGAACGGCCAAAATTATTATATAAAAAGAAAGAGAGAAAGACATGAATTTTGTTTGCGGTTCGTATTTTTTTTAAATGGTTTGTTTTTGGTTTAGATATGTTTCCTTTTTACGATCAATTTTTGAGTAGATATGTTTTTGGACCCAGGCAAGCGGAAGGCGGGTCTACATGGATATAGACAAATAACGTAGATCTGGGCAGATTTAGCGTTTAGATGTATCTAAAAGAAAAGGTAGATATTGTCGTAAATTTGGTGAACAGTGAGACGGGTGAATCAAAGCCGCATTGAAAATATTCTCCGCAAATTTAAATTAAAACATTTACAGACACCCAAGAAGATTCAGGCAGTTAAGTTGCTAAATTTGCTAGCCTACATCTAGTTTTTACTTTTCCCGAAATCCTCAGGGAGGGAGCAGAGGTAATTTATGAATAAAAAAAATTAAAATCAGTTATAAAGCATTTGGTTTTCAACTAGTAAATTTTCAAACTCACTTACCACACAGATCACAGCTCTCGAGATTCAGCAAATTTGGTTAAGCTCTACCCCTGGTTGCAAGAAACGCAACGGATTCCCAATGTTTCGCGTTTTCCGTTTTCTCAACGGGAAACCCGTTTCAAAATGCGGTTGCGGGTGTTTACTGTTTGTTGCATATTAATATATTTTTCCGAAAAAACTGGAAGTTTTTTCAATAGTTATTAAATGAAAAGATTTTGCCATAAACCATAATTTCTTTCATAATATATGAGATATAAATTGGTATTTACTTTTCCATGTATCACTTCTATTTCATTTTTGACATGGAAATATTCCAATTCGTCTGAATTATTACTTAGATTCTTTGTCATTTCTTTTCCACAACCTATTCCTTGGCTCTTTCCATCACATTGCTCCATTTCCTGTTTCTGGTAACTATGGCTCTAGCACGGAAGCTTGTCATTAGTAGGCCTTTGTGGGGCCAAGGTTTAATTAGTTTGAGTAAGTGTGCTTGAAGAATTTTAATCTACATCAACTTGTAGAGCCAATTTGTATAGGCTTAGTTTGGCTCTATAAAGAATTTCTCAAATAGGTGTACCATGTAAGCTTGAAAATCAGCTCATAGAGCCGTTTTTCTCTCTAGAAGGGCTTGTTAATTTAGCTCTACCATGTCAGCTCGGAACCAAAGCACAAACTTGCAAAGCCATGAAAGGCGCATTTAAATAGCTCTTCCATGCCAATGTTTTCTTTATTCCCCAAGCTTGGATGAAAATGCTCGATGAAACGTTTGCCTTTTTATGGAAAGCTACAGAGCCAATTCTTTGTTCTCTAGGCACTTTGCCACATGAGCATATAGAATCAATTTTTGGAACTAGTTTTGGTTCTACATAGCCCTGCCATGTCAGCACTTTTACCACTCACACAAATAAGCTTATTTTGGAAAGTAGAAAAGTCATGAAAATCAATAGCCTTTAATCTTCTTTAAAAATAGCTCATTGTCATGTGAAACCAAGAGGAATGAAACCTAAAACCAAAGTTTAGAACTAGGCTTTGAATCTATATGAGCTACCCCCAAGAAAAAAAAAAAGAAGCCATGCAAAAAATAGAAGGGGCGTTCTAAGCTTATATTGAAATGGGTTGTTATATGAAAAAGCTAGAGTCTATTTTGCTACAAAAGCGAGCTAAACTCCATTAATGAAAATAGGGGTTGTTGGTAGAACCATTATCTCTGATATTAGCAAAGCTCATTATTTCCGTAGGAAGGAGTTGTTACCTTCGAGACAAAATGACATATTTCTTCTTTGTTTGCTAAGCTGTTAATGCTCATTTGGAGCTCATACTAGATGCAGTAATGAAAGCTTAGATATAAAGGGTATGGCTTCTTCTATTTTAGCTACTCTTCAATGAACTAGTAACAATTATAGCTCACTTTCTCTTGTGCTTCTTTAGCAATTTGATGATGGTTGGAAGAATAACCATGAAAATGGCAAAAAGGCTTTGATTCATCCCTCCCTCTACTTTATTCAAATTTTTATAAGGCTCTGATTCATCCCTCCCTCTCGGTGCCTTTAGGTACATCCTAGAAAAAACAATTGATATTGAAGGTTGGTCAATATTTCTTGAATTAACCTTTTGTGTTGTACTTTTTCATTGTCCTAGTCATGATGTAGAATTAGGATTCCCATCTAACAAAGCTCCATGATTTGATATCTTAGATTATCCTCTATGAAAGTTCAAGATGAAGACATATCTTCTAGCACATGGTGATCATGTCTAGAAGGTAATTAGTAGAGGAAGTAACAATGTTATACATGATGATTGAGCTATGAATGCTTTGGTCTGTGGCTTGGATAGAGCAGTGTGTATGAAGAGATGATAAATGTTGGAGCATTTTCAAGCTATTTATGAAGGAGATGATAAAGTGAAGAAGTCTAAGCTGCTGACTTTAAGAGTATGTTTTAATGCTTTGAGGATGAAAGAGAATGAAAATGTTAGTAATTTCTTTAGCCAAGTAGATGAGATTGTTAGTGAGATAACTATGCTTGATGAAGCACAATAGGATGATATAATCTACAAAAGATTTTATTTCTCCTTCCTAGTAGATTTCAAGCAAAGGTTTCATCCATAGAAGTGGTGAAAGATCTTTCTAGATTGATAGTAGTTGAGCTCTACAGTATTCTTTCAACCTTTAAAAACAAAAAAGAAGAAACTAGTTGTTTTAGAAAAAAGGAGCAAATTTCCTTCACAATTGAAGCTAACAAGGATGATCATAAGGAGGAACCATCAACATCAGATTCAAATTTTGATAAGGAGATTGCTAATCTTACCAAAAAGCTTAGAAGGCTTAAAATGATGAAGGCTCGCAAGAAGCTAATAAAATCATTTTCTTATTATTATTGTAATGATACAGGTCATATGATTGCTAAATATCCAAAGAAAAAGAAAAATGTAGAAAATTAGAAGAATTAGATGACCAAATTCAAGCCAAAGAACACTTGGTATAGGTTTAATAAATTAAAATCTCAATTAGCTAAAATTTAGAATTAATTAGAGCATTTAGAAATTAGTATAGAAATCAAGAATGTTGAAGAAAACTCTTTTGTTCATTTTGCTCAAGCTAATATAATAACCAATGATACTAATATTGTTACACAAGATTTATTCTCTTTTCAAGCCATGAATGAAGATTATGATTCAAATGATGATTTTCAAAGCTTTATGTATATTAATCCAAATGAGCAAGGAACTTCTAGTACCATTAAGACTATAGGTTCAAGTGAAGATGAAGATAGACCAAATTCATTAGACATAACTAAAAATAAATATGAAGAAATTGAGAACATCAATCTAGAAGGGCTAATGAAGCAATTGGAGATGGTAGTCAAAGTTAATGAGAAATCGAAATCAAGAGTTATAAGATGAAACTTGAATTAGCTAAACAAGAAAAGTTAAAGCTAAAAAAGGAAGTGTTACTGCTAAATAAGGATATGAAAGGTAAGGCTACTCAAGTAACATCTGATTTATTCAGCAGGTTTACTCGTAGCTTAGAATAGCTCAAGGATATTATCAATAATAGATGATCAAGCGATTATAAGAGGGATCTTGGTTATGATTCTGAATCCTCAAAAATGATGTCTTCAACAAAAGTAACAACCTAGAAGATAAATGTTCAAACACAGCCTCCATAGACACAAAATGTTAGCTTACAAATAGGTAAGGGAGTTCTTCCTACTCCAATAAGTAAAATCATCATGTATGGCCCTAGAATGATAACTAATTTCTTTCAAGGATATTATTTCAATTGTGGAATACTAGGTCATAAAGTAAGAAATTTTCTAATTATAAAAATATGCATTATTTCAATGCTACTAAGTATTTTTCAAGAAATAATAGAACAAGACAACAAGTCTAGAGACCAATCAATACAAGATCTCTCCTCGTACATTTAGCCTTAAAGAGCTTTTGTAGTCTAGAGACATGGTTTCTTGATAGCAATTATTCTCAACATATGACTAGTAATAGATCAAATTTTATCACACTAAAACCCTTTAATGGACATAAAATAAGTTTCAGTGACAAAGCTAGAGCTGTGGTAAGAGGTATTCACTCAATTAAAATTCATGATAATTTTTCTAAAATTCATAATGCTTATTTTGTTTATGGTTTACATTATAACTTATTAAGCTTAGGATAATTTTCAAGAGAAGATTATAATATCAGTTTCACACATAAAAAATGCATATTAGAGAATAAAGAAGAGGAATTTAAAGCCTATGTTACTTGAGTAGAAAATAATTTAAATTCTATAAATGAGTAGCCTTAATGTCTAAATATTATATAAGGGACTTGAATGTTTGTGGCCCTTTCAATGTAGCTAGTTTTGATGGCAGTAAATAATTAAAATAAACTTGAATTACTACATATGAATGTTTGTGGCCCTTTCAATGTAGCTAGTTTGAATGGTAGTAAATATTTCTTTCTTATTGATAAATAATGTTTTTCAATGCTTTGATATTGAGGTGGCCATGATATTGGGTACGCGGTATCGTGGCCCAAGATGTGACATTGTACATTCGATATCGCAGGATTCCTCCCGGGTCTATAAATACAACACCTAGGCACACAATTGGGAGTAAGTTTTTGGCAGTCAAGTAGCGAAACTCTTGCAGTTTGTTCATTTGAGAGTTAGAATATTTTCCAAGTGCCTACAATAGGAGATCTAAGTGTGAATAGATCTTTATTCAAGCATTGATCTACCTGAGCACACCATTATGTTGGCAATAAAGACGAACTCTTTGATCCATTCCTTGCAGCACTTGAGATTTTCTTTCTTATGCATTTACATATTGTTATTTCATGAAATTTACATTAATGTTATTTATGTAACAATTAATTTTGATCAATTAAGCAAATCGTCAAATTACACAAGCACGACCCCTTCGAGTATACATGTGACAATTGGTAGCTCAGAAATGACTAGTGTTTGACAGCCCAGCAGTGTTTGCACAACATTCAGGATGTGTCTAGGAAGTGGGAATGGTTACTTGTGTTAGGCTAGCTTAGACTATAGTTTACTTAGCAATTAATCACTCTTACTTTCAATCACTTGTACTTTTATTCTTGTTCTAAGTGAGTAATTCCATAAAAACACAAAATAATAAAAATCTTATGCCTCAGTCACACTTAATCATACAATTGCATTCCACAAGTGGGACTGGGAAGACAACGAATAAACAACAAGCACCCAATGTTTAGCTCTAGTGTACTTAGTAATTACAATTTGTGAAATTTGACCGAATCATGCGTATAGGCTCGTATTCGTATGGTTGGGCGTAGGGGTACCTCGCTGCTCATCATTGGTGCCGTTGCCAAGGATTGTAGTCCTTCGTGCACTATCCAAACCCAGTGAAACTTAGTAACCTCATTGTTCAAACCCTAAGAGTCAAATCATATGAAAAAACTATTATTATCATTAAATTAAATAGTAACTACACAATGTTTATTAACAAAAAATGTCTTCTTCTCACAGGAGGCCATCACCACCCAGGGTAGTTCAGGTGCCTCAACAATACCAGGTGGTATATGCTCATCTCGATGAGTATGTACCTAACTTTACCTTCATCTTACATCAAGATGAATTGATGCGATGGTGCGATATGGAAGATAACATTGTGTTTCCACCTAACCGATCTATTCTAGCAATGCTCTAGCTAATGCTCGCACAACACAGGCTTCAACATCTCCATGGAGAATACAAGATGCAAGATCCCAACTCAAGGGATTATCATCCCACTGAAGCACAAAAATTAAGGGATCGGCAGCTAGAGCACCAACATGAGCTTGTGAAGGGTAAGGGGTCAAACATCTTTCCACCTCCACTTGGCCCAATTGATAAAGGTGACCACTTCTTTAGTGGTTCTCCTCTCTTTGACTTTGTTTAAGGAGCCCTCAACTAGAATGTGCAATCCACAATCCATAATCCAAGTACTAGTCAAAATGGATCTAATGACAAAAATGGATCTGGAGAAGCAAGTTAAGAAAAGGGGGACAAAGGAGATCATGATCGCGATCATGGTCACAAGCATCAAAGGAAGGATGATAGGTGTCAGTGTGGAGCAAGCTCCCCTTCTTCTTCCCCTTCATCGTTGTCGTCTTCTTCTTCATCTAGTTTAGATCGTGGTTGCAAAAGAAATAATCATGATGGAGGTGACTAATGGTACCAAAACAATAGAAGGGACTGTCAAGACTGTTGTGACTAAAGACGTGGGCAATCCAGAGAGGCCCATCATCACGAAAGAAGGGCTGGTAGGGAACATTGTAGGAATCACCGTCATGGCCTTGATGAACCTCTACTTGCTACTCGAGGCATGTTAAATATTGTAGAGGCTATGAGGATTCCAACTAGGCACGTGAAGGATAGTAGAATAAAGAGGCTTGATATGAACAATATTCCTCGGTTTGAAGGAGGATATGATGTTGATCCACAAAATCATCTTTAGGCCTTCCAAGATGCATGTGCTTTGCAGAATATTGAAAATGATTGGCAAAAGCTAAAATTATTTTTAAGGACACTCATAAAGGAAGCAAAAAATTGGTATCGATCCTTGGAACCAGAATTGATCAAGCGGTGGAGTACAATGTTGGAACAATTCAATGAAAAATATCAAATGTACTCTTGAGTATCCAATTTAAGAAAATAAATTCAAGGGTGGAAACAAGGGAATCATGAGACCTTGGATGCTATTATTGGCCGATACTACTCTATGTTGCATAGGTGTCCCAGCCATGGATACTCTCAACTTGATCAACTTCATCATATCATAGATGGGTTACGGTCTGAAACTAGGAAAACCCTTGACGTCTATGCCCAAGGGAGATTGACAGAGTTAAGCACCTATCAGGTTCAAAAATTAATTGAGCAGGTAGCCAAGGAGGAGGGAGAGTTGAAAAAATGTGAAAATGCAGAAGAATACAACAAAGATTCTTCTATTTGGAAAAAGGGAGTTAGATTTTGTGACAGTGAGGATGAATTCTCCAGAGATGAGGTGGTCAATCAGAAAACCTTGCCATTCTAGAAATTGCAATAAGAACTCACGAATAAGGTTGATCAATTATGGAACTCCATGGACAATAGGTTTCAAGTTGTTCTAAAAATTACTGAAGAGTCCAAGGAGCAAAGTGGTGAGTGTGAGTGCCAGAGGTGTAAGGAAGTTGAACACATCATATCTAAGGGTAAAGGTAAAATGGCTGCAATAGAGATGGCTGCAAATAGTGATTTAGATGATGATAGTGGGTGTGATGTTTGCCAGTATGAAGATCCTAAGGGATGTTGTCTAGTTGTATTACACTTGCAAGAATTTGGGGTGTATGCCTTACATCCACGACTTGCACAAAGGAAAACACCCAACAAGGCAATCCTCAACAGTTCCACCAACCACAATGATACTACCCAAGTAGAACTCCTCCGCAACCTTACAAAGTATACCAATAGTGGCAACAACCACAATTGTGGGCATTGCCACCTCCAAGACAGCAATACCCTTACCAACAACTAGATCCCTACGGTTACTATGTTCAGCAACCTTCATCTCTAAGGGACTCCCCCAGTCATGTTGCTACTTACCAACCTCACCACTACCCTCCTGAAGCATACCAATCACCCTATCCAAGGAGAGATGTCACCTACTACCCTCATGCACCTCATGTTCCTACACCTACTCCTCCACCTCTTGCACAACTACCACTTGCTCCATCCATGCAAGGTGAATTGCCTGCATAACCACAACAAAGAAATTCCATGAGGGCAGTTAATCTACAATTGGTTAATCCATCCAACGAGTCAAAACCATGAACAAAAAAAGGACCCTTTTTCATACCTCATAGTCCACCAAAGCCCTCAGACACATCAATGGTTGGTAACCTTGATCCTCCACCTTTCTTCATTTTCTCTTTATCCGAGACCCCTTCAAATCAAAATCCTTCTTGAATCCATATTGTAATGCTAACACATGTTGTATCTGATTGGATTTGAGATGGTAATCAACCTAGAAAATTAGTTGATCTTGGGAGTCCCCTAGTTTACTTGCAAATTGCTAAGAATAAGCCTTGTAAGGCTCTTCTTAACTTTGGTTTCGGTGTTAATTTGATCTCACATGAGATGTACACAATGTGGAACCTTCCTCCCTTGAAGGCTAGAATTGGCAGACCAGTCCATCACTATTCTATTGGGACTGGTTGAGGACATCGTCACCACTATTTGTGGGTGGTCATATCCCACTGATTTCCTAGTAATGAAAATAGAGAACTGCAAGGGGGACTATCCAATTATTATGGGAAGGGCATGGCTAAGTACTATGGATGCCAAAATGGGCATTAGAGATCTTTCTTTAGAAATATCAAAAGAAAATAAATTTGGAAAGATCGAGAAGAAGAGAGTTCCATGTATAACGTACAATGATTCAGGGTGCCATTGTGTGTAGAAGTTATCGTTAGTAAAGCAAACATCTATCTCTGCATGCAAGCAGTGTGCACCAAAAGTTGATATCTAGAGATGTCTATACGCAGCAGCCACAAAACAAGAGGGCACCCAGTGGCTAACAGTACATTATGCATAGAACCTACTAAGGGCCTAATGTACGAATAGGAGTAAGTATGGATAAACTTGAGTAAGTTCATCACCAGCTCTTTGAAGAATCAAATGATGATGTTAATTGGGGTGAGCTAGAAATTTTTGACAATTTTAAACAAGAGCCCCTTGAATTAAAGACACTACTAGCTAGAATAGAGTACGTATTTTTGAAAAATAGAAGGTTGGTTATCATTAATGCCAAGCTTGCTACTAAACAAAAGAAAAGGCTGATAAAAGTTGTGGAAAAATGGTCAGCAGCCTTTTCTTGGTCATATTCTAAACTTACTAGGATAGATCCAAGAATATCCAGCACTGAATATACATTGACCCCATCATCAAGCCAAAATGATAACTGCAATGGTGTTTGAATCCCAAGTTAAAATAGATTTTCAAAGAGGAGATTGAACAGCTCCTCAAAGCGAGATTCATTTACCCTGTCGCAAATAGTGAGTGGGTTAGCCCTCTCATGATTGTGCCAAAGAAAGAAGGAAAATGGTAGGTGTGCATTGATTTCCAGCTTCTCAACATGGCAACTCTCAAAGATCATTTTCCATTGCCTTTCATCGATCAAGTGTTGGACACCATTTTGGGGCACAACTTTTACAGCTTTCTAAATGATTATAGTGGGTATAACCAAATTTGGATTGCACCAGAGGACTAGGAAAAGACAACTTTCACAATTCCTTGGGGGACTTTTTCTTATCGTCAGATGCCATTTGGTCTATGTAATGCCCCAGTCACGTTTCAATTATTAGTTCTCAAAATTTTCAAACAATAGATCAGTAGTGAGGTAGAAGGTTTTATGGATGATTTTTCTACCTATAGAGCTACGTTCGAGCAAGCCCTAGACTTTCTTGAGCAAGTGTTGAAGAGATGTGTCGAAAAAAACCTCTGGCTCAATTGGAAAAAGAGCCATCTTATGGTCCAGGAAGGCACAGTCTTGGGGCATTGCATTTCAAAAGCAGGAATCGAGGTGGACCCTAAAAAAGTAAGGTTCATCTAAGGAATAACTTGTTAACTTGAAACAGTCAAAGAAGTTCTGTCATTCCTTAGTCATATTGGCTACTACCAGTGATTCATCAAGAATTTTTCCAAAATTTCCAAGCCATTGGTAGAATTAACAAAGAAGGATGAATCATTTTTCTAGACCCCTAAATGTGAATCAACATTTCAATAGTTGAAGCAAAAGCTTGTTGAAACTCCCATTCTTCAAGTACCATATTGGTCTAGACCATTTCATGTGATGACCAATGCATTGAATTATGCTTTGGGGGTAGTGCTTATGCAGATGGATGATCAAAGACATCCACATTACATTTAGTGTGCAACTCGAAGCATCAAAACTACACAACTAAACTACACCACCATAGAAAAGGAGTTGATGGCAGTGGTGTTCGCATTAGAGAAGTTCAAGCACTATGTGCTTGGCTACAAAGTGTTTGTGCACACAGATCATAGCGCCATTAGATTTCTAATGAAAAAATTGACGATGAGCCCTCGTGTCATATGGTGGCTCATGATTTCTCAGGAATTCGATCTCATGATGGTAGATCATAAAGGTGTGGAGAATGTGGTCACAGTTCACTTATCACAACTAAGATGGGATGACAAGGAGAAAGAGAGTTCTTTATCTGACCAATTCCCTAATGAATCTCTTATTACAAGTGCTATTAATGCACAAATTCTTGAGGAACCAAAATGGTATGAAACCATCCTCACATATTTTCTCAAGCAATAATTTCCGCAAGGGATGGACACTAGAAAGAAACAATAGTTTCTTCATTGGGTCAAATATTTCATGGAGATTAATGAAAACCTTTACAAGGTTTGTCCTGATGGCTTGGTATGTTGGTGTGTCCTTGATATAGATTAATTGCACATTCTCTAGGATGCTCACGAAGGTCCTTGTGGGGGCCATTATGCTGGGAGATGCATGGCCATAAAATCCTCATGGTAGGGTATTATTGGCCAACAATCTTCAAGGGTGCACATCAATTTGTCTGTGCTTGTGATCGTTTCTAGAGGGATGGTGGAATGGCAACTCAAATGGAGGGGCCACAACAATGAATACAACCTCTCAAACCATTCAACATTTAGGGCATAGAATTTATGGGTCCCATCATACCTTTATTAAATGGAAAGGAATATATAATGGTCATAGTTGACTATTGTACCAAGTGGGCAGAAGCAACAGCCGTCACCAACTGTACATCCACCACTACTGCTCAGTTTGTACAGCAAAACATTGTAAACAAGTTTAGTGTACCTCATGCATTAATTTCTAATAATGGAACTTATTTTATAGGTGCCACTTTTTGGAAACTGATGCAATGCTTAGGGGTTGAACATAAGCTCACAACACCATATCAACCCCAAGCCAATGGTCAAGCTGAGGTCACTAATCGGGAGATTACAAAAATCTTAATGTGTACCATTAGAATATACCGAAGAGACTGGAGTACTAAATTAAATGATGCCCTTTGGGCCTATCGCTCCACATGAAAGCTTCCCATAGGTTGTTCTCCCTATGAGCTTGTGTACAGAAAACTACCAACATTGCCTATCCAATTTGAGCTCCGTACAATCTCTACAGCCTATGACCTTGACCTAGATCTAAGTCTAGCACACAAAAATGATTAATGAGTCTCAACTTGCTAGATAAAAATTGGTTAATGGCCCTATCATCCAATGAAATGTATAAGGCATTCAACAAGAAATGCCATGACCTCAAAATAAGGAAAGTCAAGTTTCAACCAGGAGACCCCTGCACATGTACCCCAATGAACCAAATTTCAAATGTTGTGGAAAGGACCTTATATCATTGATGGGACTTTTTCATCTAGGGCCATGATCATCTACAAACCTGATAACCCAAATAAGAAATAACTAGTTAACATTCAATAAATAAAACCTTTCCATGAGCTGAAGCCAACTAATGCAACAAACACCTCATTAGATGGATAACCATGCTCAATCTTTTAGATCTCTCCCTTTCAACTTAGTCATGGGGGAGATGGCCACCCATACTAACACCTTAGATGGCTCATCAGGTTTTGATCTTTATGTTTTACACATTTTTGGTTTTGCAACTTTTTATTTTCATCTTTTTTGTTTTACATATTTGTATTTTTAAGGTTATTGGTTTTCCCTTAGTTTTTTCTTTACACCATTGTTAATATATTCAATATTTATTTTCTACTCTTTTACTTTCTTTTATGGTTATGTTTGCTTTTGTTTGATGTGTTTCTCTACTTTTTCTACTAATAAGGTGGTAGGTACAATGGTAATGCACTACTCGATGATGATATGCGTTATTTGTAATTTGATTGTTGATGTCTAGTTTTTAACTTTGAATGTTGTTACTGACGACTAGGACATTGTTTCTTTTCATGTAACTGGTAGTGAGTCCACATCATCCACTCATCCACATACTCTATGGTTTTCCTTGTTTTGGAAGCATGTAGTCTCTTCTTCATTAATACAACTTTAATAAATTGGTGACTTGTGTAGTTTCTGGAATTGGGAAGGAATTAAAGGTTTGGATAGGGTGTGGCTTTAAAGGGATGCGGTACTCTTTGTGTTTTTCTGTTTTCCTATGTGTAGGGGTGTTCTCGTAAGCTTCTCACTGTTTTGTGTCATTTCATAATAGGAAGTCAAATAAGTCCTTGCATGGTGTGGTCCTCATCAAAAAAAAAGAGGATTCAAAGCACACCCCTTGGATAAAATAAATATGAAAAATGCATGGGTCTTTGCATAGTGTGGTTCCCATTCAAAAAAAAAACATGAAAATTCAAAGCACACCCCATAGACCAAATAAAAGGGCTATAAGCATTGGTTATGAGGCTTTTCTTGTCTCCTCTAACTAAGGCCCTTTCTCACTTCCTACCTTCACTCCAATTTGGAATGGTGGTTGTTTTGTGGGAGCATTCTTGTATCTCAAGGGATGGACTTGCCTTAGAATGTCGATGCGAAGTCATTGAAAGTGGTTGGTTTTGATCTGGACTAAAGAAGGATCCTATCAAGTCAATTAATCACAAA
Organism: Gnetum montanum; assembly: GCA_015680685.1. Lineage (NCBI taxonomy): Eukaryota > Viridiplantae > Streptophyta > Gnetopsida > Gnetales > Gnetaceae > Gnetum > Gnetum montanum. The sequence goes on from MNCI01012628.1 coordinate 1,397,393, forward strand.
CTCCACAAGGGACTGCATGTGACTATAATTAGGAACTCCATTCTAGTCTCTCTGTCACCCATCTATGCTTTTCATGCCTCACCTCACTGCTAGTTTCATCTTTTGATTCAATGTTCTGGTTTGATGTGTTGAGTTTCTCAGTCAGTTACTTTTGGGTTTTTGTACTTAGCTTTCTATAACCATTAATCATCCATGGTGCCCATGGATTCCTTGGTTTCAAGTTATGCAAGGGAATAAAATGCCTATGCCTACTTTGGGGAGGACCCACTTGCATATGTTTTGGTTTGGTTAAGTTAAGTGCTTTACCCTTAGACATTGTTACAATCAAATTCTTTTTATTTACCCCATCCATGTCATCCAATTGTACACACCTTCACAACTGTTTGTAATGAACTCCTTGTTATTGTTGTGAATACCCTCTTTCCAGTACTCCTTGTGTTAAGCTTTTTCTGAATTATATGGATCAATTCTCTTACTTAACCCATTTGTCAGTCTTTCCACTGACAATATCGAGCAATCAATCTATCAAAATCATAACTTTACTAGATAAAATCCTCGAAAAGACAAGGTATTCAACCATTATCTGTTGTATTATATATACTAATCCTTGGTTTTGTTGTGACTGCAGTGGGAAGTGTGGACTGAAAGAGGGACTGCCATCACCAAGGAAGATGCAACATATCACTCATAGGAGATTGTTCCTAATTGCTGGATCTCTTCTACCTCTCCCTTATTCTTCTATTGCCAACAGGGATTGGATGTCCTTTGGATCCATTGGTGTTCTTCCCTATTATCATGACCACCCAATTTTGTACACATTGTAATATTGTATGGTTGGGTACTTTTGTATTTGTCTATTTTCTCTATGTCACTCTTCATGTCAGTCAAATAAGTCCACACCCCCTATGATATTTTGTAAAGGACTTGTTCCTCTTCTTCTATACTCGAGGACGAGTTTTCATTCAGTCGTGGGGATATGATAAATCATGTTTTTCAATGCTCTAATATTGGGATGGCTGTGATATTGGATACACGATATCAGGTACGCAATATTGTAGCCCAAGATGCAATATCGTACATTTGATATCACAGGGTTACTCCCAGGTCTATAAATACAATGCCCAAGCACAAAATTGGGAGTAAGTTTTTGGTAGTCAAGTAGTGAAATTCTTGCAATTTGTTCATTTGAGAGTTAGAATATTTTCCAAGTGCCCGTAGTAGGAGATCTAAGTGTGAACGGATCTTTATTCAAGCATTGATATACCTGAGCACACCATTGTGTTGGCAATGAAGATGAACTCTTTGATCCATTCCTTGCAACACTTGAGATTTTCTTTCTTATGCATTACATATTGTTATTTCATGCAATTTACATTAATGTTATTTATGAAAAAATTAATTTTTATCAATTAAGCAAATAATTAAATTACACAAGCACGACCCCTTCGAGCATACGTGTGATACTTGGTAGCTCAAAAATGACTAGCATTTGACAGCCCAACAATGTTTGCACAATGTTTAGGATGTGTCCGGGAGGTGGGAATAGTTACTTGTGTTAGGCTAGATTAGACTATACTTTACTTAGCAATTAATCGCTCTTACTTTCAATCACTCATACTTTTATTTTTTTTCTAGGTGAGTAATTCCATAAAAACACAAAATAATAAAAATCTTATGCCTCGGTCACACTTAACCATACAATTGCATTCCACAAGTGGGACTAGGAAGACTATGAACAAACAACATGCACACACTGTTTAGCTGTAGTGTACTTAGTAATTACAGTTTGTGGAATTCGATTGGATCATGTGTACATGCTCATATTCATATGGTTGGGCGTAGGGGTACCTTGCCGCTCATCACTTATTGTTGATGATTATACTAGGATGTCATGGCTAACATATATTGAGAAAAATTATGATGTATTTAAGAATTTTAAGTTATTTTAAAGTATGGGTGAAATTGAAACAGGGATTAAAATCAAAGCTATTAGGATCGACAATTGAGGTGAGTTCACCTCAAATGACTTTTATGAGCTATGCAGAGATTCAAGTATCAAGAGATAGTTCTCATTAGCTAGAATAGTTGAGCAAAATGGTGTTGCAAAATTGGAAAAATAGAACTATATTTGAGATGATTCAACCAATGATGAACAAAAGAAATGTACCAAAATACCTATGAAATGGGATAGCCAGAATAGTTGTGTACATCATCAACAAATGTTGGGTAAGAGCTGATAATGATAAGACTCATTATCAAATGTGGTATGATAAAATGGCTAATGTTCAATATTTCAAAATTTTTGGTAGTAAGTGTTATATTAATAATTAAGATAATGTTCACAATATTGATAGCCATTGTAAAGATGGTTTGTTTATTAGATATTCTAGTCATTCCAAAGCTTATTATTGCCTAAATTTAAAAATATTAAAGATTGTTGAACCACCTCATGTTAAGATTGATAAATTATCAAAAGATACTAATAATGTTGCTGAGAAAGGTATGAATGTAGATGAAGAAGAAAATGATGATGGAATTTTGGAATCTAAACAAGCTGATGAGATTGAAGAAGAATAACTAGTCTCAGTGGATGAGGTAGAAATAGAACAAGAGAATACACATGATAATTGCCTAAGAAGAAGAGTACAGAGGTTTAGATCCATGGTAGATATACTTAGGACATCTCTTAGATGAAGAACAAGGAGGAATAGAGTTGAAACAATAGATCATGACTTATTAGTATGTCATCTTGCTTTTTCCATTCCTCTAATAGTTAGGAAAGCTCTTGGGAGTGAGGATTGGAAGAACACCATGGATGAAGACATGAAGCATATTATAAATAACAAGACTTGGGGGCTTGTTCCACAACCCAAAGAAGATAATATCATTGGAACTAAGTTGGTCTTTAAAAATAAGCTAAATTAGCATGGTGAAGTAACTTGAAATAAGGTAAGATTAGTAGCAAAAGGCTTTGCATAGATAGAAGGGCTTGATTATCAAGATGCATTTGCTCTAGTTGCAAGATTGAAATCTCTATTCTATCCTACTCAACAATGGCCCTTTGAGGCTTTTCCAAACATACCTAAAATCAACATCAATGCTGTTAGGCTTTGTAGCTGATCAAGGTTTTAAGCTCTACCAAAAATGTAAAATTTGCATTTCTAGAGAAATAAAAGAAATTGTATATATATAATAGACTAAAGGATTCATTGATACTAAAAATCCAACTTATGTGTATCAACTACACAAAGCTTCATATGATTTAAAACAAATCCCTAGGATGTGGTATGCTAAGCTTGATTCATATTTAGCTAAAAATGGATATTTGAGAGCCCCTTTGGATAGTACTATTTATATTAAAAAAGATAATACTAGGTTTTTAGTTGCTCAAATTTATGTTTTTGATATAATGTTTGGAGGAACAAGCTCAAGTTTGGGCAAAGAATTTGTTCAAGATATGAAATCAAAGTTTGAAGTGTCTATGATATGAGAGTTATCTCATTTTTTGGGCCTACATATTCAACAACTTAAAGGATGGAACCTTCATTTCATAAGCAAAGTATGCTCAGAAAATGCTCAAGTTATTTAGCATGATAGAAGCTAAAACATGTGCAACTCCTCTTAGCACAAATGTACATCTTTGCAATGATGAAATTGGAAATCATCAATGATATACTACATAGATCCATTATGGGAAGTTTGCATTATGCTACAACTAGCAGGCCAAACATAGATTTTGTAGTAGGATTGATTTCTAGATATCAGTTAGTACCAAAAGAATCACACTTCGTTGCAGCTAAAAGGATTTTATGATATTTGAAAGGCACATCTAATAATGGGCTATGGTATCCAAAAAGCAAAAGTTTCAAATTGCAACCATTTGCATATGTAGATTAGGCAAGAAATAAAGATGATTAGAAATATACCAATGGGAATTGTCATTTTCTTGCCAATCTATTGGTATCATGTTGAGTAAAAAGTAGAAATTTGTAGCTTTATCATTAGTTGAAGAAAAATATGTTGTAGCCTCACACTGCTGCACACAAATTCTTTGGATGAGGAAGAAGTAAAGCTCTTTGGTATAGCATTCTTTTATCTAATAATTATTCATTGTGATAATAATGTTGTTGTTTCTATATCTAAAAATCTCATTTTTCATGGTAAAACTAAATGTATCGAGATTAAACATCATTTTCTTAAAGATCAAGTAGAGTTCCAAATAGGAAAATTATCCTATATTTCATCTAAAAAATAGAGAAAAGATATTTTTACAAAGGCTTTAAATAAAGAGAGATTTATATATCTAAGAACATTACTAGGTATGACTTCTTTACCCAGACATACATTAATATTTAAAACTCCTAATACTAGTTTAGGCATTTATAAGCTAATAAGCTTTATTGCAAGGGACGTAGGTAAGCTTATATTGCAAAGAAAGAGATACATTCAAGATGTAGTAGAAGAACCAAGAGTCCATGCTGGGTTAGTGAGTCCTTAAAGCCATTTCTTATGGATTCATGTATTCCCTCATAAGGATCATGACTAGAGGATGACCTTGTTTTTAGCTCTAAGCTTGGAGGATGCAACAACTCCAAGAGACCATGTGTGAATTACAGAGTTTCAATGTCTTGTTCTATATAGTCTCTTCTTTCTTCAAATGGATGGATGCCAAAGGACTCTATCGCTCATGCTCTAGGCATTCTTGCTATTTTTACATCATAATCCTTTCCACTTCTTTATTGAATTTTTCTTTGGCCTTCCACTCTTCTTTATTTCTCTCATATTTTGTTCTAGATTGAATGTTCATTAATGTTTGATTTCTCTTCATCTTTGCTCTTCCTAATTCTTCCCCAAGGTCTCTAAAATCCTCTTGATTCATCCAAAATCTCTTATGAATATGCATAGCTATGATGCTTCTAAGTGGTTGCTTGGCTGTCTAATCTATTCTATGTCTTTTATCTTTTTTTCTATGCTTGGTATGACTAGTTTTTTTTTCATTATTACTTGATCCTAACTGCTTGATAGGATCAACATGTTTTTTTTAGTTAAACTCTTATGTGCTTCTCTTATCTATTTTTTATTATCTATGGGTTTCAAGATTAACTTTCTTAATAACAAGGGGAGATTCTTTTCAACTTCTTATGATAAAAAGTGGGAGAAAATATATGATGAGCTATTTTGTTAGAAAGTGATATGATTTTGAATGTGATGTTATGTTAGAAGAGTATGATGTGATCATGTATGAGTTGTGTTATGATGATTTTTTAATTGGTTGTATTCTCTAATGGTTCTCTATTTAGAGAAGTTATATTGTTAACTCCTTAACTAGAGGTAATTTGTGTATGTATGATTAGTCAAGTATGGTGCCTAGCCATGTGTGATGCCTAATTGATTGTATGTTTTATAAGATTGATTGCTATTTGTTGTGCTATGATGATTTTTTTGCTCATCTTTAACTTGCTATATGACTCTCCTATTTAACTTGATGCATATTATTTTAAGCTTACTAAGTTCTTCCTTTAGCATTTGTATGTTTGAGTTGAGATGATCTATGTGATGATTCTAAAGCTTGATTTTCAAGCTTTTCCTATATGGTTAGCTATGTATGAATCTTCCTTTTTCTCCATCATTCTAGCTTATCTTGAGAGCTCACCCAATCTTAAAAAGGAGAAGATTGTTGTGTGTTTTGAGCTTTGTGACTAGTTTTGGATTTATAGTAGGGCTTTTGTTTTCATATGGTTTTGAGCTCTTGACTTTGTTTTTCTTAGGGGAGTATTTTTAGCCACATCAGCACATAAAGCTAGTTTGTAAAACCAATTTTTGGTTCTACTTAGCTTAACCAGAAAAGCTCTTCCATCTTAACTCTTTCTTTTTGCTTTACAAAGATAGCCCATATTCTTTTTAGCTTTACAAAGATAGTGCTTTATGAAGATAGATTGAATTGATTATGTTAGATTTGTTTAGTGGGACAAACTTAAATAGTCTTAAGAGCATGTGCACAAAAGTGTTTTGTCTAGCTTAGCATGTAAAACCAACTCTTAGAACCATTTTTTGGTTCTACAAAGGAACAAGAAATAGGTCTACCATATAAGCTTGTCACTAGTAGGGTTTTGTTGGGCTAAGCTTAAAATAGTTTTAAAGCATGTGCGCTTGAAGAATTTTAATCCAACTTAGCTTATAGAGCCAATTCGTAGAGGCTTAGTTTGGCTCTACAAAGAATCTTTCAAACATCTCTACAACGTTAGCTCGAAATGAAAAGTGCTAAGTAGAATTAGCTCATGGAGCCATTTTATACTCTAGAAGGGCTCGTTAATTTAGCTCTATCATGTCAACTTGAAATGAAAAGCACTAGGTTGTAAAGCCATGAAAGGTACATTCAAATATCTCTTCCATGATAGTGTTTCCTTTAACTTGCAAGCTTGGACAAAAAATGTTGACTTAAAAGTTTGTGTTTTAGGGAAAGTGTTAGAACCAATTCTTAATTCTCTAGTCACCTTGCCACATCATCACATAGAATCAATTTTTGAAACTAGTTTTGATTCTACATAGTTTTGCCATGTTAGCACTTTTACTGTGCATACAAAGAAGTTTATTTTGAAAAGTAGAAAAGTCATGAAAATCAATAGCCTCTAATCTTCCTTAAAAGAGCTCATTGTGATGTCACATCAAGCAGAATTAAATCTAGAATTAAAGTTTAGAACCATGATTTAAATTTTTATGAGCTACACCAAAAAAAGGCCATGACACATTTGCAAAAAACAGAAGGAGCATCCTAAGCTTATATTGAAAGGGGCTATTATTCAAAAAATCTAGAGTCTATTTTGCTAAAAAAGTGAGCTAAAATCCATTAATAAAAATAGGGGTTGTTGGTTGAAGCTGAAAAAGCTGTTATCTCCAATATTAATAGAGCTCATTATTTCCTTGGGAAGAAGCCATTAGCGCCAAGATGAAATGATAGATTTCTTTCTCATCTACTAAGCTATTAATGCTCATCAAAAGCTCATACCAAATACAATAATGGAAGCTTAAATGTAACGGGTATGACTTCTATTTCAGATCCTCTTCACAAAATTGGTAATGGTTATAGCTTAATTTCTTGTATGTTTCTTTAATAGTTTGACAATGGCTAGAAGAACAACTATGAAAATGGCAAAAATGGATGAAGGCTAAGGGAAGTTGTTGGCCTTGGCCTAGTAATTCTAGTTTTCACCTAGTGCTTGAAGTAGAATTTCTTCTACATTTTTTTTTTTTGTAAAAGTTCTATTTTCTTTTCTCAGGGAGCTTGGAAAACTTGTGAGTTTCTGTGTTTGGGACAAGGTAGAGTATTTCTTTTTCTACTATGTTATGAAAGCTATTTTCAATGATTTTGAGGTTGGGTTTGTGCGTAGTCTAGGATTGTAAAAGAAGCCTTGTAAATTTATTTTTATTAATAGAATTACATTTTTCCTAAAGTTTGGGGAGAGTTTCATGGTGGATGTAGGTTGGTAAATCTAGCAGTTGAACCACCTTAAAATCTTGATATCTATTTATTATTTTACATAGGTGCTGTATTTTTTATATTAAGTTTATTTGAGGTTTTCTAGTAGTCTTTGTACTAGTATCTACTTTATTCAAATTTCCATAAGGCCCTAATTCACCCTTCTCTCTTAGTGTCTTTAGTTGCATCTAGAAAACAAGAGATGTAACTTGGATTCTCTTTTACTTGTAATCTTGGGATTACTAAAGTTAAGCACTAGAAAATCAAGAGAGACTATGCTATAAATAGAGGCATAGTGTGAGCTTGTTATGTGCAATTGCAGAGAGTAGGAGAAGCTTTGTACTCACCAGTTCATCTTGAATAAAATTATTTTGCTTTTCCTTATGGATATTTCCCTTTACATTTATTTGAAGGCTCTCACTATCATGCATTTGTACTTGGAAAATGAAGTGAGGTACAATGCTCATGGAACAAATTATATAGTATACTTATGAATAAAGTTGGCATCTTTGTATATGAAAAAGTGCCCTTCAAAAAGCATCCAACTTAAGTTTGAAGTTTGGTCATTACAAATGAAAGAAGGTATAATTATTCATGAACATTTAAATACTTTCAACTCTTATGTAAAGAAGTTGTTAAATTTGGATGTTAATATAGATGATGAGGATCAGGTAATTTGCTTACTTAAATCATTATTGACATCCTATAGTGTTTTTATTAATGTATGGAAGGTATTATTGTAGCTTTGTTACAAGCAAAAATTTGAAGAGCATTTGCTTGAGTTTCTGAGCAAGCTTCTAATGCTTTAGTGGCAAGGGGGAGAACAATGGAAAGAATTGAATCATCCAAAGGAAGATTGAAATCAAGAGGTAAGAAAAGTAAGCACGATGTTGGCATTGAGGTAAAACTAGATACCTTAGAAAGAATTGTTGAAGTAAATAAAAAGATCAAAATAAAGGATCTAATGAAAAATCCAAAGAACCAAATTTGGTAATGCAAGATTCATGTATGATTGTTGATGAAGTTCTTGCTGCTTGTACTGGTATTTAATATCATGATGATTAGTTATTAGATTCTAGTACTTCTAACTACATGTGTCCAAATAAAGATTGGTTTATCAATTATTAATTATATAATGATAGAGTTATTTTATCTTGGGATGATTATTCTAGTAAAATTGTGGGGAAGAAAAGTATTAGAATTAAAATGTTTGATGGTATTGTTCGAATACTAGAAGATGTAAAATATGCACTTGATCTAAAAAAAATTAATTTCTTTAGAAGCATCAGACTTGAAAGGTTATTTTTTTAAGGGTGGTAAAAGCATTTTGAAAATTATCAAAGGGGCCTTAGTAGTGATTGAAGCTAAGAAATGTGATTACAATATTTACAAGTTACAGAGTGCAATGAAAAGAAACTATGCTAATTCAACTTTTGTTAAGAGTCTAGATTCTTCTTATTTATGGCATCAATGTTTTAGTCACATGAGTGAGAAAGGATTACAAATTTTGATGAAGTATAATTTGCTCCCAAAATTAAAATCTTTGAACTTGAAATTTTATGAACATTGTATTTTTGAAAAGTAATCAAGAAATAAATTTAAAGTAGGGAAGCATGAAAGCAAAGATATTCTTGATTATACACATTCAAATGTATGGGATTTGTCACCAAAGATATCACTTGGAGGAAATTCATATTTTATCAACTTTATTGATAATGTTTCTAGGAAAGTTTGGGTCTATATGTTGAAAAATAAATTTGATGTTTTTGGTGTTTTCAAGTAATTTAAAGCTTGGATTGAAAAGAGCATAGAAAAATCAATTAAATGTTTGAGAGTAGATAATAGAGGAGAGTTTAACTCTACAAAGTTTAAAAATTATTACAGGGAATATAGTGGCCTATACTCTTGAGAAAAGTTGAGCTACAGAACTCATGAATAGAACTCTTCTTGAAAGGACAAGAAGCATCATGAGCAATGCCAATTTGAGTCAGCAATTCTGGGCAAAGGTTCTTGTAATTGCATGTTTCTTGATTAATAGATCACCACCAATTGTACTAGATTGTAAAACTCCAGAATAGGTATGGAGTGGCCATTCTTTTGATGATTTTTTTCTTAGAGTTGTTGGTTATATTGCATATGCTCTATTTTTGAAACATGAATGTTCAAAATTAGATCCCAAATCTAGAAAGTATATCTTTGTTGGATATGATGATGATGTTAAGGTGTATAGATTATGAGATGCTACTAACCATAAAAACATCTAAAATAGAGATAGTTTTTTATGAATCCTTTAATAGTCTGGAGTAAGAAGTAAAAGTTGAATAGAAATCGATAAATGTACCTAGTGATTAACTAGTTGAGTTGGAGACTCAGTCATCTTTAAATAGACAACATAGAGAGCTTTAGTTACATAAAGAAGGTTTCTTAGATGAAGAAACAAAAAGAAATATAGTAGCATAACCTTTAAGAAAATTTACACTAGTGTTCATCCTAAGAAATTTGATCATTATGTTACACATGCATTATTTTTAGATGGAATAGAAGCAAACACATATGAAGAAGCTATAGAAGATGCTTCTAGTTCTAAATGAAAAGAAGCAATGCAAGTGGGGATGGATTCTTTAGAGAAAAATAAAACATGGATTTTGGTGGAGCTTCCAAAATGTAGAAAAGCTATTAGCTATAAATGGATCTACAAATTAAAGAAAATAGCTAATGATGAAATTGACAAGTACAAAGCAAGATTGGTAGCAAAAATTTATTCATGAAAGAAAGGTAGAGATTTCATAGCAAGTTTTTCACAAATTGTAAAATTAGTTTTTGTTTGGATTTTGTTGGCTCTAGTTGTTTTATTTGATATGGGATTAAAAGAACTAGATGTAAAAATAGCATTCTTGCATGGTTACCTGGATGAGGAAATATATATAAAACAACTAGAAGGTTTTGTACAAATAGGAAGCGAAGATTTGGTTTGCAAACTCAAGAAGTCATTGTATGGCCTTAAGTAATCATCTAGGCAATGGTACATGAGGTTTGATTCTTTCATGTTAAGCCATAATTTTTAAAAAGGTGAATATGACCATTTTGTATATTTTAAATTTAGTGCCAATGACATGTTTGTAGTTTTGGTGTTATATTTTGATGACATGTGTATTGCAAGCCAAAGTATGTTAGAAATCAAATAGTTAAAGGCTTAGTTATCTAGGACATTTGATATGAAAGATCTAGGAGCAACAAATCAAATCTTGGACATATAGATACACAAAGAGAGAAGAAATGGTAGGCTATGGTTTTCACAAGAAAAATATATTTAGAAAATTATCATGCATTTTAATATAATAGATGTTAAACCTATAAGTACCCATTTTGCTACTCATTTCAAACTTTCTTTAGATTTATGTCCTAGTTCAAAAGAAGAAATGCAATATATGTCTCATGTACTTTATGCAAACATAGTAGGAATTTTAATGTATGCCATGGTATGTACAAAACTAGATATTTCTTTTGCAGTCAGTAAATTTATGGAAAATCTTGGTAAAGGCCATTGGGCTATAGTGAAATGGGTGCTTTTTTTAAAAAAAAGGGTACTAAGAATAATTGTATCACCTATACTAAAGATAATAGTGAGATTATGGATTTTGTTAATTCTTATTATGTAGGTGACTTAGAAAAGAGCAAATCCACCATAGGTTATGTCTTTGCTCTCGCAGGAAGTCCAATTAGTTGGATGTCAAAATTATAGTTTGTTATAATGTTGTCTACCACTGAAGTATAGTACATGGCTTCTACAGAAGCTTGCAACAAAGTTATTTGGTTGCAAGGCATATTAGGTGAGTTGAGAATCACAAAGGAAAAAGTTAAAATATTTTGTGAGAACCAAAGTGCTGTATATTTAGCTAAGAATCCAATTCATCGCAATAAAACAAGACATATTTGCACCAAATATTGTTGGATAAGACATGTTATTGAAGAAGGTGGAGTATTCAAGCTATGCAAATCCATAAATTGACATCTGAATCTTCCTATAGTTGGATGAAAGATCTTGGAATAAAAATATAATAAAACTAGGTACATAATAATGATTAAAAATTGCATTAGATCCCACATGAAGGCATGGGATGAGGTGATGGAAGGCCTTTAGAAAAATAATAAGATAAAATTGAGTTAGAAAATTAATTACTAGAAATATTTTTAAAAATTTGTAGGCTTTTCATGAGACAATATTATACAAGGATGAAATTACACAAAATTCTATCCAAGAATAGTTTAGTAAGATATTTAAGATCTAGGATAGAAAAATGAGGGAATTCAAATGGAAAAATTGAAAGATGCATATGTTGGCTTGTGGAATAGAAATTCAAAGAGGTCATTTAATCTATTTTTAGATATCAATAATAGAATGAAGTTTTTGATGTGGTTGGGAAAAGGAAATGAAGCAAACATTATATGGATGGGTAGAGCTAGAAATATATAATTCATGAAAGATAACATAAACAATATAATAGTGGATTGGTTCATGCCAAAATCAAGAGTAAAGGAAAAATGGTTGGATTGTGAATGGATATATAATCCAAAAGATGCTGAGGCTAGGATAATATGTTCTAACTTAATGGTTTACACATGGATCAACAAAATAGGAGACAAAAGAAAGGTAAGACTAAACACAAAAGTTAAAAAAAAAAACTAATCAAAGATATGTTGCAAGGAAATGCAAATGAGACAAAATAGGCAATGCATTAAAGTACATACTAACAACTGTAAGATTGCATTAATTTACTTACATATTAATGCAAATGAATATTTATTTATACATACTTTAATATGTTGAAATGATATGAGTTACTTATTAATATGATCAAATAACAATTGATGATAAATATAATAGCATGTAAAAATAAGAAAATGTTAATAAACATAATATAATTATCAATCAAGCTATATAATACTAGGGTATGCTTAATTAGAAAATAATTAAAAAACGATGAAGTATTAGCCTAGTGGTAAAGACTCTTGATTTGAAATATCAACTCATGAGTTAGATTTTGGTGGAGTGTTGAGTTATAATGTTCTATTTCAACTATATATCTTGGGATGTACCTATATTATAATTATTTTGGATTCCAACCCCCTTCCTTCCCTTCCCTAAGAAAATAAATAAAAAATAAAAATATTCAAAAATTACAAAATTAATGGTACATTCCAAATATAATAAAAACCTCCCTATATTAAAAATAGAAGTTTATGTATTTTAATTTGAAAAAGAAACAGTGACATATAAAAAGTTATTCTACTAAATAATAATAACCCTTGAAACTGACATTTCTAAGTTCATAAAAGTTTTTAATAAAAGAACTTATAGGCTATCAAAAATGAAATTGTATGACTTATCAATTACATGCTTTATTCTACCAAAAAATCTTTATTTTCTTTCTCTAGTTACTCAACTTAAGTTAAGGATTGATAGAAATTAGAAACTAAAATTTTTTATTACATTAAGAAAATCACAAAGATTTGTTAGATAGTTACAAAGCCTTAACAAATTTTTGAAGAAATTTAAAAATATCATTGATGTAATGCCCTAAGCAAATAAGGTCAATTTGAAAGAAATTAATAAGAAAATTACAATTAATAGCATAATTCAATCAAATGTGAGCCAAAGATGGAAAAACTAAAAAGATATGTTCTTCATCTTCTATGCTTTGTTTGCATAGTCTACAAATATGGCCTTCTCTTGGTAAATTGATGTAATGAACTTTCTCAATAAGGAGATGATGAAAGCTCATTCTTGCTTTAGCAATTTAATTTCTTAAATGAATAGGAATACATAAGAAGAAATACTCTTAAATACTAAATAACAAACCTCCTCTAATAGAATGTCAATACAAATGGTTTTTTCCTAATTTTTTCAACCAAATTTTAGCTATGACTTTTTCTTTTATATCATTTTAGAAAATGCTTTTGTTTAAAGGAAGACCCACTATTATAATATTCCATAACTAAAGCCATAATTTTCTTTGATGCAATAATCCATTTTCTTATGTAACATTCATTTTCTCCTTATCATAATTAACTTCCTCCATATAACTTAACTTTTAAGTGTAAGTAATAAATTGAAAAAGAGCTTTAACTTCAAGAGGAAGAAAATCTTCTTCTAGAAGTAAGATATCATAAGAAGTTTGCATTTTGAAATTAACATACAAGAAACCATTTTTGAACATGCTCTAATTTTTTCCAATTATGTGTGGGAAGAGAATGTCCCCAAGAAACAGACCCATATAGTAATATAAGTTAGACAAGACTATGAAAAATTTTCCTTCTAATCTTCCATGTCAAAATTTCTTTCTTACCAAAAGTATTTCTTAGACCAAATAGAGCTTGCATGCCACTTGAAACTGCTTGGGAAATAAGGGTATTTTAACTATAATTACTAAGGATCGAGAACTTAGAAGTAGGATTGAATAAGTTTCCCAATTAAAATTGTAGTAGCCACTAAAATCAAAAAAAAAATTTATGTGGTTCCCCAACTGGGATACATCCACACTCAGAGGGTAGAATCCGTGCATACCTCTAGACTTTGTTTCCTCAAAATGTGGTTTGAAGGGCATCACACCTTTTACAAGATTTAAGTTGCACTATGGAGTGTTTCCTCACTATGAAACCACTCAATCCTGCAAGGTCTCAACAAGCTCAAAATCTAGTTTAAAGGATCCCACAACCTTTACAAACATGAGCTTTGCTTCAGAGTGTTTCGTCGCTACAAAACCATCTAACCCCATAAGGTCCTGACAAGCTTAACAAAGATGCCTTCTTGCAAGAAGCACATGAACCCCATAGAGCTATAAGAAAGAAAGAAAAGGATCAACGAGAAAGTATAACTATATTTATAGAGTCCTTGCAATGAGGCTCATAACATACAAAATATACAAATGATAGTACAATGAAGGACAATCACAAGATTTCTTTTAGTAGCCTTAAAAAATTATTTTACAATGATAGTACTTGCATAATTCCCAACAAAATTCAGTTTGTCTTATACTCTTAGAGTTTCCAAAAACTCCTTAGAATTCATGCAATGACTATAAGACAACTAGTATATATGTCTACTTTAAGGATGAGATGTCTATCTGTAAACACTTTCAATGTAGGAGAGATGCCTATCTTTGAGTGTAGACATCTATCTTCCAAGATAGATGTCTATCATTTTTCATAAATGTCTATTCTACTTTTGCACTTTGGAATCTAAAGCATTCCCTTGTTAATTTGACATCTTGGTAGTCTTTAGAACATCTTCATTTTGATCATAGACTCCATTTCCATCCATGCTTTCATCTTGTCCATTTACTCTTAAATTTAACATCTCAACATAGATCTCGTTCTTTGCTCTTTGTGTGAAGTTCTTGTTCATGGTCCTGCAAAACAATCATCATACACACAATATACATTCTCCATTTTCTCTAAGGTTTTGACATATTGAAAGTTCAAACATCTCACCCTTTTTGGTAATGCCCAAAACTTAAGAAAATGGATTAGTGCATTTCACAACATATAAATTTAATGATAAACAATAAAAGCATTTAAGACATATAAATTCCAATGGCAACAAAGGGCTCAAGTTAATAGGTTCTAATCACATGAGTTGACAAAAGAAAAAAAAAAGAAATTGATAATATCAAGAGGTCTCCATAAACTATCCAAAGGCCAAACTTTTTTCCATAATATATCATCATAGTTATCCATATACATATCCATAACCATCTACAATCCATACAAACATCCACAAAATATCCAAAAAATTCTTCTCCTTTTTGGACATCACCCAAAAGGAGGGACCATCAAAGGAAAATATCCATTGACCTTAGTAGCATCATCAGAGGTGGTTGTTACACAAGAAAGCTTGTATGTCTTCTCTTCATCATCATCATTGCTGGTGCTAGTGTTAGAGACATGCTACTGATCATCATCATCTAAGGATGGAACACATATAGGATCTCTCCAAGGATAAAGCTTCACCTGAAACTGAGATGATGTGGGTGGATGAGATGGAGCTTGATAAGAAGATGAGAAAGCAACCTTCCTCTAATATGTGATAAGATTAGTTGGTCTCCATTGAGAGGCAATCCCAAAGATGATCTCCATTGTCAGCTACTTAAATATATATGAAGCATCATTAAGAAGATGAGAATTGGGTCTAGGCTACATGAAATCAAGAAACTCCCATTGGACATGTGCAAGTAGTGCATCAAGCTCCTTAGAATTAGATGCATTTCCCAAGTCATATGCCTAGGATGGCCCAATAGCTGTCGAGTGCCTAGTTGGAGTGGGACAATTTTCCTCACCATCTGAAATGGAAAGACTACTAATCTTCTTGAACTACTATCCATTTGGAGGAAGTGGTACTCCATCTACATCCATTCTCTTACGAAGGTAAGAGAGGTTTTAGCCAATCATCCCAAGAGTCATACCAAAGGCTTTAGCATCTTCTTGAGAGTTGATTTCATTTAATCATTGAATTATTTGGATCTTCTCAATTGAGAAGAGGCCTAAGGAGGTGATGTAGATCCCTTCTTCCTTGCTTTCTAAGTCATGATGCTTGGTTTTGTAGATTCAACGTGAGTGATGCTCCTTTTCTCTAAATACTCACCAAGGGTTCTCTTATATTTAAGTAGAGGCATATTGGAAATAGGAAATCCTCTCTAATGAATCAATAAACTAATGAGAAGGGGATGCCCATACACTCTCTCCTTGGTGAAGAGACCTAACATGTCTCTACAAAGAATATGACCCAAGAATAGTGGCTAACTAGTAAGAAGGAAATAAAGAAAAAATGCTTGGGCTAGTAAAAAATGACTATAATTGACCCCTTTCATAATGATATTATATAATACAATGAGAGAGAGGGTAGAAGTATTTGAGGCCATCTAACTTCTAAGTACTTTCCCACTATGTAAAGACACTTATTGGACAAATAGAGCATTACAAAATTCATTGTGGGAAATAAGGATTACACCATTCATGAAAATAGCAAACATAGAATGGATCGTAACCCTATGAACATTGGAATTAGAGATGTCAAGAATGACATTAACAACCTAGGAAGTGACTTTAATTAAAATTTCTCCAACAGTGGATGTGAAGGCCCTAACAATAGCATTACTACTTGCAATGTTATCATAAAACTCCTTGATGAGAATCTCAAGGACATAGAAGTTCATAGAAATAAAGGACATCCAATTTAACACTTTGAAAAATGCTATCAGCTTCTTTTGACAATACTACTCAAAACAAAGGAATCTTTTAAACACTACTGAAATGGAGCAAGTTACCTCAAATCTATGTTATGCTTTGGTGGACTGGAATTAAGGTAAATATGTGTTAGCAATGCTTGATGATGCTCCCTGAGACTTCTTACTCTTTCATGGAGGAGGCCTAGACATTCCAATCTTTCTCTAAGCCATTGATCTACAAGGAGATGCATAAATTTCTACTATTGTAGAAGCCCTGGTCATCTACTCTTAGTCATCTACACTTAGATGAGGAAGAATGCGAAAAAATGAAGTGTTGCTTTATATAATCGAGGTTGTCAATGGTTTTTTGACAAAAAGTTATATGTCTAACTCAACTAGCAGACATCAATCCCACATTTAAGAAAAACCAGATAGACATTTATCTTTAGATGTAGACATCTATGGGTAGATGTCTATCTTCATGTATAGATGTCTAATGGTAGACGTCTACTAATAGACATTTAAACAAGTAGTGGAAAGATATATGAAAGGTTCAAGGAATAGCTATCATGGATTATAGTCTTTTAAGAATTTTAAAATAGATGGAAAAATGAAAACTTACCTCTACTTACCTTGTTTGCTAATATAGATCATGATGTCTAAGGAGATTCGAAATGAGCTTCTTCTTTTGAAGTTTCTTCTTTCATAAAAATTTCTTATATTTCTAATGTCTGGTTCCTTTTATGAAATTATTAATGAAAGTCCTTTCACCTTCTTCTTTTCGCTTAATTCTCCACACCATTTTATTCTCCTTGCCATTTTGACTTATCTTCTTCTTCTTGTTGTCCTACAAGATTTCCTTTCTAGGTGCACTTGGGTAAGACCAAGGAGTCTTATGTTATGACCAGGTATTCATGTGGTGATATTTTAAATTACAATCCCATTGCTTATGCCCAAATCTACCATAGTAATAGCATATGACCTTTTTACTATAGGTGAAGTGGTCAAACCTTGGAGCTACCCTTTATTTGGATGAAGTGCTTGTTGATACTTCAACCTTTAAAGTAGTCTTTTGTTTGGATGAAGTTTGTGTTGATACCTCTTCTTGTTGACATCCTAGCCCACTCTTATCATGTGGACTCCTTCCTTGTCCCAAAACTATGCAAAGAAGTTCTTTTCCTTTGATAGGTCTTTCATTTACAAGTTTTATATCTGCAAGTTCTTTTTAATCTACTCATAAGACAAGGTTAGTTTTTTGTTCTTAGCCCTTAGGTTTAAGTTTTCTTGTGAGAGGTCTAAATGTTTTGGATTAAGTAGAAATAAGTCTTGATCCTTATGCTTTAGATCCTTCTTTATCTTTATAGAAAGATATTGAAAGGACAATAGTTCATTACACAATAGATCATACCTTTCCTCATCAATTTCAATTATTTGATCATCATCTTTGATTATGCTCTCATCATCTTATGTGAGAGCCATGAAAATGAGATGTGAATCTTACATGGTCTCAACTTCTTCTTCATCTTTTTCTTCATCCCAACCAATGTAGAAGTTGTTTTTTTTTTTTTTTTTGGACTCAACTTTTGATTGATCTCCCTTTTAGATCTTGTTAGCACTTGGAAATTTGGAGGCCACATCACCTCTTCCACCACACATCCAAAATTCTATAGAAAATACATTTAAATTTTAATTCTTAAAATTCTTACTTTTTCTCTACCTTTTTCACTAGATTGATTGGGCCCTAGTTGATTAAAGCATCTTTCTTTTCTATCAAGAAGTCTTTTAACTCTTGTTGATAGAAGTTCTAGTTCATCTTCACTATTTGATTCTTGTTCAACCAGCTCCTTCTCCTTTGATGTAGATTTGAGGATGATAGCATTTTCTTTTATCCCTTCTTTGCTTATGAGATTCATCTCATAATCAATAAGAGCACTTTGGAGCTCTTCAAATTTCAACACTGAAAAGTCTCTAATTTCTTCCATTGGGGTGAATTTTGGTCTAAACTTAGGCTATAAAGTTCTAATCATTTTTATGATTACATTACTTTCTAGAAAATCCTTACCGGTTCCTCTAATAGCCACAACAAGATCGTTTGTCCTAGAAAAGTAGTCCTTAATCTTTTCTCCTTCCTTCATTTTAAGCTTGCCATATTCACTTTGCAATACTAAAAGTTTTAATTGTTTAACTATAGATGTGCCCTCATAAGTTTCCTCTAAGGTTTTCCATATTTCCTTAGCAATTTTGCACCCAACTATTCTATTAAACTCAAATTTATTCAATGCACAATATAAACAATTTTTGGCTTTTGATTCAAACATGAACTTATCCTTTTCTTCAAAATTCTATTTGCTTTATGGCTTGAGTGCTTTTGTTGTGCTATCGACAAGCAGTTTGTAGCCTTCAAGAATGGACTCCCACACTTTGAATTCCATGGATTCAAAGGATCATTTCATCCTTGCCTTCCAATATGCAAAGTCAAACCCATCGAACATCGGTGACTTTGTGTAAGACATCCCCTCCATAGTTCACTCTTAAAATGTGAAGCACAAACTTGAGAGTATCGGGCTCTGATACAACTTGAGGATCGAGAACTTAGAAGGGGGATTAAATATTTTTCCTACTAAAACTTTTGTCATCCATCAAAATCAAAATTAAGTTTTACGTGGTTTCCAACTTGGGTACATCCACACTCAAAGGGTAGAATCTGTGCACACCTCTAAACTTTGTTTCTTCAAAATGTGATTTAAAGGCCATTACACCCTTTACAGGATTTGAGCTCTACTCTAGAGTGTTTCATCATTGTGAAACCACTCAACCCTGCAAGGTTCCAACAAGCTCAATGAAGATGCCTTCTTATAAAAAACACATCAACCCTGTAGTGCTATAAGAAAAAAAAGCAAAGAATCATGGAGAAAGTGTAACTAGATTTACAGAGTCCTTGCAATGAGGCTCACAACATACAAAATATTCAAATGATAGTATAATGAAGGACAATCACAAGATTTCTTTTAGCAACCTTGAAAATGATTTTACAATGATAGTACTTGCACAATTCCCAAGAAATTCACTTTGTCTTATACCCTTGGAGTTTTCAAAAACTCCTCGAAATTCATGCAACGACTATCAAATGGCGACTATAGATCTCTACTTCAAGGATGAGATGTCTATCTATAAACACTTCCAATGTAGGAGAGATGTCTATATTTTTAAGTGTAGATGTCTATCTTCCAAGATATATGACTAATTTTTTTCATAGATGTCTATTCAACTTTTGCACTTTCGAATTTGAGGCATTCCCTTGTCAATTTGACATCTTGGTAGTCTTTAGAACATCTTTGTTAGCTCAAAGACTTCATTTCCATCCATGCTTTCATCTTGTCCATTTAGTCTTCAATTTGGTATCTCAATGTAGATCTCATTCTTGGCTCTCCATGTGAAGTTATCATTCATGGTCTTGTAAAACTATCATCATACACACAATCTACATTCTCCATTTTCTCTAAGGTTTTGACATACCAAAAGGTCAACAATTAAACACAAATTCAACTCCCAAATATTTATAAGATTCACATATATAAAGTAATTTTTTCTCCAATGAAAAATTGTAATTTCTATTTCTAGTACGAAAAACTAGAAGTTTAGTGTTATCAATATTCAGATTCATACTAGAATGGTTGTAGTATTCATGGAGAATTTGAAGCATATAATTTAATCTTGTAGCTAATTTTGCAATCAAGGCCACATAATATATAAAGAGAAGAATGATAAAAAATAATCCATTCATTAACATACTATGATGAAAGCCATTTTTCATTTCATTCCTCCAGTTCATTTATAAATATGTTAAAAAGATTAGGGAACAAAGGATAGTCTTATTTAACTCTAACTAAGTTGTTAATAATTGTTCCTTCTCCAATAAGATTATCTTCAATAAGAATGTTAACTATCTCATATATTTTTTTAGTAGTAGAAAGGTGATCTTGTGGAATGTTAATGCTATCTAATATCTTCTAAAGTTTATCCCAAGTAACAAAATCATAAGCCTTGGAGAAATAAATAAAATAAATAAAAGTTGTATGATTGGGAATTTTTGCTTTCTCTAGATAATAATGCAAAGTTATTAGAT
Organism: Gnetum montanum; assembly: GCA_015680685.1. Lineage (NCBI taxonomy): Eukaryota > Viridiplantae > Streptophyta > Gnetopsida > Gnetales > Gnetaceae > Gnetum > Gnetum montanum. The sequence continues at coordinate 1,418,220 of MNCI01012628.1, forward strand.
GTTCTATAGTAGAATGATTCCTTTGGAAGCCTACTTATGACTAAGCATGAAGACCTTGCATTTCTATCCATGAACTAATTTTATTATCTAAAATAGTGTTCAAAAGCTTAGTAAAAACTAAATTAATTGCAATCAATCAGTAATTATTAAGATATGTCCTATATCCTTTTTGGAAAAGTAAGACTGCTTGACTAGAACACCAAGAGCAATTGATGAGTGACAAGGTACCCCTACACTCAACCATATGAAACGAGTGCAGCACGCGTGATCCGGTCGAACTCCGCAGACTAAATTCCTAAACGCCCCATGGAACACTTGGGGTTAATCATTCATTGTCTTCCCAGACTTACTTGTTGTTGTCATGGTGTATGGTTAAGTAAGTCTGAGGTATATGATTTTTATGGTCTTTTATGGTTTTTCTCCTATGCTATCAAGGTGAAGGGTTGAGAGACTAACTAACTCTAACTAAGGACTAAGTCTAAATTAACTAGCATCAGCATTCATTCCCACTTACCGTACACACCCTGAACTATGAAACTGTGGCTACCAAATGCTAATTGTTATTGGGATCACCACACGTAAGGCACGTGCTCAAAGTGGTCATACTAAGGCACCTAACTAGGAGGAAAGGATTGAGAGAATCTATCTAGCCTACGTGCGATGAGCAGCCGATTCCTTGACTAACCGTACACATCCTTAGATTCTCGTAATCAAGTCGTACTCATACCACATTCTAGGAAAGAAATAAATAACATTTAAATAAAATCCTATTCCATGCACTACAAGGTTTATCCACAAAGCTTGTCTTTATTGTCGTACACAACTTGCGTTCAGGTACAAAGCTGCTCGAATAAAGATTCGTTCACTTGGGGACTCCTACTGTGGGCACATGGAAAATATTCTATCTCTGGAGTGATCAAACTGCCAGAGTTTCCCTACTTCTAAACCAAGATGGAAAGTAAGGGGAGTGCCGCCTCTTATTTATAGATTTGGCGGCAGACCGTGATATCACGTACACGATATCGTAGGGGACAACACGATATCGTGACGGCCGCGATATCGCGGTGCATGCGATATCACTTCTCATCAGCAATCCAAACCATGCTAAAACCTTTGATTAAGAAGATTACAAGCTGCTTTTCACACCAATGAGTCACCCCATTTAAGAATCTTTGCATATAATCTATTAACATTAGCACCTTTCCCAGAAGATAATCTTTGAATCCCAGCAAAAACATCATCAAGAGATAATTTAAGAATACTATAGTTATCTTGCATAATTGGGGGAGCCTCTTAATTAAAAATGCCATTGAAAAAATTTTGAATATTAGATAAGGAAAAATCCCAACCATGTTGATGTTTGTCTCTGAATAAATTAAAAAGTCTCGTTGGATTTGAGTGGAGCTCATGAATCATGCTTTCCTACTCTTCTTTAATTAACTATTGCTTTTTAAAATGAATAAGCTTTCTATAATTCTTCAACATTGAAACATCAAAATGTGAAACTATAATATCTTTACAAGCTTTCAAATAGTCTACATCAAACCAAGGTTTTTTTTACAAGCAGGCCTCTTCTTAACCTACACCTAAGCAGCTATAGATAATAGAACATTAGTCAAATCTACTTCATTGTCATTGTTGACAAACATATTAGTTACTCTTTTTTGAAAACCTAATGAAGATCTTCTGTGAGATGATGAGTTCTACATTTCTTATAATGAATATGATGAATTGAAGCAAGAATAGCAAATTTCATGTAATGAATTGAAGCAAGAATAGCGAATTTCATTGTATGTATATTATCATGAGCAGACAAGAGAAGACCAATGTAAGAGTTACCTTGGTGTCCACTAAAGGTGAAATAAGAGAGGGAAATTTGCTGATGCCATTAAGAATTTAAAAAAATCAAAGAAATGACCTATCTTTAAGAAATGAATACCCTTCTGATTTATACTATGATTATCCAATGATCTTTTGTGAACTAAATAGAGTTCTTCACTAAAGTTTAGTTGAGAATTCCAAGAAAGCCTTTGAATTTGACTTTATCCAACATGAGCATTAAAATCTCCATAAAGAAAAATTTTACCAAGGCTAGAGAATTTTGCAACATCTTGATCCAAGAAATGAAAAGGATTCTCTTCTAAAATATTAGTATAATTGTAAATAGAAGAATCCCTCAAAGTAAAATTACAAAAAGCAAAATAAAGAACCTATGAAATGCCTTGAACATGAACCCACAAATATTGCAAGCTATCCCTCTTTTTTATTTTTCATGTTTTAAAGCCCCAGATTTGAATAAATTGGAGAAAATAGAACAATGTTTTCTTTGGTCTTATATTAAGGAATGTATCTTTCATTCAATAAACTAGAATAGTCTTTGTCATTCCATCCAATAGAGCAGATGGAGCATTTTCCATTTAAATCATATAAATCTAGCATTATAAGGGAAGCTTGTATGAAAACTTTACATAAGTGACAAACCATGGATAGAAGTCATAAGAGCTAAGTACCTATATAACAACATGCTTTTCCATAATGCTCCATCCATTATTTGTGCTAGGCAGGCATGGAGAAGTTTTAAAAAATTAAAGCATTGGTTCCAATCAAATATTTGGGTTTATGATCAAATAGTACATTGGAGTGATTCTTGTCAATATAAGCTCACTAAACCATATACAAGTTTAGTACCTAAAATTAAAGACCCAATTAAAAAATCTTGGTGACATGATATGATGATATCAAAATGCAAAATTTTTATGTCAAAGTATCTACATGAAAAATTACCTATGAGCATGTTTTTATTTCATAAGGGATTAATTACAAATGATAAGTTTGCACATTGTGGAGTTCAGGAAAAAATTATTAATCATTATTTATTCCATTATCTTGATACCTAGTCTTTTTGGAATGAACTCAAGCACATCACAGGAGTATGTTGGCTTAGCAGTTCTATTCATGACTTTATTAATAAAATTTCTCAAAGTTAGGAGAAATGGAAGTGATGTCAAAATAAAACATTTGTTGTAGCAACACTACATATAGTGTGGGTTTCACACAGTAGGTGGATTTTTCAAGAAGAAAAGAGTAACCCTATTGTACTTGCTAAATTCTTCTTCATGGATTTTTCTATTATCCTAAGACATCATGGTGATGCTTACCTAGCTTAATACTACATTTTTTATTATTATTTTGTTACTTGAAGCTGTAATCTTATTCCTATGTGATTTATATATAACCTTTTATTACTAGATATGCCCCATCCATCATAGAACTGGGTTTATCTTTGCTTGAAAAGAATTCATCGACCTTTTGTACCTTAATGAAATGATCTCTAGAATTTTCAATTAAACAAGTAATACCATCAAAAAGTCTACTCCTCATCTTTGAACTCTTATTTCTAATAGAAATGATATGAAAGCTTGAAATACATATAATCAAAGAATTTTCTTCTTGCCAAGTTTCAACAAAAATAAATAGATCTAAATCACTAAAAAATGACTAGTATTTAAAATAGTAACTTTATTAGCCAATGAACCTTCAAAATTAAGGAAACCACATGTAATAGAAGAAAATCCCTATTTTAGGGGATTTTCCCTCTCTCTGATGGCTATAACATAGTAATAGTTCAAGTAAGCAAATGTACCTTTATCTCGAGCTTGTTTAAAATTTTGCCATTCTTCCTACTTTTTTGCATACCTTTTTTTAGCCAAGTCTTCATTAATCCAAATGTTCTATGCTTTCAAGCTAATTATATAATTACAAACCTTATTTCTTCCATGCCAATAAGCAAACTTAACAATAATCTATTAAGGTTTATCCCTCTTAAGACTAAGTTTATTTGCACTAATTATCGAGTAGAAGAAATGTGCACTTGTTTCATAAAGAAATCTAGCACGATCTATAAAAAATTTTGACCCTATTCTTCAAGAATTCCCACAATTCGAAGATTCTAAATTTTGTTATGTGTTTTCTTTTTTTTTTACATCTTCATACATTTCTCGATGATGAGACGCGATATGCACAAGCCGCAATATCGTGGTCCGCCACCAAATCTATAAATAAGAGGCGGCACTCCCCTCATTTGTAATCATAGGCTAGAAGTAGCGAAGCTCTAGCGAATTGATCACCCCAGAGATAGAATATTTTCCATGTGCCCGCAGTAGGAGTCCCCCAAGTGAATGGTTCTTTATTCGAGCAGCTTTGTACCTGAACGCAAGTTGTGTACGGCAATAAAGACGAGCTTTGTGGATAAACCTTGCAGTGCATGGATACATTTATTTAATGTTATTTATTGCTTTCCTAGTAACGCGGTATGAGTACGACTTGGTTACGAGCATTGACGAATGTGTACNCCCAGTAACGATTAGCGTTTGGTAGCCACAGTTGCACAGTTCAGGGTGTGTACAGCAAGTGGGAACGGATGCTGACGCTAGGACTTAGCGCTGTAGTTAGAATTAGTTTTAGTCTCTCAACCCTTCACCCCTTAGCATAGGAGATAAACTAGAAAAGACCCAAAAAATCATATACCTCGGACTTACTTAACCATACACCATGACAACAACAAGTAAGTCTGGGAAGACAATGATTAATTAACCCCAAGTGGTCCTTGCGGCGTTAGGCATTTAGTTTGCGAAGTTCGACCGGATCGCACATGCTACGCTCGTTTCGTATGGTTGAGTGTAGGGGTACCTCGCCACTCATCACTCAGTAATTGCTTCCAAGCCTAAGTACATCATTGTTATTTTTTACTCAAGAGAATCCAACTTTGACTATAGAGTATCCATATTTTTTTGAACTTGAGTTACTTTAATATTTGACAATGAATCTTCCAACTATACCGTGGTTAGAATGGTTTGTACCTTTTTGACCATAGCTTCAACCATGGATTCTAATTACACAATATGGGATTCCATGGAGTTCAAAGTTGCAACTATGTTATTCCATTTTTCTTGAGAAATCTTTAATCTTATTATTGAAACCCTACTTCTTATACTTTCCCAAACTACTTAAAACGGAATACGTTGCTTTCTTAGCTTTAGCAAACAAAATGCTGAATTCCAAATCACTGAAATGCCAAATACCAAAATTAGATCTGCAATCCACCAAATCACCAAAACTGTTGAATCCTAAATTTATAGAATGATTGTAATCAACAATATTTTTGCTAAGCTTCTAGGCACAATTCTAAAATCTATGGTTGGAAGATGGGCTAAAAAAAACAAGGAAATGTGTTCAACTTCCCAAGATTTTGGGCACAATTAATGTACATGAAGGTTAGCATTAAGTTGGCAGCTAGCTACAAAACTATGTCAAATATCAAACTTAGGGAATAAAATATTGAAGGCAATCTTAAACAAATATCTAGCTCTTCACAAAGGAAAATGATAAAAAAGAACTCATATAGCCAACATCTTTTTGTTGTGACAAGGCTAGGATGATGAGGATGAATTAATGTACATGAGCATCTATCCAAGTATCAATTCAAGTTTTTATTCTTGATATTTACTATTGCATATTTTCTCGCATTAAACATCTCTTAGATAATCCTTGATTTCCTAACCTCCTTGTCATCACATAAGGCCTTACTTTGCAAAAGGTTGAAAGATTGATTTCATCAAGTCATTTGCATGTACCTAATTGTTGTATAATCATACCATATTGTTATTGCACGCATGCATGCTTCCATCTTTGTAATACAAAGCGGTGAGAAATTCAAACAACATATGCATTTTATTCATTGAAAGAATCAATGTTCCATAAGACATTTAAAGAATGCTTACACACATTTAGGATTAGATTGGGCCTGCTCATCTTGCTTTAGGAAACTAGATGAGCAAAGCACATGTAAGTCATTAATGTTGACACATGTAAACTTAAAGTAACATAAGCAAAGAATAAGACAAACGGTTACAAAAGAGTAGTTGTTCCTCCGCTTGCATGTCACATGTGTGCAGGGTGACTGTCCCATAACCGTCGCCTGGTTGGAGGAGGCACCTGAGCAAAACCAACGAGCAGAACAACCAAATGAATTTCACCCTATATTTTATGATGACAAGACCGATATAATTTATTGCAATCTTAATGCGAGGAAATGTCAAAGAAGAGGAGTCATTTTCACTAATTTATTTAGTGAGAAAAAAATTAGAGAGTTTGTGGAAGGTGTGGTACCAGAGTAACACAAGACATGGAAGGAGGAGGAGAAGCGGTGGCAGGGGAGACGATGTGGAGTGTGCATGATGAGCCATCTTCCACTTGCGCGTGAGTGTGAGGGTGGCAGTGGCAGTGCGAATTGGAATGAGAATGAGAATGAGGATGCTGATGCTGATGTTGGTTTTGTTGTTGAGCCATTATCCGGTCACGTACTCGACTTTGCAGGCGCAGCAGCGTCTGCATGCACTGCAACGCAATCTTGGCCTGTCTTCTTACGTAAAATCCCCTCGCTACTGCTTGCACCTTCACCACACCTTTCAACGCCCTCAAAGCCTTTATTGCCTTAGATCCCATCAAACATATTATCTTATATATATGAGTTACATTGCATGGTATTACTAACTAAAATTTACGTTAAAAAAATTAAGGCAGAAACACGGCCAAGTCTATTTCTACGTAGGATTGCTTGATTTTAGGGATTTCGAGTTTTCCACAGCAGGTGTCATCACCTACAGAGTTGAAGGATACGTTTTGGAATATATCTCGATGATGCATTCAAACAGACAACCTTCAGTATTTTTGTTGGAAAAAATAATAAAAGCTATTTCAAAATTATTGCATTAAATGAATCTCATTCTTGGAAGCCAGGAATTGAGGATTGGATTCAATTTGTATTTGGGTGCACAAGGATATGCAAAGACTGGTGACGGGTTTGCAGGTGGGGACATGAATTACAAAATAATAAAATATTTAAATTAAATATTTTTTAGTAATTTTTCACATTTTACTTCTATTAAATATTTTGTTAATTTAAATTAAATTAACAGTTTTTAGAGAGAATCTTAAGCATTTGCACTTCCCAATTCGTAAAAATTTTATGAGATTTGCCAATCTCCGACACATAGCAACAGAAACATTGCAGGAGACTTGTTTTGAAAACAGGACCTGCCAAGTTTGATAGACCTTGTGAGCAAAAGATAACGAGCATGCGGCGGCAAGATGGATCAAAGGGTTACGTAATGTGGAAATAGCATATGTCACCTTCTTATCCCATTCCGTGAACACTTGGTGCAGATGATCCCAGTTACATATCCATGATGACTTTGTATGCTTACATCAATTATATAAGGCAGGGTTGGTGTCTAAAGCTAGCGCCTAGCGTTACTTAGCACCTATAAACATGAAATAAGACTGACTATTTGTGAAACTGCTTTAATTTTATTTTTATACGTGATAGCGATTTATTGGTCCTTTTTCCCTCTTTAATGAAGGGCATAGGAATTGCTAACACAACCCGCATGTAATTTACCAAACAAATATGTCCCATTGTATACTTAAATATTTTTAGGCAAAATAACTCGGATCGGAGCTAGTACCACAACCCCTAAAAAAACATCCTATTATAAGGAGACACGGGGTAAGAATCAAACTCACAACCTTTAATGGAGAGAAATGAGTGTCCTGGGTCTCCTGATCACAGAGCCTACACCTTAATAGATGCTGTATTTTTTTTTCCTTAATTTTAAATACCATTTAAGTTCAAGTCAAAGCAATCATGGTAGGCTTAGAAACTTGCTATGTCTTGGGTCGTTCGAATAATTTGAATCGGTCCTAGAGCATAATCTAAGACAGCTCAGATTAATATATGCTGGTTCGTAATGCCTATTAAAAAGACAGTAAACAAGTAAACATTATCAAGACGATGGTTTTACACTTGTACCGACAACAGGAAATAAATTACGGAAACAGGCATATGAGAGAACCGTTGGTTACAAGTAAATTTGGAAAAATAGTAGACTGCAACTGTGACGAATAAACTTAAGCCAAAATGAAGAAACCATAAAGAGGAGATGGACATTACCAGGTGAGCTCGGAAGGCGGCCTGGATGCGCACAGCGGCCTGTTGCTGAACCTCACAGTAGTCCAGGTGGCCGTCATCGTAGTCCATGCTGCCACAATAAGAGGAGGAAGAAGAAGGGGAACCACGCGGACTGGTATTGCCACTGCCATTAGCATAAGCATGAGCATTAACATTAGTAGTAGTCTATGCATCAAATGAATCCAATTCTTGGCAGCCATGAGGATTTGAGGATTGGTCATTCAGTTCAAGTTTGGGTATCAAACTATCAATTCACATTTGGGTATGCAGGCATCTGCAAAGACTGGGACGAGTTTGTAGGTGTGGATATGAATTACAAACTAATAAAATATTTAAATTAAGTAATTCTTAATTTTTTTCATATTTTACTTCTATTAAATACTTGTTTAAATTAAATTAAATTAAAAACTTCCAGAGAGAATCTTACTTGCTTCTCTTCGTCCTTGGCTTTCGAAAAGTACGGTCGGTAAAAATTTTATGAGATTTGCGAATCTCCGGCGCATAGGGAGTAGTAGTAGCACAGGCATTGGCCTTGGCCTGCGTCAAACGCACCACCTGGACAGCAGCTTGTGCAGCTGCCGCTGCGGCAGCTGCGGCCTGTGTTGCTAACGCAGTAGCCGCGGCAATCTCTATATCCTTGTCCACCTCCACCTCCACCTTCATCTCCATCTCTTCCTCTTCCTCTTCCTCCTTCACACGGTTGGCCATGGGTGTATCATCATCACCATGGCCAGCCCCCGCGGCGACAATACATGATGATGATGATGAGGAAGAAGAAGAGGAAGAGTGGTGGTGCAGCCACATTTGGGAGTCGGAAAGAGTTGCCCCCGTCAGCGATGCCATGGTGCTGCTGCACTGCCGTTGGCGTTGGCGTTGTAGTCGTCGGCGGTGGCGGTGCTGCTGCTCATGGTGATGATGATGAGGGTGTGAGTGAAGATGGTTGTCATAATCATGAGGCTCAGCCTCAGACTTGAATGTTATCCGCCTCACACTGCGGCTGAGCCAGTTATGGCTTGTGTTCCACATTTGGCCGCACTTATTTAGCTTAGGAGGCTTCGTATCATACTACGTGACAGCCTTGTGTTTGGTTTCTTATAGTATGTATCTATGCATGGGTTGAGGTGCCAACGCGCTTATCCATTGTCATGAATATATTTGGGGCGTGAAGACCCCTTTAATAAATAATTTTAAGACGGATGTTGAGCAACATGGATGGCATCACATTAAACGTGAGCACGACGGATGGGTGGCAGGTGCAGGTGTAGTTGCTCAGCATGTCGTGTTTGGAGGCGCTGTTCGTGTGTTTGTGCGAAGACGTGCATGCCCATTAACCATTGCCCAGCATTTTGGTGGAGTGCAACTCCACCAACGTTGACATGGAGCCTACATAAGGTGTGCGTCGATTCCCTTCGGCCACTCCAAATTTGTTTAGATGGCAATAGTACTAGCATGTGTGCTTCATTTTCATCGTTCTTATGTTTTTAAAACCTTGGTGAATACATTGCCCACATATCACATTCACTACCCACATATCACAACTTCTCACATAAGCCTAATGGCAGAATGCAGAAAAGAAAGCATCTTACTCATCAGTACAAGAGAATAGCATAGCTTTGAGTGTGAATCCAAATTTTAACATTAATGTGCATGTTTCAAGTTATAAGATTTAAATTTAGATTTAAGGTTATATTTTATTATTTAAAAAGAGGTTAGGTTTTCACTCATCTAATATAGCATTGTTCTAAAGAGTACCATACAACACAATCTTGAGTCCTAAAATCACAAAGTATTCGTGGATGTACTTACAATGGACTACACCTCAATGATCACAAAACCTACAAGCAAATCAACAATACATAATATCCATTAGTCTAATGGTTACAAGCATAGCAAGCATGATTTAAATAATAATATAAATAACAATGAGGTGTTAGCCTAGTGGGACAAATCTTGACCAAGTAACTCTAGGTCACAAGTAATTATACTAGGTAGCACTACATCATAAACTTCTATAAATCTTGAGGTGTACCTATGTTTCAATTATTTCAGGCTTCAACACCCCTAAATAATAATATAAACGATGAGACAATTGTGATATACATAAAATTACAAACACCATTGCCATACACTCAAACCATAACAACCCTTGATACAACTAAGATGTGTCTATATGCTATGTGCACGTAGCTCTAGTTCCCTTCTTTGTAGAGTAGGGAAGGTGCCTACACCAACACCAATCCTTATCTCTAGCTTTCTACAAATCCTTAAAATGTGTGTTGATGGCTAAGTTAGCTTGGAATCCAAATAGATCTCCATTCTCCTTCTAACCCATGTTTCCCTACTCCTCTTGATACTTAAAAGAAGTAACATCCTTAGAAATTAAGTCATTATTCATACTCTTTCCAAATGTCTAGAACAAAGTGAATATTGAAGAAATTGAACAACTTAAAACTTATCAAATAATTGTAGATAAGAAGGTCCAATGGCTAGGATCATTAACTGTAAACCATGAAAGTTGAACTCAACTTAACATCCAACAAGGATTTAAATATACTAACATAACCCAAGTTATGGAAGAAAAGGCTTCTTCTTTTCCATGTAAACAATACCAACATTTCTACTTGGAGTAAAGTTTGCTTGCTTGAAATATAAGTCATTCCTCTACCCCTTATAATGATACAAGAGTGTAGGACTAATCCTCTATATACTTTGAAGAAATCTTTCGCGGTACATGATCGAAGCCTTACACTAGCATAAGAAAGGGCCATCCTAGCATCTCAAGAACTTTTGGTTTACACCTTTACTTGGTCTAATTTGTCCAACATAATCCATCTTCTATAGAACCCATTCACTAACTTTGAAATCCAAATGTCTTTAGCATACTTTTCGATGTCCTACATACATTTTTCAAGATGCAATCTTGCCACTTGAATTTTATTTGTCTAAGACTTCATAAACTAATTAGCCATAAGCTTTTGATCTTAAGATGAGGTTCCCAATAATTGAGGTATGGTTGGTTACATTTCCAAATTTAATTCTATTAGAGAAAATCTCATGGCCAAAGATTTTTGGATATTATAGCTAAACTTTATCATAGTTAACAATCCTACCTAATTACTTTAATCAAACCATGTGAAATGTTGCAAGTACTCTTCTATGATTCAATTCATCCATTGCCCATCTATTTGAGGATGATAATCCAAAGACATTCTTAACTTAGTTCCCAAAATTATAAAATAATCTTTGGTAAAAAATCCCATTAAACAAGAATTTATATTTAATAAAATATTTGTAGGCAACCCAATGTATCTAACCATATGGGTGAAAAACAATGTTGTTGCATCCTCAACTATGTAAGGTGTTGGACACAAGATAAAGATGATGTACTTCAAAAACTTAATCATAACTACAAGGATGCTTGAAAAACCTTCTATTATGAGAATTCCAATGATGAAATATATCAAATTTATTATCCATGGAAGCTCTAGAATTTTCAAGGATTGGAGAAAACTTTTTAGTTTCTTATTTGAACTCTTATCTTGTTCACACATTAAGTAATTTTTCATAAAACTCACCACATCTAAATCTATGTTCAGCTAATGAACAATCCTTTTTGTTAAAATTTGATGGTTTTTTAGAGCTTAACATTCTTAAAATATCCATTTTTCTCTTCACCATGAAGTTGTGAAAGTCATGGTATATAGAGAAATATTGTCACAATGAAATCAACATTCACATTATAGTTATTTATAAGATTAATTTAATCTAGTTATGGCTAATTAATAACATATGATATTACACTAAAAGACATGATGATTCTTGGAATTCACTATTAAAGTAGAGAAATTTAAGAAGATAAAAACATATTATAGTAAAAAACTATTTTTTCATCTTTTAAAATTTATTTATAATTGAGAGATTGGATGAAATTATTATTAGCATTAAAGTCACTATTTTCTTAGGGCCTTTTGACCTTAATTGTTGTAACAAATTTTAGCATGGTATTAGAGCTCTAAGTTCAATATTATAGCAATATGTATTTTCATTATGTCACAGTGAACAACATGAATAGTAGCTCATAATGCTAAAGTTAGTGGAGATATTAAATGTGCTTAACATTATATATATGAAATAAATTGCCTCATTTTATCACTTTTGCCTATTGTGGTTGAGAGAAAGAGCAAAAATAATAATGTATTACAATCTGAGGTTGTTGTGCAAAGATTATTGCTTAAAATATTTTCTCTATAGTTAATTTCATTTTGTAGTACATTGCATTACTCTTTATCATGCATTATAATTGCATAGTTTAATCTTTTTTTCTCATTAGATATATGCTAGGGTTTTTGTTTATTTTGAGATTTTAATTATTATTGCGTATATTGATTCTTCAATTAATTTATTTAAATACTACAAATAAACAAACTTCTAGCTCTTAATAGAGGCGAAGGATGAGAAAGAACTTATGTAGCCAACTCCATTTTGTTGGGACAAGGCTAGGATGATAATAATAATAAATTAATTTATTTGAATAATCATAGTTTCTTTTAGCAATTGTGCTTTTACTTTGCTTTTTAGGTTTTTAAAATTGTTCATTTATACTAGTAAAGCCCTCAACATTAGGTTTTGAGTTAACTATTTATTAAAATGACTCAAGGGGGTACGAAAATTTTTTACTCATAACAAATTATGAGAAAGCACATTGTTGAAGATACTACTTTTTCCTCTTTTAGGAAGACTGTTGATGAAACATCAGTTGGCTGAGATGTCGTAGATGTTGCATCTCATCTACATTGTAGCATCCAGGTTAGTGCATCTTAGTTGGCTGCTACATCATATTTGCAATGTCATAGATGCAATATCGTAGCTGCATCGATGGGTATGTGTCAACGTATCTCCTGTGTCAATGTATCCCCATTGATGTGATCCCATCGATGCATGCATTGATGCAATGACATGTATGCGTCGACGTAGTGTATGTTTTTGCCTATAAATACACGTGTTCCTACCATGTATTTGACATTCTTTGTCAATAGAATAGTTGAACCCTTGCAATTTTATTTTGTAGTCTTAGAGAACAGTCAGTGAGTGCCCGCAGTGTGGATTTGAGTTAGTTGTACGATGTTTTATTCAAGTGGCAATGTACCTAGATACATTCCATGAACAACAATAAGATAGAGATTAATTCTTATTCATTGCAACACTTTGAGTTAGAGTAAATTTACTTTCCATGTAATTTTACTTTACATGTACTTAGTTAATATTTACGTTTCATTACTTAGTTAATATTTACATTTCCATGCACATTAATCAATTGGGGAAATGAGCACGACTAGTTTCATGCATAAACACGTATTCGCTTGGTAATCCCAGCAGTGTTATTACTTGGTTCACCTAGTAATGTAGTGCTTGGTAATCCTAGTATTGGATATGTGGGTTCAAGGTGTATGGAAAGTTGGTAACATACACCCATCACCCGTAGGCTAGTTTAGACTTTACTTTTTGTTGTTAATTAGATTAAATAATTAATTTTCTATTATTGTTAGGATTAGCATAAATTCAAAACAATATCAACAATCATATGCCTCACTTTGGACTAAACCATACGTGATAAAGCTACCACTAATCCAAGTGGGAAGATAACAAACTATAATCAATGCTTAACGATCTAGATGCACAACTAGTCCCATTCACAAAATTCGATTGGATTATGCGTGAACACTTGTGATTTGTATGTTTGGCCATAGGGGGTACTTGTTGCTCATTAACTACCTATGCATCACCTTTACTACTGGTAACTTCTACTTCTTGTATTAAGAAGAGAATCATTCATAATGGTACTTCCATTACCATGGTAGAAAAGACAAAATTAGAAAGATCAAGATACATTCCATAATGGCTACACATCATGAAGTTATAACTACCATGTCATAGAGTTTTAATCTTCAATTAGATAAGAATAAATATATAAGCTATTTGGCACTAAAGTGCGACATTCAATTTCATGAATATAAGTTAGAGTTAACCAAAGAGTTGATCAAACAAGGTTACACTGCTAATCTTGAAAGATTAATTTTGGCTCAATTTGTAGAATTCATGAAGCTTGAAGATAAGTATTTGGTGGAGAATGTCATTAGCACCTACAATAATGGGTGGTTTACTTTCTAGTTTGGAAAGATTTGATAGTTTATAAAATTGTAAAAAATGTTCCTATAGTTTTGTTTTCAAATTTTGAAGGTAGATTTCATGCTAAAGTTCACCTCTTATCCTAAGTATTAGTTTACAAATTAGTAGTATTTATAAAATCTCTTGCATTTGTGGTAAATGTTATATTGGTAAAACTACATAACTTTTTCTTTTAAATTGAAAGAACATCTAAAATACATGTAATATAATAGATTTTCAAAATTACTTCTTGTAGAAAATATAGAAAATAATAACTCTTTTCAAAATTAAAGTGTTTAATAGATAATAGTGAAGTCATTTATGTAATGAATAACTTTGCACATAAAAAATTAGAGAAGCTCTCAAAATTAGAATTCATTCAAATAATGTTGATCGAGATAAAAATTATTTTACCCACTTAGCGTGGTGGCCTATTTTAACAAAAATTACTCAATCTAAAAATTTTCTTGAAAATCCTAATTAATTTAATATTTTCTATCTCACTAATGTTTTTTTTAAAAATAGTTTGTACTATGTTCTATGCTTATTTACAAACTCTTTGCCATATATGTTAGAAGTTGTGAGTTCAATTATGATTGTAATATCATTATACTATTATTCATTTTTCTCCTAAATATTTTATGTTTTTAACTAATTCTTTTAATTTAATTTTTTTATTTTTAAATAATAGATTTACTTTTCCTCAAAAAGCACTATCCCCCAATACCAACTAAACTAACAACAATCCCTTGTACCTTCTACTTTTCATACCCTCCTATTTGCACTACTTTTTCCTCCAACTAGCCATTTTTATTATAGCCATTATTCCTCATAAAAGTTTTTCTTTCTTTCCTCTTTCTTTTTCCCTACAACTAGTTGTTTTTATTGTAATTGCTATATCTTAATTTTTTTCAATTTTTATTTCTTTTTCCCCTACAACTAGCCATTTTCCCACTAAAACTAAGTGTTATCCCCTACATCTTAACTAGTTGTTAATTGGAATGCTATTTATTCTCTCTCCAACCCTTAAAAAATCAATTATAATAGATGATACATCTAGTGTAATTCAAAACATCTTATAAAGAAAATAATAAAGAGGGTTTAGCCTAGTAGTAACACTCTTTATTTGGAAATTCTAAGGTATGGGTTTAATTCGGGTATACCTATGTTTCAATTATTTAGGGTTTGAATATCTTGCAAAGAAAAGGTATGCAAGCTATGGATAATACAATGATATGCACTCACGAAATTTGGAGTACATTTGATCAAAAAGATCATCTTCAACTCAAATGAAACTTTAAGAATCTTAGGATAAAGAGAGAGAAAATGACTACGACTATTAAATATTTGAAGGGGGAGGAGAGCTTAGAACCCTAAAATAATTGTAATATATGTACATCCTAATATATATAGTCTAATTAAAACTTTATAACTTAGCATTTCCCACTAGAATCAAAGCCATAACTTGGAGTTTTCAAAACAAGAGTCTTACTACTAAGCTAACATCTCATTGTTGCTATTGAATATTTTAAATGATGTAGATCAAGTAACATCATTCTAAAATTTTCTTTTATAAAATGTTCACCTAAAAACCATAGAGCTGTAAATATTTATCATGATGTTAGCATTAGATTGATTCATATAGAATTGCAAAGTAAATGATATCTACTTAACCATATCTCTCATGAAGTTTATCATATGCATTGTTTTTTATGAAATTATGTAGGCTTGAAAAATTTTTATAATGTTGACTTTTTTACATAGAAAAATTCTTATTAAGAAAGAGTAAAAACTATTCCTAGACATCGTAGAAAACTTTGGAAAGTTAATAACCCTAGCAATAAAAATACAAAATCAACATCAAACATTAACTCTATAGTTTTGGAAGCCCCTCAAAATAAAACAGATAACTTTTAAAACATTAACAACAATTCTAATCACTCAAATTTACCAACTAATAAGTTGAAAACTAAAAATACTTATAACAATAGTTTTTTTTTTTTTTGAAAAACTAGAAAATAATACGTATAATTTTCTTTCTTTTGTATAAATCCTTTCTAATCTTGATGAAATTAAAAATCATGATTTTAATAAAAGTTCATAGTTGGCTCTAGATAATATAGATAACACTACTCATAACATTAAACTAGAGAAAATTATATATAATTTATCTTTTGATAGTACAGGTGATAATACTTTGAATGTTTTAAGAATAAGTTTAAATTTTGTTATTACTCATAGGAGAATTCCTTTTAAAAATTTTATTATTACTATAGAAAAATTAGCTAGTTGTTTTAATAATGAATTTGTAGAAAATATAATACAAGATTATGTAAAAGATTTTCTAAACATAATATACTTAAAAGTGAATTTTATTTTCTTTTAATTCAAAAATTAAAAATAATAAAATTATTATTATTACTAGGATATATAGAGGTAATGCTATAATTATTATGCATAAAATCGATTATCACAACAAAATGCTTGAACATTTATCAAGTGGCAATTATAAAATGTTATCTAAAGATGCCACTCTTAAATATATTTTTAAAAAATCAAAGATGCTATATTAAATTTGAATACCTGCATCTCTTTGATTGTTGATTTAAACCTGAAAAATTTTGAAAAACTTGCCATTAATTATTTTCTTCTTGATAGGGGTCCCATTGGTCATGTTCAATTGGATTATGTCATATGAAACGTAGTGTAATCTCATCATTAACTTCTGAAGATTGTATTAATGTGAATTGCAGAGAACACTTATATATATCATTACTTTCAATAAATGTAAAAGATATATGGTACATATAATCATGTAAAACCTATGTTTCCATGATTGGAGAAGAGAAAATATTTATAATTTTTGTGTATTTTATAAATATAAGAATAGAGTGATAAATAATCCACATGCATCACAATTCCTTATGGGACAAGTGACATTTGTCACATAGAAAGCATAAAATGAATCCTAGTTATAACCTCAATGGTCCAACATCATGGCATCTAGTTATGATCTTCTCAAATAAGGATGAATTATCATAGCCTAACATGAGAGGAGCAAATAAATAAATGAATTAATTAATTCATATGATATGCATGAACTTCAAATGTTTGGTGTTTTTATAGTTTAAGGCATCCAAGTCATAGAACATATGGAAAATCATGAGCTTTATTCATAATGCAAATCACTAAACTTTGCATCGACCAAACAATTCTAGGCTACAAAAGTAAGGTAGTGCTCTGATAGAGTCTAACTACACTTGTAAAAGTAAGGACTCCAAACACATACAAAATGGAAAGAAAATCATACTTACCCAAGGGAGGAGTATCTTTTCACACAAATTAGATGCCAAAAGTAATTTGGAAATTAGAAAAATGGTAAAAGTTCCAAAAAGTCCAAAAGTCCCTTAAGGATAGCTCAACCTAGGTATTTATAATTTTTACAATGAAACGATTCAAGTTCATTAATACCTAGGCATCAACGGAGGTTTGTCAACACAACCTAACAATTCCAAATCATAATTGTAGTGAAATTAGGTAGCAGAGAATTGCACTAGGTTGTTGACATACAAGTGTTAATGCTAGGGATGCATTAACACCCCTACATTGATGTAGGGGATGCATTGACACCCTAGAGTCAATGCACCTCTATAACCCTCATAACCAATGAATGAACCTAGTGAAATTTAGGACTAAAGGGGCATGTTCCAAGGATCGTTGAAAGCCCAAACAAGATTGGAAACATTTGAAGAGACTCAAGACATGCACACCACCCAGAAAGGTAACATAGGATGTAAGGTTATACATCCAAAAGATACAAACCTTAACCAAACATGCTAGAACTGCAAACACAAGGTGTGCATTATACTTCCTGAGTCCAAGGCTTACAATCAACTTATTGCTATTGGATAACTCATCACTTTTTCACAATTGAGTAAAGCTAGTCTTAAAGCTTTTAACACCCTAAAATAAAAAACAAGGACTAGACACATGATAAGGTCAATGCGAAGAATTTACTATTATACAAAATTGACCATAACCATGGTACAATACAAGCCAGCTTAAAGAGAGGAATTATAGGATGGTGATTGAGGTTCTTCTTTGATGTGAATAATGGGCCTAAATCCCCTACTAGTAAGTGATTCTTAGCTTTGTTTAATATTGAAGCTATGTGGATAAGAAATTAATTGGCTAGTGATGAGACGCGACTTGCACTGGGCTGCGATATCGCGTCTTACCCTGCGATATCGCGTACGCGATATCGCGTCCCGCC
>MNCI01012628.1:1442651-1685178 GCA_015680685.1 Gnetum montanum
CTCCTGGTAGCATAGAAGATAAGCCGAAAATACCAAAAAAATCACATACCTCAGACTTGCTTAACCATACACCGTGACACATACAAGCAAGCCTGGGAAGACAACGAACGATTAATCCCAAGTGTTTCTTGTGGCGTTAAGGCATTTAGCCTGCGGAGTTCGACCGGATCGCGCGTGTACGCTCGTATTCGTATGGTGGAGTGTAGGGGTACCTCGCCACTCATCAGCTAGGCTACTACACCTAAGCTTGTGGTGAAGCCTAAGGTATCATGGGTGCCCTTGCTGATCTCATGTAGAGTTGATCTAATGGCTTGACACGAGATGTCATAGTCATGGACATCTCATCCTCCAAATTAGGTACTATCCCAATGACATTAGTGCATCATATTTTGGCCACCACCATGATATTCTCCTAGTCCACCATCCCAACTAAAGTGAGATGTCTCCCAACATGGTAGAGTATGCCTACTAGTCCAAATAGCTTTTTGATTAGCCCTAGAAATGCTAGATATGATTTCTTGATGGCTTGTAGGGTGACATTAAGAAATCATCTCTACTCAAGAAGATGTATAATGCCTTTCTAGAGATGTTTAATGATTTCTTGATGGATATGAAACTATGGATCACAATATTATACATTATATTCTTCACTACAGGAAGCTTGGACATTTTAACATGATCTTTGGACAGGTAAAGATCTCTTAGAAAATCTTCATATTGAGTTTGATCTTAATTTTCAAAGTCCACAACTACTAGTTATTACCCTGCTTATTCAAGAACTCTAGAAGTCTAGCAATTGCCCATGTTGAAATGGGCATGAAAGCTCCACTGATGAATGTCATGGTATCATTTATAGCTAGCTTGAGGTAGAACTATTCCACCCATATTGGTACTAAGTGAATGACTTGGTTATTTATTCATAGAATCCTATCCTCTATATTGTCTCCTCAATTTTGAGTGGACCAAGCTTAAGAAATTATTGGCAATTCTTTTCTTCATGGATGTGCCACTTTTGTACATCATTCACACCCACACTTTCTTCTATGTCATTAGCTTCTAGTTCATCCTCCACTAGCTCCTCTAGCACTCATTCAAGAGACCCTTGCTGGATACACACTTAACCAAAAATCTAAGAGCATGATTTCCTACCTTTGGATCTATTTCTTAAGAAAGGCTTCTCTAGTGCAGGTGCTAGATTTAGGGATTTTTGTTGTTACTCTTCTTCCTCTCGTATTAGTGATTCTTTAATGGGACCATAGACTAAGGACTAATATTTTTTTAATCTCATCCTAGGTTGGCCAACAATATCTTGAATGTAATTTCCTATGCATGATGAGCTATAAAAATGCTAAAAACCAAGTATAAGATAGCAAAAATCCAGTAAGTCTCCTAGGCATTAGTTCTACTGCTGTAAAAAATGCACATCAGAATAATGATAACTATAACTATTGGAGTTACAAGAGAAACACAATCATAGTAATGGAACCAAGGCATTCATGGGTAAGGAAAAATAATGCAAAAGTGTTTGAAATAACTACCAAAATTTTAAAATACACACCCAAATTGGTGCCTCTCCCTCATGATTGAGTTATAAAGCAAATAAGAAGAACAAGAAAAAATGCTTAATAAAATTTACCAGAATCCAAGTTATGATATAAATATGGTAGATTTTTCCTTATTTGGATCATCCCATGGAAAAGAAAGTGACCAAAAGAAAGGAAAAATGCATAAAAACATTTTGATCCATCCCCTTTTTATATTGGTATGCTAGTGAAGGTGGGAAGTGTGCTTCAACATAGGGGTGTTAATGCATTCATCCTAAAAAATTATAGTTTTTTATTAATTTTCATGCATTTCCTTACCTTTCTGCTACTACCTAGGATTCAAATAAGCATGAAACTCATTCAAAACACCATAGGATTTCTAGCTAATCATTCAATTATATCATGGGAGCATGTGAACATTTTCTACATACTATGAAATGTCGACTACTATGTCTCTTCATCGCTACTCATCCACATAATAGGGATAGATCTCTAAATTAACTTTTCAAGAACAAGGTCACACTTGCTACTACCAGAATCATCTAGTCTTGATTATTCCATTGTTTAACCATTGGTGAAACCAAATCAAGGTAACATGCCATAGATCATTTAGAAGTTAAGATTATGATTTGGTTTTCCTCCGCCCATGCATGTGTACATAATAGGTTTCCTAAATTTGGCTTTACCAAAAACCTCTTGTAGATTCCTTTGGCCATGATAACCAATCCTAATTCCTATGATATTATAATACCATGACTAAGCTTATGGAATCACTATAATATATATGATCATGTCTTGGATCAAGAAGTGTAATCTTGATCCCTTGGAGTAAAATAATTTTAAGATTTAAATGGAAGAAACATTTGACACTACCAAAGTTCACCAAGAGAGAGACTTCCAAGCCTTCCTAAAAATGGGTAGGGATAAGGTAAGAGATTATCTTAGAGCATTATATTTGAGGATCAAGTGATCTAGAAAAAAGGCTAAACATGAGATAAGCATGTCGAATTAACTTCGTACATGTTTTGCATGGACATTAGTTCAAACTTTCATCTCAATCTTGCTTGAACAAGTATACGATCGGTTTGAGATGGTATAAACAGCAATTTTTCTAGACCAAATGGTTTGAAATAATATCAATTTTTCAATTACCTCTTCCTATTTATTTGATTTTAAAAAAAATTAATGAAAAATAATTTCTTATAATAAGATGATCTTTTGAGATGTGCATGAGAATTACAAGAATGATTAAAGTGCTAGATCATCATTTGAATTCTTTGACTTACATGAACATGAGAATTCATCCCTTACCATGTGACATAAATAGGTTTATAAAAATCATGAAACTATTTTGACTAAGGTGATTAGGAGTGGCAAACATGCATACTTGATCCAATCACACTAAGTAAACCTACTGTAGTGATCACAAAGATCCTCAATAGCACATCACTTTCTAGTGACCAATCACTCATATAGGATTTTGAAGCTCACACCCTAAGGTATATGCCTATCACCTATCCAAAGTATGAGTAGTAGTAGCTTCAACAACTTGTGGTGTGAGTTTGGTGTAGGGACACCTATTTTGATTCCCTTTCTTTTTTCTATAGATGATTTTTGTAGGTTTTGAATGTTGTGAAGATATCTTTATTGAAAGCTAAGTATTCATAGGAGACATTTGGGAAGTGGAGGAGACATCTGGCAAGTTCAAGATACATTTCTTCTAAAAGTGAGACGTCTCATAGGCATAGGAGATGTCTTCGAAAGTCTTGAGATATCTCTCTTGCATGATGGAAATAATAATGAGACATCTTAAAAGAGATGGAGATGACCTATACGGCTAGGAAAACTTCCAGATTGAGAAAAATCCAAAAAAAGATTAAAAAAAGATGAAAATAGTTGGGGATCTTTAAGTTAAGGTTAAGAAAATATTTCTAGAATTCTTATCTTTAATTTCTAATAAATATTATTATTGTTTCATATTTTGGTCATGATGGAAGATTGTGTGATGTTTACCATGAGAGCACATGTGAAGTGTGCATGAGTATGTATGCATCTCTTTGGTCAATATTATGGTTTTGGACTGGTATCCCTTGTGTGCTTATGTGTGTTAGATCTCAGTTCCAAAGGTTATGAAAAATATCTCATTCGATTGTGTCTTATATTAAGAATAATCATTATGTGGTTATAGAGCCTCATGGTTTGTAATATCATTGAGTATTTGTAAGTGGATTGTATTATCATGAATGGTGAAACCACTCATTTATAATATTTTTTACATCAATTGAAGATAGCTATCTTTCTTGCTTTTTTGTCATATTAAATTATCTTTCATAATAACTAGATTTGGTAGGTGGATTAAAGGATTGAAAAAAACTAATGGAGTTACCTTATAATTAAATTGGTTATTACTTGAAATTTGGTTGCAAATATTTTTTTCAATTTTAGATGATGCCTAGGAAGAAATAGTTTCAAGCCCTAAATAGGTACATGGAGAGCATGAAATCTACCTTTCAATTGATGGTTGATTAATTGAACAAGATTAGTACTAAGGTAAATAGGAATGTAGGTCCCAACCATATTTAGACTTATAGAGATGATGAGCATTCACATTCAAATGATGATGATGAAGTCTCTTAGCACACATAAGGGGGAGTAGATGATGAGGAAGGACAATTCAGAACCCATAAATCATATGAGAGTTCCAAGAGATCCATCACCATTATCAACTTCTTCTCATGGTAATCTTGATAATAAGGATGAAGCAACGCTTGCTAGAGCATTCAAAAATGCCACTAGACCTTTGTATGTAGAAATAAAGACTTGTAATGATGTAGATGATACCAATGCTTTTTCAAGTTAGTTGAAGATAGTTGAGAAGTACTTTGAATTGGAAGAGATACCAAACCAATTGAGGATATCAATTGTTGAATCTAGATTAGTAGGTATGTCTTCTACTTGATGGGAGAAAGAGTTTGAAAGTTATGAAAGAAAAAATGATCAACCTATTAGAGATTGAAATCTAATGAAATTTAGGTTGAGGAGAAAGTTTGAATAGTTTAAATAGAGGTAAGAGATTATTATGAAGTTAAAATTCCTAAGGTAAGGTGATAAAGATGTTAAGGATTTTTACATTAAATTTTGGGAACTATTCCATCAAGCTGAGGCAAACTGGGAGGAGTATGAACAAGATTCAATATTTCTAGGAGGTTTAAAAATGGTATATTAGCAAGAGTTATTATTCTATGAGTCACAAATTCTTGATGAGACTTATGATTTGGCACTCAGGGTAGAAAAGAAACTTAATGGGTTTGGGAAAATTAGCAAATAGGCTTCAAAGAGGAAGAATAAGGAATCCAAAATTGAGAAGGGATCCAAGTCAAATCTAAAAAAAAAAGAGAGAGATAAAATCCATGATGAGAAGATAGAAAAGGATTATGAGAAGGACAATGCCAAGAAGGACTACACCAATGAAGACAAGGATCAAGGCATCAACTCATCAAATATCTAGTATTTTAAGTGTGGAGAATGGAAACACAAGTAATGAAAATATCCACTTCTCAATGCAGCAAAGGGCAAGGATGTACACACCATAAAAGCAGCAAAGATATCTAGCCAAGCTATTTAAAGAGGTAATTGTAATGCTCCCAAGATTGAGAAAGTTTCAAAATTAAATTCATGTGCTTTCATGAGAAATGATAATAGAGGAGACCATCATGCTAAAAAACTACTGTTTCAAATTAGAGCTAAATATTTTCTTAGTGGGGAATGAATTCATATTTTAATAGATGGTGGAGCCCAAGAAAATATTATTTCATTTAGGATAGGTGATAGATTGGATTTAGTAACTAATCCTTGTTCTAAATTCTAAAAGGTACATTAGTTTTCTAGAGATTTCTCTCAAGAGGTGAGGAAACAATATGTTTTAAAATTTAAAATTTGGAGTTTTCATGATGTGGTAAAATGTGATGTGCTTTCAGTTTATTAGCTTATGTAATTCTTGGTAGACCTTGGAATTTTAACAATGATGCTCAGCTTGATGGGGTAAGAAATGTATGGAGTCTAGTTAGATATGATGGAATTCATGAGTTGATTCCTATGACAACTAAACAAGTGAGGTAACAAATCTTACTAAATGCTTGCGTAATTCTTCTAGGAAAGAGGGAATATATTAAAGAACATGATGAAACTAGTTTTGGTTTTGTTTTTGTATCAAAAATTGCTTTTAACCATGATGATGTGCTCGTAGAACTTCCTATAGGTGCTAGGCTTGAAGGAGCAATTTCCCAAGGTGTTTAAAGGGGAATTAGATGGATTGCCATTAATGAGGAATGTATAACATTAGATTAATTTCATTCCTAGTACTATTCCAAATGAGAGAGCATACTAGATGTCATTGAATTAGTAAGAAAAATTGCAAAGGCAAGTATAGGAGTTACTTAGAAGTGGCTTAGTGAGGAAATTCATTTTACCTTGTGTAGTTCTCATGGTACTTGTGCCAAAGAAGGATAGCAATGAATGAAGGGTTTGCATTGATTTAAGGGAAATGAATAGGATAATAGTGAGATACATGTTTTCTATTTCAAGAATGAATTATATCCTTGATGTTTTTACCAATGCAAAGTTTTTTTTAGCAAAATTGATTTGAGGAGTAATTACCATCAAATTTCAATTAGACTTAGTGATAAATGAAAGAAAGATTTCAAAACACTAGATGGATTGTTTGAGTGGTTGATAATGTCATTTAGGCTCATAAATGCACTTGCTACATTCATGATGTTGATGCATGCTGTACTTAAGGAATTGATGTTGTACTACCTTCTTTGATAATATTTTGGTATACATCTCTAATAAGTAGGAGCATCTTGATTACTTGACAAAAGTGTGTATTAAATTAGAGGAGGTAAATTTGGTGATCAACGTGTAAAAAATTATTTTTTATGAAGGAAAATCACATACTTAGAACATGTGGTTTATAAAAACCAGATTTAGATGGAAGCTACTAAGGTGAGGACTATTAGAGATTGGTCAACTCCGAAGAATGTTGAAAAGGTAAGATCATTCCTCGGTTCAGTAGGTTTATATAGAAGATTCATAAAAATATTTCAATTGTATTTCTTAGCCTATGTTTGCTTTAATAAAGAAGAATAAAGATTTTAGGTGGAAAGATGAAACCCAAATGAGCTTTGACTTATTGAAAGAAAAAATAACCAATGAACTAGTGCTTGTAATTTCATGTTTTTAAAAGCTTTTTCAAGTGGAAGTGGATGTAAGTGGACTAGCCATTAGTGTATAACTTTCACAAGAAGATAGGACTATTACTTTAATTTCTAAAAAGTTAAATTAGTCATGGTAGAAATATAGTGTACATGACAAGGTGTTGTATACTATTCTTCAAGAAATCAAGCATTGAAGGCCTTACTTGTTGTCCAAGAAGTTTACATTGATGATAGATGAAAAAGTAGTTCAAATTATAAATTTTTAAAAGAAGTTGAGTGCTAAATACATTATGTGAATTGGACAGTTATAGGAATTCAATTTTTTTCTCTTAAGCACAAAGGTGGAAAGGCCAATGTAGTGGTTAATGTATTTTCTAGGGTGCATGCGTTGAATTTTAGCATGCCTCATGTGCAAGGTATGGATGATTTTGTTGATTTGTATGAGCAAGATTTTGATTTTGGACAAGTTTGGAAAAGCCTTAAGGAGTCATTATTGAGTAGCATAGACAAATGGAGGGACTATCATATTCAAGATGAATTGTTATTCAAAAATGGAAAGGTATGTATTTTCAATTATGATTTTAGAAAGAAAATTTATTTGAAAAGCATTATGATGGCATGACAGGTCATATAGATAGGGATAAAACATTGGAACTTGTGATTAGGAACTATTTTTGATAAGGGATGGCAAATGAAGTTTTAAAATTTATAAAAGTGTGCATAACATGTTAGAAATTCAAAGGAGATAAAGTAGTGGATAGTCATTACATGCCTTTGTCAATTCCCAAGTACCCATGGAAAGGTGTGTTAATGGACTTTGTTAGTATTCCAAAGATCAAGAGTGGGAATGATGCTATTCTTGTTATAGTGGATAGGTTCTCTAGGATAATACACTTCATCTATGTAAAAAGATGAGTAATGCTTCTCATGTTACAAATTTATTTTTCCAGCATTGATGAGCAGCAAGGTACACCTATGCCCAACCATACAAATCACAAGTGATCACACATTATCTAGTTGAATTTCATGGATGGGACTAGTTTTGACATCTAGATCACTATGCCTTGATCGCAGTTCGCTATCTTCCCACTTGGACTAGTGGTAGCTTTGTCATGTATGGTTTAGTTCCAAGTGAGGCATATGATTTTTATTATTTTATATTTTATTGTTTTGCGATTAACAATAGGTTGAAACTCAATTTACAATGAATTCAACTAATCTAATTACTAATTAATAATCAACTACCCTAACATAAGTATCTGATTCCACTTCTCGTGCACATCCTAAACACATATAATGCTGCTGGTTTACCAAATGTTAAGTGTTACTAGGATTACCAAGAGTCATACACATGCTCAAAGCAATTGTACTTATGCACCTAATTAATTAACATACATGAAAATGTAAATATTAGCTAAGTACATAAAAAGTAAATTTCATGGAAAGTAAATCTAATCTAAGTCAAAGTGCTACAATGAATAAGAATCAATCTCAATCTTACTATCACTTATGGAATATGTTCAGGTACATTGCCAGTTGAATAAGACTTCGTAGAATTGACTCAAATCCCTTATTTGGGCACTCACTAACTGTTCTCTAAGATTACGAAATAAAACTACAAGAATTCAACTATTCTATTGATAAAACTATGAAAAAATAATGCAAAACTATTGAAACTAATAATGAAATCATGAGCCCAAGTGCTATATTTATAGGCTAGTGTATATCCCGCGACATTGGATATCCAACAACACATCCTGGGCTCCGACATTGCATCTTGGGCTTTGACATTGGATACCCAACGTTGAGGCTTTGACATCGGGTACCCAATGTTGAAGCATGTAAAAACATGCTTCATCATATCCCCATGACCAAATGAAAATTCATCCTCGAGTTAAACAAAATGAGGAACAAGTTCCTTACAAAATATTGAGAATGTATGGGATTATTAACTGATATGCAAACTATTGACTGACTCTAAGTGCTGCATTATAAAATTTTATTCGAGTGGATGCATACAAAATCATAGAGTGACAAAAATACTATACAAACATTGAAGATTACAAAATTTGTAGAGGTCTTCAAGAATCTGTTGAAGATGATTCTTCATGTTGCCGCTAGAGGTGGTAGACTTCCCACCTAGATTGTTATGTTTATGCTTCTCGGGTTATGCAGAAAATTCTTAAAGGATGGATTGAAATTTCTTCTCATCATCCCATGGATCAAGCAAACAGATGATGTTTGAGCTTTAGTTGTTGTA
The DNA here is from genome assembly GCA_015680685.1 of Gnetum montanum. NCBI lineage: Eukaryota > Viridiplantae > Streptophyta > Gnetopsida > Gnetales > Gnetaceae > Gnetum > Gnetum montanum. The sequence goes on from MNCI01012628.1 coordinate 1,451,672, forward strand.
TATGCTACTATTTTTCCATGGGCATATCCTCTATTGTCTTCCTTTTGGCTTCATTTTCGTGCTTGGAAAAAGACCTTCCTTCTTAGGCATTCCTTTTAGCATCACCTACAATTACCAAAGGATCAACATTAGTTTTGGTAAATTTTTTCGTAGTAATTAACCCTTTTCATATCCCTTAGTTTTCATTTAAGCACAAGGTGATTACAGCATACTATGCCCAAGGCTATGAGGTAACTAAAATCATCAAGCTATTCATATTATTTTATTCAATTACTATTAGTTACCATGATGTTCGAAAATAGGATGTTGGAAATATTTCAAAAATTTCAAAGTAAGCATCCCTAGCCACCATGACTAATAAGTGTAACTCTAGAAGCACATACATTTTCAAATAGTTGAAACCAAAGGTCTAATTCAGAAGATGGCCAAGAAATATATGGAAATAGAAAAGTAGAAAAAATTAATAAAATAGATGATAATTAGTCCCAAAATCATGCATAAATTCAAAGAACCCATCATTGATTTTTTGGAAGATGTGAAGGCTAGTTCAAAGCCATGATCAACAAAAGTTATGCAAGTGGATTCTCCCCAAAGTAGGCTCTTGCCATAATGGCCTTCTATAACCACTTCTACAGATGTCCATGGGTACTTGAGAAGTTAAATTTAGACCATTCCTTTGTTCTAAACAACACACAACTACCATGGTTTCGATGTTGCACTATACTACAAAAAACCAAAAGGCTCATAATCGCATGCAACAGTGAGGTGAATAATGGAATGAGAAGAGATTATAGAGATCAGGATGTAAGGTACTTGACCATGTCCACAATAAGTTCTTATGACAAGTGTGATTAAAATGATCAACATACCTATCTATCCAAGTTTAGACCAAGTCCATACCATGAACAGTGACCTTGCATTGATGTGTTCCATCCTGCCAACCACCATGAGTCTACAACCACCTTAAAGGACAATCATCACTCCAAAAAGAGAAGAAAAGAGAAGAAGGAAGGAAGGGTCTTAGTTAGAGGGCCATCTTCAGGCATGGGTAACATGTCTTTCCAGCCCCATAACCAGTGCTTGTAGCCCATTATTGTGTCTAAGGGGTGTGCTTTGAATTCCCATAATTTTTTATTATTATTTTTTATTTTTTATTTTTATTTTTTTGATGGGAATCACACCATGCAAAGATAGAGCTTCCTTTTTATTGGTCGATGGGGGAGTGATGATACATTCCAAGAGGAGTCATAAACCACATGAAGGAAATCAAGAAGAAAGTGCAACAAGTCCCCTTGAAATCACACCCTTTGCCATCCCCACTTGGTCATTCCCTTTTTCTTCAAGGTACAATGATCATTAATTAATTTTAGTTTCATAAAAGAAGAACCAAATTGTTTTCATCAAAAAGACCTTTTATTCAAAGAACTCAAGGGATGGATGAGGTGGTCTTAATGCTTTACAAAATTATTTACCCAATCATCTTGATAGCATAGCACAAAAAACCCAACACATAGAGTTGACTTCTTCATCATGACTTGGCAATTTTATTAATAAAAGCATAAAATACATTCATAAAACATAAAGAGAATGACTCAAGAAAAGAGAAAAATATAAAAAAAAGAAAAATATTAAGAAATGGAAAACATATGAAGAATCAAAAAATTCTAGAATTGATAAGAAAATTAGTTACTTCCATGAATCTTTGAGATAATTTTATATTCTCATTTTCAAGTCACCAGGTGTCTTCTTGTTTAGTGGCTACTACATAGATTCGGTTTTGCTCACACACTTACTCCTAAATTTTATGATGGGCCAATATAGGGGTTGTGTTAATATTTTGAACTTCTAGCCCACAACTACACCCTTTATCATTATTCGTGATGCATGGATTCTTTTGTCTATCCAAAATGATAGGTTTGTTGTTTATGTCTTGTGTTGGAGCAGTAATGGTTGTTGGCTTTTGCATATGATTAAGAGACATCATTTTTGTGAGGAAGGTTGTTGCATTAGATTGGCCTTGTGCTGGTTCAGGTAATGTAGTAGATCCATGAGTGTTTAGCTTTAGCTTACTACCTTTCCTCCAAAAGGGACATTTTCGAGACTTTGGTTAAGATCTACTAGCGTTATCATTTTCATGTATGTTCATAGCACAAGTGGCATTCTCTCATTGATGTTGTGATGTTAAACCTTCCTATGTTGTTGCAGGTGAGTATGAGAATATTGAGGATACAATGTAGGGTGAGAGGTGTGAGGTGGTGATCTCGTATAAGATGTTCTAGGATAATGATATTTGGGAGAGTGGTAGTAGTGATTTGAAGTAGAGGAAGTAAAACTAGTTGGTGAAACAAGGTGTTGAACATAATATCCATGTGGATTTGGTTGGTAGGAAGGATAGGGTTGGTTTGGTGATGGCCTTCCCCACGACTATGGTTGTTTCCACTATGGTTGATACCAGTGTTGAGGCTGGTAATAAGTCCCGCTGAGATAGTATGGTTGATTGTAGGATTGTCTAAAATTACCTTGTGGAAAATGAAATCTCCTAGGCATGTACTTTTGTACAAACTTTGGATTTAATGCCCTTACCTAGCTCTTTTGTAGATGCAACAAGATCAGGCAATGGCCCTTCAGATGGTCATATATGCAAATGTCACATCCATTATCTTTGTCTGTGGTTAAGTCTATAGACTCACTTTCTTCAGCCATGTTTCATGTTTTCCAATAAGTGTTCCTAGCTATTTCTTGGTTCTTTTTCCTCCTTTTGTTGTGATCACTTGATTTTCTTTGTGTCACTCTCTCCTCTATGGTTTCTATGGAAGTTTTAACTTTTTCATTCATCCCTTCCAACATCTCGCCTAGCTTTGCTTCAAGCTCATTCATAAAATTTTGTATTAACAAGGTTGGTTGTAAAATCATCTCATCGAGAGTTGCCTCTTTTTCCTCATCATAAATATGGACACTTTTCTTTTGAAGAGTTGGGTCCTAGTTATTTTCCTCCACATTCTCTCATTTACAAAACTCTCCTTCTTCTTTTGCCACACTCAACCAAGTCTCGAATTTGATGGGTTCGTAGCTCATATAATTGATTTGAGTCATACATCCCAAGGGTCTCCCTTATTTCGTTATGAAGCCCATCTATGATGTGGAAAAGTTGCCTTTCCTTAGAGAAACCATGGCCTAGGCATCTATGTAGTAGTGAATAGTATCTATCCAAGGCCACATCCAAGGGTTTATGATTTTCTTACTTCCACTCTTGGATTTATCTCCTCAGGTTGGACACCCTCGCATAGGTTTGGTATTTTTCATTGAAAAGTTGCAGCATTGTGAACCACTAGTGAATGGAACTTGGTTCCAATGATCTATACCAACTTTCAGCTTCATCAATTAGTGTCCTAGGAAAGAGCTTAAGCTTTTTCTATCCATTCTCAATGTTGTACGAGGCACAAGCATCATGGAAGGCTTGTATATGATGTTGTGGATCTGAGTTGTAGTGTCCCGCAAATTTAGGGATATTGTTTATATCAAGCCTAGGTAAGCGACTATCCCTGTGATTCCTGTGAGATGTCTTAACTACCTCCGTGATCTGCATCAAGCTCTTAGTGGCCAACAAGGGTTCATTATCATCAGACATGTTGTGATGAAAATTCCTATTTCTATTTGTTTGATTATGATGATCTTTTCTATGCTCATTGTGATGTCTTTAATGTTGCCCTTGGGTTTAATTCCTATCTTTATCTTGACCCCATAGTGGAGCTCTATCTCTATACCTAAGTTCATCTTCATCAGAACTAGATGTTGAAGAGGAAGAGGAATATGAGGAACTGGGAGAATCACCATAGCTCCTATAGTTTTCCCTTTGGTCCTTTAATTTATCTTGTCTAGGTTTAGAGGAGGTCCTAGGCCTTGAGGCCCTCCTTGATCTAGGACTTACTCCATCTCCTCTAGGATTGTCTACACTAGTTGAATGTAGTCTTTGAGTGCAGTCAAGGTCTAAATGAGCATAGGAAACACTTGTTTCAGGTTGCTCACTCCAATTTTCTTCAATGTAGATCCTATCATTTCTCCCATGAGTACTTTTATCATGTTATGCAATATTAGTCCTATGTGAAGAAGACATGGTTTTGTTTGATAATGTGTGTGATTTAAAGTATTAATGTTTTCTAAGAGATAGATCGTTAATACCATTACAATGATCATATATAATATAACTAATCTAGATAACTAGCATTGTCCTCGGCAATGGCACCAATGATGAGTAACGAGGTACGCCCTATGTCCAACCATATGAATCATAAGCATTCATGCATGATCTAGTTGAATTTCATGGATGGGACTAGTTGTGACATCTAGATTGTTATGCATTGATCGTAGTTTGTTGTTTTCCCACATGGACTAGTGGTAGCTTTGTCACGTATGGTTTAGTTTAGAGTGAGGCATATAATTTTTATTATTTTATATTTTATTTTTTTACAATTAGCAATAGGTTGAAACTCAATTTATAATGAATTCAACTAATCTAATTACTAATTAATGATCAACTACCCTAACATAAGTATCCGATCCCACTTCCCGTGCACATCCTAAACACATATAATGCTACTGGGTTACCAAACATTAAGCATTACTGGGATTACCAAGAGTCATACACATGCTCAAAGTGATTGTACTTATGCACCTAATTAATTAACATGCATGAAAATGTAAATATTAACTAAGTACATGAAAAGTAAATTGTATGAAAAGTAAATCTAATCTAAGTCAAAGTGTTGTAATGAATAAGAATCAATCTTGATCTTATTGCTGCTCATGGAATATGTCTAAGTACATTGCCAATTGAATAAGACTTCATACAATTGACTCAGATCCACTTTATGGGCACTCACTAATTGTTCTCTAAGATTACGGAATAAAACTACAAGAATTCAACTACTCTATTAAGAAAACTATGCAAAACTATTGAAACTAATAATGAAATCGTAAGCCCAAGAGCTATATTTAGAGGCTGGTGTATATCTTCTGGCATCGAATATCTAACATCACATCTTGGGTTCCAACATCAGATACCCAATGTTGAGGCTCCAACATCGAGTACCCAATGTTAGAGCATACAAAAACATTCTTCATCAATCATGGTGTAAAGTTGCATGGAATTCCTTTGAATATTTTTAGTCATAAAAAATTCAAGTTTACTAGTTGTTTCTAGAGGTCCCTTTGAAAAATTTTAGGAAAAAAGTTGAATATTTCTAATGCATATCATCCATAATCTAATGGTCAAACTGAAGTGATGAATAGATACTTACTAAATATTTTAAGATATTTATGTGATGGAAAGCCTAATAGGTGGAAAAATTTTCTATGTTATGGTGAAGTTTCTTATAATAATACTTTTTATATTACTATTGGTAAGTGATCATTTGAGGTGAATTATGGTTTTTATCAATAGATGGTGGAGAATGTAAAGAGCTTTGAGGGAGAAGTTCAACTTAGTGCTAATTTTGTATAAGAGATAAGGGATTTTCATGCATAAGTGAAGGTAAATATTGAGAAGAAGACTAAGAGAGAGTTATCAAGAGAAATGAGGGCAAGAAGAAACCTAACTTTATTATTGGTGACTTAGTTTGGGTGCCCTTAAAGAAGAAAATTTTAAGAGGTATCAACTTCTCCATGTTGAAAGTCAAGAAGATGGATTCTTTCAAAATAAAGTCCAAAATTAATGATAATGATTTTAGTATTGATTTATCAAATGATGTTTGTATGTCATTTTTGTTTAATGTTATAGATCTTGTGCACTACCATGGACTAGTTGATGATGAAACAATACAAGGCAACATCAATGAGTTGAAGGGGACTATTAATAAGTCCAAGCCTTCAATAGAGAGGTTTAGCACTTAGGTAGTGAAAAGGAATAAGTGCGTAATTAATTAGAAGGATCAATCTACTGATGAAATTATATGAGTCCATAAGATCAAACTTGTTAAGTAATAGATCACTTCTACCCCTACTTCCTTGTTTACATGAGTTTACTTTTTGAAGGATGGAAGAGCTAGTATAGGGATACCTCTTCTAATTCCCTTTTTCTTTTCTACATATGATTTTTACAAGTTTTGAACACTATGGAGATGTCTTGAAGGTTCAAGATACATCTTGAATAAGAGCTAAGTCTTCATAGGAGATGTTTAGGAAGTAAAAGAGATGCCTTACAAGTTTAGAAGACATCTCTCCTAGAAGTGAGACTTCTCCCATAGACTTGAGATATCTCACCCTAAGTGAAGATGTCTCACATGAATAGGGGATGTATCCCAAATTCTTGAGATGTCTCTCCTACATGATGGAAATAAGAGTGAGATGTCTTGAAAAAATGAAAATGATCCATATGGCTAGGGAAACTTCCAAATTGGAAAATAGCTAGAAAACGATAAGAAAAGATGGATTAGCTTGGGATCTTCAAGTTGAGCTTAAGGAAAGGTTTCTAGAATTATTTTCTTCAATTTTCAATAAATATTATTTTTTTTTTCATGTTTTGGTCATGATGGGAGAGTATGTGATGATTACCATAAGAGCACATGTGAAGAATGCATAAGTGTGTATACAACTCTTTGGTTAATAGTATGGTTTTGGCCTACTATCTCTTATGTGCTTTTGTGTATTTGGATCTCCGTCCCAAATATTATTGGAGAGGTCTCATTTGGTTGTGTCTCGCATTGAGAACAATCATTGTGTGGTTGTAGAGCCTCATGCTCTACAATATCACTGAGCATTTATAAGTGGATTGCATTTTTGTGGGTGGTGAAACCACTAATTTGTAATCTTCTTTACATTAATTAAAGATATCTAGTTTTGTTATTTTCTAGCATATTGAACTATCTTTCATAATAACTGGATTTGATAGGTGGATTGAAGGATTTAAAAAAAAAAAAAAACTAGTGGAGTTACCCTACTCTAGAGTTCTAGCTCCTTGTTGAATTTAAGCCTAGTTCACTACTGATGGATAGAGGAAAAGTGGATGGATGAACTTCATTAAGTGATAATTCCATTGATTAAGTCTCTACTTTAGACTTATTTAGCACTCTTGCATCATCATCATATCTGTAAAGCACCCATCCACCATTGGCTTGTCGGATGAGCATTTATCAAGCACATTAATTAATTTTCCCCACACACACACACACACACACAACATACTTAAAGAAACAAAAAATTCATAAATAATTAATTATTAAGCTTAAAAAATATGAAAGTTCCCAACTAAGCAAACCAACATGCCAACTTTATTAGAGTACATGATAAAAATAATGAAGAAAAGAAAATTTAACATGGTGTAAATGATTTCTTCCCATGACTAATTCATGTCTATAACCTACTAGACTTATGAGTGTAAAATATAAGATTAAGTATTAGACACTCTCAAAGGTAAAATATATTCTTTATAATATTTCAAGTGTTGCTTGTTCACCAAAAAAAATTTTGTCTGGATTGTATGGATGGTATGTATGCATTATGGTAGATGACTAGTATGGATAATATAAGGTCCTTGCCAATGAAATTAAAAATTATTTAAATGGGATAAATATGATAGATTAAATTAAAGGACCTTGTCACTAGGTTTAAAATCAAATTCACGTACCCGAATATCATGGTGAGTCTTAGTATAAGAATACTTTAATTCATTATACATCAAGAAGACTCTATGATTCTCATTAAGAAGGTTTAGGTTAATCAGCCTCTCTTTTTGCATAGAACTCAAGGTCATACAAAAATCAGCCACATGCCCAAAGGTTTTCATCTTAAGATCAATAGGTAATCATGGAACTTTTCCATATATCAAATCAAATTATGTGTATCCAACAAAGTTCCTTCATACTATTCAATAAATCCAAAGAACATTATTAAGCTTGTTGGCACAGTCTCTTTTGTACTTATGAACCATTTTTAAAGTATCCTTACAATTTCACAATTAGTAATCTCTGCTTGATTATTTACTTATGGATAATAAGGAGAATTTAATTTATAATTAACTCCACAAGATTTCACTAAATTCTTGAAAATATTATTGGTAATATATGTACCATTATCAAATATTAAGATTCTAGGGGCACTAAACCTATGGAGTATATTATCATGAAAGAAGCTGTCTGTAGTGGATACTAAATAGTCTTTAATGGTAGCAACTTCCATCCACTTTTTATAGCAGTCAACACATATAATAAAAAATGCTTTACCATTGGAGGTTTGAGTAATGAGGCCAATAAAGTTAATATCCCACATATTTAAGGATTCATGTGGTTGAATCCATTTTTGTGGCTCCTCCATACATGAGAACATACCTTCACCATGTTTGCACTTGTTTTACTAGCATACAAAGTGTTTAGCATAATGAAGTATGGTGGGTCAAAATATCATGGAAGTAGTAGCTTTTTTAGAGTTCTCTTTCTAGCATAATCCCTACCACAAACACCATGATGCACATAAGCTAAGATGGTGTCTTGAATCTCTTTAGAAACATACCATCTTATGAGATCATTGGTGCACCTCTTGTAAAGATGTTCATTGAAAACCAAGGCTTTACTTAGTATTTGAATCGTTGGATATTTCTTTTGTCCCACCTAAAAGAAGGCTTCTAGGCCCTTAGGTAGTTAAGGATATTCATGTACCATGGGTAGTCATGTCCATTTTTAGTGTTGAAGATGACATTGCAAATATGATCATCAAAAAAGTCATCAAGAAGTACACATTTCACTTTGTTGTTTATGTTTAGCCTTGATAGATGATCTAACACCATGTTTTTAGCATCTTTATGATTGATCATATGTAGATCAAACTTCTACAGAAGAACTAATCATTAAATAACATGCAAACTTACATCTAGCTTATTCATGAGAAACTAGATTGTACTATGATCAATGTGGATGAAAATTTTGCACCTAAGCACATAATGCCTAAATTTCTAAAGTGCAAACATGATGGCCATGAGCTCTTTTTTTGTGATGGTATAATTTAGATGTAGCCTTATAATGCTTTGGCTATCATAGTGAATGTAGTAGAATCTCTTCTTCACATCAAACTACATTAGGACTACACCCCATGCAAAATCAAAAGTATCAATCATGATATGAAATGGTTGAGTTTAGTTACGACTTTGAACTATTGGGATTTGTGTTACTATTTCCTTGAAACATTGGAATATCTTTCTATATTCTTTATTCCACCAAAATAGAACATCCTTCTTTGTTAGTTGAAACAATGGTTTGTCTATTCTAGAATAATCTTTAATAAACATGTAATAAGAGTCTATATGATTAAGGAAAGATCATATCTCATTTACTGTTATGGGAATCTATGTTATATTCTTGATGATGCATATATTCTCAAGATTCAATTCAATTTTGCTATTGGAGATTTTGTGGCTAAGGACTATGTTCTCAGTCATCATGAACTAGCTCTTCTTCTAGTTCATTTTTAAATTTACATGATAGTAATGATGTGAAGTAGCCTTGAGCTAGTTCAGGGCTTTCTTAAAAGTTTTACCATATGTGAAAAAGTCATCCATTAACACTTTCACACTCTTACTTTTGTAGTCTTAGAACACTAACATCACTAATCATTAGAATATGGCTAGTGCATTGTACAATCCAAAGACTATGCACTTGAAAGCAAAGGTTCCCATGAATAGATGAAGGTATTTTTGGCTTGATCCTTTAGATCTATGATGATATAATTATAATTAGAGTACTCATAAAGGAAATATTAGTACTTTTACCCAAAATTTTTTCTAGAACTTGGTCCATAAATGAAAATGAAAAATGGTCCTTGAATGCAATAGCATTCGTTTCTTGTGATCAGCACAAACTCTCCATTCATTTTCTTTCTTTGATGTAACCATAGTTGAACTCATCCACTCACTATCTAAAATGGATGTAATGAAACTAGTCTATAAGAGATGAATGACTTTAGTCTTCTCCATGACCCATATATTAGGATTAAGCCTTCATTAAAGTATATACTGAGGCTTGATGCTTAGGTCCATGCATATGCAATGTTGAGAAATAAAGTAGTCAAATCCTGTAAGTCATCATTGAACTAGGTAAATAATTTTCTCTACCTAGAGGCTGCCTTTTTCAATTCAATAGTCTAAATGATCATTAGGGTAAAATTAATGATGTTAGGATGACCATCAGTGAGGAACATGTATTTCAAGTTCTCTAGAATTAGCTTAAGTTCTAGCAATGGTGTAGGAATAGTTTGAGACAAATCAAGAGTTCCCTAAAATTCAAGATCGTATTGAATCACTTAGCAATCATCATTATATTTTTTTCTTTCAAATTTGATGATTCAACATTAGATAAGATAATAGAATCAATCAAACCTTCCATGATCTACTTGGTATCTTTATGGATCAAATGTTCTTTAAGGAAAATGATATTTCTAATCATATAGAGACATTTAGTAACACAAAAATTGCAATCATGCTTGCCGAATGACTAGGAAGGATCATAGGATATTATCTTATAAATCATTATTTCATTCTCATCCTTCCTACCAATTTCAAGGTGAAGGCCTTGGAGAACTAGTCTAACATTAATCATGTTTAACCAAGATTTTTCCATGATGATAGGAAACATATCTTCCACTTTTTTTTGTTTTGATAATCATAAAATTAGCTAAATACAACTATCTTTCCAAGGTTATCATCACATTATTTATCTACCCCATGGAATGTGTAAGACTATTTTGCTAGCTTCATGTAAATATTGATACGTTTAAGAGGAGGGAACCCTCAATTAAGGTGCTGCAGCATTAAGATGATATTGAGCCTTGATCTGAGTTCATAAAAAGCAAAGTAATGAACCTTCATACCAATTTGATGTTAAATCATGGGGCTATTGGGATCTAATCATTTTTTGAAAAAAATGTTCTTCCTAGCCTACCCACATAGTTGTCTTGAACATGGAAATAGTAATAATACCATTACTATCAAATGTCATCTTATTAAGCTTACCAAACATCATTCAAGAGTTTATCCCTAAGGTAGGTGGTTCATCTAGGTAATGCTTAGGGAATGGTATAGGAATCTCTTTAATATAGGTCCCCATTTTACTTGAAGTATTATGCTCTCCATAGGATAAAGATGATGGTGTGGATCTAGTTCCATGACATTCATGTCTTCATTTATGATAGAATTTATGACCATGAAATATTTATCCCCCATCCTCAATCAAATTAACATGTGTTTGATCATATCATGCAATAGCATATATAGAAGCATGATTAGCTTCAGAGGTAATATCATGGAACTTACCTTACCATGATTGTGGTTGATTGGAAATCCCACCTTGCATGGGACTAGGAAGCAAAAGCTATTATTCTTGATATTGTTGAAAAGCTTACTCAGGATGTATACTTGATATAGGAAGGTACTATTTTGGAGTCATCTAAGGAGACTAGTATGTAATTTCTTAGATACCCTAAAAGTAAGAATTGATGGGATGTACTATTTCCTATTGCATTAGAGTAGGAAGATTTCATGAAGTAGCACCCCAAGAATTTGGAGTTTGCCACTATTGGTACAACTACATAGGTTGCAAGTAAGCAACTTGAAGGAAGTATGATCAACAAGGGTAAGAATTCCTTCTCATTTGCCTCTTGATAAACTTGAGATTCAATGACATCCTAGCTGGTCCCATCTCACTAATCATGTAAGCCATGACTAAATAGCACTATGAGTCATGAGGATCTGAACAATACTCATAAGGATCCTCATCACTAGAGGAGAAAGAAGCTTCATCTAGATCTTCATAGATGTGCTTAGAGTATGAAAGCTTGGTCTTATCTTTTCCATCATGTTTCTTCTTACATTATGATAGTATAATAGATTTTACTATAGCTTCAACTACCTTTCCCTCAATGTCCTCGAGGGCAGTGATAATTTTCTCATCCATCACTTCCCAAACTTGGTCCACCTTGTGGGCCAAGTCTATTAAGTCCTTCATAGTTCTAACTTGATCTTACATAAAGATCTTAATTGAATCAGAGATTTTAGCCATACCTTTGATATTTTTTATCTTCCTCTAATACACTAGATCACAATTGTACTTCTTGGCCAACTATCACTTCCATCATTCAACTTTCACACTATCAATAGTATCTAGAAGAACTTTGATTTAAGTCATAAAATGTTTATGTACTTGGCCCACCACATACAAGTTCATGTGTTGTCTTATCTCCTACCTTAGGCCTTCCATGATATGCATTTATTCTCATTGGTTAAATTCATGAATCAAATAATGATGAGCAGTTTTCATATATTGTTCCATGGTAATGTTTAAAGTTTCATAACCTCCTTACTTTCATCCAACCATCTTCTTTTAGATATTAGAGATGCAAGCATAGGTTTGAAATTTAGCATATAAGAATTTAACCATGTTTTCTTACTGCTAAATAAATTCAAGGAGCAAGGATTTGTACTAGGTTTCAACATGCTTAATGAAAGTGTATGGAAATAACCGCAACTTCTATCATTTGTTGATGATCCCTTGAAGATAACAAGCATTATCAAATGCTTGCATGTGCAATTAAGGATCATCACTAGTAAGCATTATGTAGGTTGAAATAGTAGCTATGTTGATGCATTTGATATGCTTATTAGGAACATGATCCTAAAGAATATAAACAACTTTATTATGTTCACGATAATCACCCTAGTCAAACAGTGAATCATCCCCATTACTACATGGTGTAGACAAATGTATATGATAAAACTTGAAGAGAAAGTTCATGTCATGAGTTCTAGCTACGTTCCTATGAGTTTTTCTTAACCATGGATAATCATGGTACATTGGCCTCTTTTCTTTCTTAACATCCTCATATTTTGAATTCTCTAATAGGTTGCTATGACATGATTCTTCTTCTTTGGCTAATTAATCTTGAAGATCTTGTCATTGATGAGGTTCATACTCACTATAGTGTGGCTTCAAGACCATGTAATATTCTAGATCATTAATCAAGCCACTATTAATTAAAGCCTCTTTAAGATCATGCTATGTAGCCATAGTCAATTCCTTTGAGAATTGTCCATGAGCATATTGCCACTTCCCAAACTTATGTTGGCAATAAGTCAAGACAATTAATGGTAGACAAGCATCCAATAAATGTTCAAATGCAATGTGGATCCTCCTTCACTTTATTACATTCTTCTTGTTAAAGGTCCTTGGTGGGGCTTTGGTGTTGTTCACCATATTAACTACAATGACAACTTGCACATTGATGAGTGGCGAGGTACCCCTACACTCAACCATACGAATGCGAGCGTTCTCATGCGCGATCCGGTCAAACTTCACAGACGGACTAGTTGTGGCACCTAGACAGTTATCCTTAGGTCGTAGTTCACTGTCTTCCCACCTGGACTAGTATTATATTTATCACGTATGGTTTAATCTAGAGTGAGGTGTATGATGTGGTCCTAATCTAATGCTACTCCTGAAGGCAGTGGAAAGTAATATTAACTAAGCTAATTTAGGAGAGAGAGGGTAAGAGAATCTAATCTAGCCTAAGTGCAATGAGCATCCATTTCTTGATCATCCGTACACATCTTGGACTTCATGCACAACTACCACTGGGATTACCAAGTGCAAATCCTAGGTACACCACTGGGATACCAAGTAGTCACACTTAAATGCTCGTAATCAAGTCGTACTCATTCTGTGTTACTAGGAGATAAGGGTGAAAGAGTATTAACTAGGAAAGCAGTAAATAACAATTAAATAAATAAATAACAAAGTGAATGTTATAATGATGAAGTAATCTCAATCTTTATTACTGGTCATGTACGTGTCCAAGTACGTCACACTCAAATAAAGGATGTCGTACAATTACATTCACCACACTGCAGGCAAACACTAGAAAATAATCTATCTCTGGAAGGATCAAACTGCCAGAGCTTCACTACAATCTAACTTATGTTATGAAATAAGGGAGAGTCGCTTCTTATTTATAGACATTACAGCAGACTACGATATTGCGTATGCAATATCGTAGGGGAAGACACGATATCGCATACGCGATATAGTGGGGGATGCGATATCGCGACAGACACAATATCACGTATGCGATATCATGGCCCATGCAATATCACATCCCATCATACCCCCATGACTGAATAAAAACTCGTCCTCACGTTATAGTGATTACACAGTGGATAGGTATGGGATTATTAGATGGAAAAAAATGGGACAATTCCGCAATGTGGAAAGAAAACAAAATAAAGACACAACACATAGAATATACTACAACTACAAAAATTCTAACTCATGTAGTTCCTGGTGGCGGTGGCTCCTCCATTGGTGCCTTCTCTTTGTCTTGTGCTCCAGGCTTTGAGGCTTGATGGAATTGAAGTATGGCCTAGAGCTTCACCTCTTTGGTCCAAGGGTCTTGTGCCATCCATGCTAATGTTCCAATATTTGATGGAGTCAGCACCTCCCACAGACAGGGTAGTTGTGGAAACATCTAGTTGGCCTTAACGTACCAAGCTGCGAACACCCATCATTCCTCCTCATAGGCTCTAGCTTTATCTTTGTACTCATGAAAGTTCATTAGCCATCAAGCCAAGTCAGTTGTGACATCCTTCTATCCCTGGTAGCTAGCTTTTACCACCTCAAGTTTAGAATTTGCAACATCTAATTTCTCTACCAACTTCTTGTGCTCTACAAATTCTGCTTTGTATTTGATGTGGGTGGAAGCTACTTGCTACTCGAGCTCTGACCTTGGGTGTCTTGTTGTTAACATGGCAAGGTTGGCATATCTAAGGTTTGCCAACTCCATGTATTCTGTCAAGTCTTGAATCTACAGGTCCCGGTTCTTAACTTCCGCTTAGTGGGCGAAGGCATTGGTGTCCAATATGGCCCGCCAGTCAGTGTGTTGAGCATTGATGGTATTGATTTGGGCCTTGTCCATATGGATCTCCTTCTCCAGGATTTGTTTATACATCTCCACCTAATTTTTGAAGTGCTCCTTCAGCTTCTTATGTCATTTAGCCTCATTCTACCACGCGCTTATCTCAATTGTCGACGTTTGACAAATGTCGTGTACCTCTTCCATCGAGAGGGTTCGATTTTCTCGAGCTAAACGGCTTACGTCTCAGTTGACCTAGATAAATTTTTCTCATAATTGATTAAAGTATTCATTGAGAACATTCTTTTGCTTTTCTACAGTGGTCAACCAGAGATTGTCTGTAACCAACTGCTTGTTTTCTTCTTCTAAGGCCTTGAGTGCCTTAAGATGCGCATGGGTTTACACCTGTGATGTGGAGGCATCCCAAATAGCCGTCTCCTTTTCTTCCATCACCTTCTTATTCTCTACAATTAATTTTATTAGCTGCTTGGTTCTAAAGTTTTCTAGCTGGTCTACGGGAACAAATTGCAGAGGATCCCGCTAAGCTGCTTGTAAGGCCACGAGCTGCTCTTGTAGTCTCTGCACTTCAGCTTCATCATACTTTGTCCTTACTTCTATTAAGACCAGCTTCCCCTTTGTGGAAATGAGGTCTGATTGAATTGTTGTTACATCTTGAGGGATGTCAAACAGGGACATCATTACTTGCCCTATTTGAAGCAATCTATCAAGCACATCCTCATGTTCTGCAGGAGTCATTGAGGTTCCGGCCAAAGTTTGAGCATCCCGTGCTCCTGAGAGATCTGCTGGTGGCACAACAGGTACATTGAAGGATTCTTTGATGTGATCTGCTACCACATTAACAGCTCCCACAGCATTTTGGTGTTGCATGACCACCACAGTGGCCCCTTCGCCAGTTTCTAACTGCACCTGGAAATATGTCACATTTCTTGAGATCTGTTGTGACCATCTACTTTCCCATCCTCTTGTTTGAATGGAGACTTCACCCCTTATGCGATCCAATGAAATAGTAGACTACCTAGAATCATCGATGACGCCAAAGAGGTTTGCGTCATCACGACTTCCCCAACTAACCATCTCAACGATGGCCCTAAGATGGCTCATTGACGGTCTGTAGTCTTGCAGTGGTGGCAGCTAATCTTGGCCTATGCTGGGCCCTGCTTCTTGTTGTTCTCTGGGACCTGTGGCTGGAGGTTGACTGGTTCCAACCACATGTTCTTCTTCTTATTATTCTTGTTCTAGTCTCAGCTCTTCGCCGGTGCTTTTTCTTGGAGCTGGCGCCTTCAACAATTCAGCATATGAAGCAGTTTGAGCTTTCTAAAGGATGTCATTAGTGTATCTCTAGATACCAGCACGTCGGCAAAGCTTTTTGATACGATAGGGAAAAGGCAGTGCCATCTTCCCTGTCTTTCATTCCTCGAACTGCCTCAAGATCTCTATCAAATACAGATGGGGTAGGTTAGCGTTAACCTTTCCCATCAACACTGCACATCCTCTAGCCACATACATGGATATTCTTTTTAAGCCTTTTGTGGGGAAGAGGTGATATGTTTCGATTTTGAAGTAAATTCTCTCTTCCGTCATCAGTTTGTCAAATTCTTTGTCTCTGCCATAAGCCTTCTCTAAGCAATCCTTTCGCACATCAGGGTATGAACGGGTAGATAACCAAGTAACCTGGGGCCCTGTATTCAGAAGGTTTAACACTTCCAAAATTGCATGTGCAAAGAAGTCAATTGTCACACCACAAATATTAACAGTGGTTCCTTGCTCCCTATTGTGCCAAAATTGGTACGTTTCTCCTAGGTACCAGGCACTGCTTTCAGAGAGGATAGGCTAAAAGGGAGACCCTTTGAGGTGATCCCTAACGGCCTCAGGAAAGAACTCTACGAATGATTCAAAGTTCAATTCCACAATCACTGCAACGAATGTGGACTTCTCGTGGATGGCCTGAATGCATTCTTGGGGCAACATGAGTTGTTGTCCCGGTTCAAGCGCTACAGCAACTCCTCCTTCTGCCTACCTGGACCATCTGGTAGGAGGTTCATCTTGATGGATGTTGAATGATTGCTCCTCCTGTTCTTCATGTTATTTGGCACGTCTTTGTCTTCCACCTCTTCAAGCTCGTTTGCTTCCACCTTGGGTAGGACCTTCTTATTGTCCACATTTCGGGAACATCTATAATCACATGGGCCAATCATTAGTAAGGTTTTTTTAGAATTAAAGTTATACCTTAATGCTTGCCTTAATTAATGATCTTATGTTATCATATGTGATAGTACTCGAAATTTTGTAATAATGAGTCCTATGACTTAGTTGGTTTCCATTTTAGTCTCTCGGTATACCTAAGGGTTAAATGATTTTTAGGCACAATTATTCTAAGTGTTACAGTTAATTACCCTAATTGATGTCCTTTTTGCGGTGATAAATTTCAAAAAATTTAGGCACTTTTCAGCAAGTGTCTCTCCCCCACGACTAAACTAAACACTCCGGGTTCAAGTAAGTTCAAACGGAATAAAAATCGGAGTACCAGTGAGCGAGATAGAGTGAGAAAAGTAAGGGTCGCTCAATCGCAAGTTGCAGAGAAAAATTTCAAAAACTCCCCCCGTGTGAATGAGAAAATGATGCTAAGTGTTGCGAGGGGGTTACCTATTTATAGGTGGCAGGGACGCAATATTGCGTACGCAATATCTCATCCCTAGTGATGTGAGACACCATGAAAATATTGACTTTTTAAATGATTTTCTTGAAATTAACATTGGAAATTGAGGACAGTGGCTATTATCAAGGGTTTTAGGGTAATTCTATTAATTCAAAAGGCACCATTAATGATAAGGGTGTGGATTTAATCAATAAAACCTTGGGTGGTAAGAAAAAGGGTATGCAATGGTACATTTGAACATTAAAATTCAAAGGGATAATAGTAGGGAAAGGATGTTATGAAAATTAAGCTAAGGGTGAGAAACGGTGTGTGTGCTATAGCGTAAGTGAAGATTACAAGAGATTACACAAGTGGGTCCTCCCCAAAGTAGGTTCCAACCTATATTGCCCTTGTGTAACCACACTTAAAGTGTCCATGGGCACTAGAAGGGTTAAATGTAATCCACACTAACTCCACAAAACACACACATGTAAATATCATTGGAATGAGATGAAAATTCTATGCTACACGGGACACGAGTTACAATTACACGAACAGTGAGATGAGACGAACTATAGAAAGGGATCGTAGAGATTGGGACATGAGGTAACTAACCCAGGGCACAATGAATCCTACATGTAAGGCATGATTAAAGTTTCATTAACCTATCATTCCAAGATCAAGATCAAGTCCATGCCTCTAACCAGTGACATCACATTGTTTCATCTCATGGTGAGCAACTATGAGAGTACCATAACAACAAGGTGTGCGATCACTTGGCGTTTTATTCAAGGGAGGAGTGACTTTTGTTTTATGGCACTTTGTTTTTCTCTTTTTTTTTCTTTCTTTTTTTTTGGAATACTGAATCTAGAGAAGCCGCCAACCTTCAAGCATGGGTGCATGTCTTTCTAGTGGGACCCCCTAGAACAGCATTGGATTTTTCACAGTGCCCTTTTGATTACTCTTACTCCCATTTTTCATTAGATCTACAAGGATCTTAGTACAACCGCGTTGCATGATAACTCCCACAGACGTCACCAAAGAGAATCCACAAGCTCCCTTGATGTCACACCCTAATCATTCCCTCTTAGTCCATCCTTCTTCATTTTGGGTACAATGAACACAAAATTAATTTTAAGTTTTAAGAATGTCAAGAATATCACCGTACCCTCGAACAGAACCTCTTTATTTGTAGAATGGATGAGTGGGTGTAATGGGCTCACTATCCAAATAATTGATCACTCATGACTTAATAACATAGAACACACCTCAACCAACGATCCACATGAGTGTTTTATTCGTAGATGAGATTACTTACAAAAACATAAAAAGAAAGAAACAAAAAAACACAAAAAGATAAAAAGACAAAATAAAAAGTTCAAAAAATGAGAAAATGAAAAACAAAAAGTTGTAAAATCAAAGAAAATGAAAACTATTTATTAACCCTGCTTGTTATTTAGAATGGGGGATATCCCCCATAACTAATCAGTTGAGGATGGCAAGGATTAATAAATGAAGGATGAGGATCCTTGCATGTTGAAAATATTCGGGTTTGGTCATATTTACCCCATTGGGGTTCACACACTTGATTGTAGTAAGCATAGTGAGGCACTTTATACGATGTAGTTCCCAGATAATGAGTTGACCCACTACGATGTTTGTGACCATTAAATGGTATGCAAGGATTAGGTTGTTGCCTTCCATGATTGTGTTCATTGGGTCATATGGTTGTTAGAGTGTTAGTTGGTGGCCCTAATGAAGTTACATGAGGCGTTGAGTTTGAAGGTAAGGGTGCACCACAGCGTGGGACTTGTGCTGGGTTGGAAGGTACAGTGGCCTCGAAATTGTGTTGTGCCTTCTTACGGCTGTGTTTAAAGAAAGGACACTTTTGATGTTGAGGAGGCTTTTCACTGCTGTTAGGAGTAGTATCACAAGTGTTGTTCATGGGTTGTTGCGGTGGTGCAAGCACCTTAGGAACAATTGGTGGCGATGTATAAGGAGGGAAAGGATGAGAATGTTGAAAGTTAGGAGGAGTATAAGGTGCACAAGGTGGTGGTCGTGTTGGAGGCATGGGTTGATAGTATTGAGGAGAATGGTACTGAGGTGAGATAAAGTATGTTGGCCTAGTTGGAGAAACAGGATGTTGAACCAGATAAGCGTTTGGATCCGGATGATATGAAGGGTGCCTCCAATCTAAGGGTGGATTCCCCCACCCCCCCCATTGTTGCCACTATGATCGAACACAGTATCTCTATACGAACTCTGGATGTAACATATTTCCCCAATGCTCCTGTAAATGTAACAATATGGGGCATTGGCCCTTGGGGTGATCGTACAGGCATATGTTGCATTCATACGTATGATTGGCAGTTGAGCTCTTATTTTCCTTATCCCTTCTTTTCGATCATCTACTATTTCGTCCTGCTTCTTGGGTTGTCAAAACTCTATCTCCAATATTGTTGATAAATTCTCCACACTTTTGATACATCCATTCCAACATCTTATTCTAATGTTTGGTGTATTGGAAAAGATGATGCTTCCACCTTGAGATTGGTTGATTTCTCCTCTTTATGATCATGGACCTTTGTTAAGTTGAGATTTTGGTCCCATTGATGTTTTTCAACACTCTCCCATCTAGCTAATTCTCCTTCTTCTTTTGCTACCTGCTTAATAATCTCTTGGATTTGGTTGGTTCGTAGTTTGTATAGTTGACCTTGGGCATACATTCCTAAGGTCTCTCTGGTTTCATTACGTAACCCATCAATGATATGGTACATTAGCCTTTCCTTGAAAAACCCATGGCCTGGACAATTGTTTAACAATGCATAATATCTTTCTAAGGCCATGTCCAAGGGTTCATGTTGTGCTTGTTTTCATCCTTGGATTTGTTTCCTCAAGGCTGACACTCTTGCATAGGTTTGATATTTTTCGTTAAAGACTTCTACCATTGTTGACCAACATCGTATTGAATTTGGTTTTAACGATCTATACCATACTTTTTCTTGGTCAATGAGTGTCATGGGAAAGAGCTTAAGTTTTTGCCAACTGTTATCAATATTATTCCATGTGCAGGCATCATAGAAGGCTTGTAAATGTTGATGCAGATCTAAGTCATAGCCTCCTGAAAATTTAGGAAAGTTATTTAAATCGAGCCTAGGTAGACGGCTCTCTTTACGATGCCTACGTGAGATTCGAATAGCCTCGTGTATTTGCATTAAGCTTGTAGTGGCCAGTGGAGGTTCATCGTCATTAGGTAAGTTATGCTTTTGTGTGTTGGGATGATGTAGTTCTTGTTCATGTTTATAAGAAACTCCCACTTCAGGTTGTATACTCCAATCTTCATTGTCATATAGTTCATTGGTTCTCTAATGAACTTCCTCACTAAGTGTGGCATTATTATCATCTTATAGGAGAGGCATTATTGTGTGTGAATTTATGTGACATTTTATAATTACTTCTTTCTAAGAGATATATCATTAAGTTCTATACAGCGACCTTATATGATATAACTAATCTAGATAACTAGCACTGTCCCCGACAACGGTGCCAATGATGAGTGGCAAGGTACCCCTACACTCAACCATACGAATACGAGCATTCTCATGCACGATCAGGTCGAACTCCGCAGACGAACTAGTTGTGGCACCTAGATAGTTATCCTTAGGTCGTAGTTCGTTGTCTTCCCACTTGGACTAGTATTATATTTTTCACGTATGGTTGAGTCTAGAGTGAGGTGTATGATGTGGTCCTAATCTAATGCTACTCCTGAAGGCAGTGGAAAGTAATATTAACTAAGATAATCTAGGAGAGAGAGGGTAAAAGAATCTAATCTAGCCTAAGTGCGATGAGCATCCGTTCCTTGATCATTCGTACACATCTTGGACTTTGTGCACAACTACCACTGGGATTACCAAGCACAGATCCTAGGTACACCACTGGGATACCAAGTAGTCACACTTAAATGCTTGTAATCAAGTTGTACTCATTCCACGTTACTAAGAGATAAGGGTGAGAGAGTATTAACTAGGAAAGCAGTAAATAGCAATTAAATAAATAAATAACAAAGTGAATGCTGCAATGATGAAGTAATCTCGATCTTTATTGTTGGTCATGTGCGTGTCCAAGTACATCACACTCGAATAAAGGATGTCGTACAATTACATTCGCCGCACTACGGGCAGACACTGGAAAATAATCTATCTCTAGAGGGATCAAACTGCCAGAGCTTCGCTACAATCTAACCTATGTTATGAAACAAGGGAGAGCTGCTTCTTATTTATAGACATTACGGTGGATTGCGATATCACATACATAATATTGTAGGGGAAGACGCGATATCGCGGGGGATGTGATATCACGACGGACACAATATCACGTATGCGATATCGTGGCCCATGCGATATCGCGTCCCATCACACAAAGCTAATGGAACCACATACTCTAGTTAAAAGAAAATGTTAAAACCAAGAATGTATAAGTATTTCAAGATAATTCACCAATGTCTTCCTTGGCAATGGAGCTAATGATAAGGGTCTCGTAGGTTGTGTTAACGGGATTATATCATATAGAACATAGTGTAATCTAGTTGTTAACTTCTAAAGATAATGTTAATGTGAATTGTAAAGAAAAATTATGTATATCATTGTATTTAATAAATATAAAAGATATATAGTATATATAATACATGTGAAACCTATTTTTTCATAGTTTGAAAAAGAAAATATTTATGATTTTATAGTTTATAATTTTTGTGTATTTCATAAATATAAAAATAGAGCAATTAATAACACACATGCATCATAATCCCTTGTGATATAAGTGGAAATGCTTACATAGAAAACATAAAATGACTTCTAGTCATATACTTGATGGTCTAACATCATGACATATCGTTATGACCTCCTCTAATAAGGATGAATTATTGGAACTTAACACAAGAACAAAAAATAAATAAATGAATAGGTAAGTTAATTAATGGATTCATATGATATACATGAACTTCATCCTCTTGGTGATTTTACTATTTAAGACATCTAAGTCATAGAACATATGGGAAATCATGAGCTTTGTTCATAATGTAAATCACTGGATGCTACATTGATCAAATGATTATGGACTACGAAAGCAAGACATCACTTTGACATAGTCTAACTGCACTTGTGAAAGTGATAACTTAAAACACACATAAAATGTTGGTTTTTTAGAGTAGAAGATAATAATTTTTTATTTTTATGATATAATAGGATTTTATTTTAATATAATATAGGAAATTTTAAGATTGATGGATAGTTGTAATGTAATTTTAACCCTAATCCATATTTATTTAATTTTTAAGGTTTTTTATCATTGGGACTATATTGTATTATTTTTAGTAAACTTTGTCCCACTTGTCACATATATATATTTAAGGCATCCCTTAAAAATTTTTATAATTAATTTCAGCAAGAATTACACTTGTTCATTTTCAATTCATTAATTTATTAACATTCATTAACATCATTCATCATTATTTACTCAATCTTGAAAGTTGAACAACTATAATTTAGAAAAATCACTTTTTTGATTATATCTTAGTCATTGCATAATATTTTTGAGTGATTCTAAATTTATTTGAAAGCTAAAATAGGTGGCTACATGAAGCTAAAATTTCATCTTAATATCTATCGATATTTGTGAGAAATTCATTCTACAATTTGGTAGATTTTTTGAGTCCAAAAATTTTACTAGAATAAATGACAGTGAATGATTGGATTATTTTCCCCTCATCTCATAATTATTTTATTTGATATTAAATTTATTTAAAAGCTAATACTTGTGGGAATATTTATTTAAAATTTTAGCATTAGAAACTTAACAATTTTTGAGTTATCTTTCCAATGTGTACTACCAGAACTGCTACAATTTTTAATAACTTGAATAGAACATAATAGAACCTTAGTGTTTGGATATCTTTTATAGTACTTATTTTTTTACATAATAGAAAATTTCATTAGCTTTCTAAGAATATAAATTTCATTAGCTATGAAGTAAATATAACCAAAAAATTCTTTTTCCACTTAAAATGCTTCCAGTTAGTATTAGAGTTCCATGTTCACCTACAAAAATGAGTACAAAAGACATAGCTAGATGATCCATCATCTTCAATGGCTTTCAAGATTTTAACCTATGAACAAGGATGACAAAAATCCTTCTTAAAAACAATGATAGTTTGAAAATAGTTGAAATAGGTTATCAATTCATCCATGATTTTAAAAATTTCACTAGATTAAAAGTTAAAGAATATGAAATAAAGAAGAAGAATAAAAATTTGGCTCTCATGATGCTATTCACTAGTGTCTAATAAGTTATTTTTGGTAGATATATTCTTTATACTATTTCCAAATAAGTATGGGATAATCTCCAATTAGAATACAAGGGGATATTGAAAAATTAACAATTGTAGTAACTAATCTACAAACAAAAATTTGATGCCCTAGAAATTGGAAGAAATGAAAGTGTTGAAGAATTCTTTATCATAATGTATAAAGCTTATGAAGAATGTGAATATGACTATGGATATACCAATAGGGAAAAGTCCAAAAAGTTCTTCAAGCTTTCTAACTAAATCCAAGATTTGAAAACATGATGACAAGCATTACTCTCTCAAAGGACTTCAATATGCTTAGTATCAATGAATTAGTTGTTGAAGTTAGATCTCTGTAAATTATGCAGAATAACAAGTAATGTAGTGAAGATGATGAAGCCTATATAACTAATCAAAGAAGAAAAGGTAAGTAATGAAGATTTAGAGGGAGAGGAAGATTCAATTAGCAAAATAGAGATTAAGAAACAAACTCAGAAGAAAATAATAGCTAAAATACAAGAGGAAGATGGAATCAATATGAAAGATGAAAATAGGGTCAAGACTTAGTATCATATTACAACTTCTGCAAAACAAAGGGTTATATCATTCACCAATGTTGAAGTAGAATCGATTTTGAAATAATACATGGATAACTTCACAAATAGAACAAGATACTCCCTCATCATCTCAAAAGGATACTTATGAAGAAGAGCTAAGTAATTATGCAGCTTACAATTAAATTGAAGAAATAAAGCAAGATTCTTGGATTATAGGCAGTGGATGTTCCAATCACATAACAATCTACAAGAATTATCTTCTAAATTATAAAATAAATTATACTCTTAGCAACATTAAAATTGGAGATGGACAATACTTATTCAAAGAAGGAATAGGATATTATGTAGTTAAATTAAAAAATTCATAAAAAGTCATCATTTCCAATGTGTATTATGTTCCTAATCTTTCCAATCCTCCTATCTCTATTGGACAAGTCTCTAACGAAGGAAATAGTATCAGTTTCAATAGCAATTTTTGCAACAAACCCAATGATGAAGAAATCATGAAAATCAAAGACTTGAATAATAGAATATATTACATTGAATGTGAATTTCTCAATGAAAAAGAAGACATCATAAGCAACCATACTACTCAAGAAAAGCATGTCCTCACAACAAAAGCTAATCAAATCCAAAACAAAGATGAAGTTAAGGATAATGAAAATTTTAGCAAGTCTATACTTTTGCATGGAAGGCTTGATCATTCCTTCTATCATAAAATTGAAAGAATGATCAAATACGAAAAGCTACAAGAATAAAAATTTCAAATATTCCTCAAGACAAATGTGAGACTTGCATACAAGGAAAGAAAACCAATTGTCCTCACAACTCTCACATGATAAAAAGAAAAAACATTTTTATCTTCTACACATGAATCTTATTGGAATAATGCCCACTGTTTCAAAAGAAGGAAAAAATTATTTCATGGTCATAGTAGATAACAACTCAAGATACACTTGAACTTACTATCTCAAGCAAAAGGATGAAGTTATCAAATACTTTAAAACTTTCCACAAACTAATTGAAAACTCCATAAATGTCAATATTAAGGCCATTATATTCGACAAAGGAGATGAATTCATAAATAGAGAACTTGACAAGTTTTGTAAAGGAATTGGTATCTTTCATGAAATCACATGTATATAGCCTACAATCAAATGGAGTAGTTGAAAGAAAGAATAGAAAAAAACAAGACATGGTAAGGTGCTTGATAAAGCATGCCTTACTACCTATCCAATATTGGAGTATGACCATCATAGCTACTTATTACATATTTAATAGACTAATCATCAAAAATAATGAAGACAAATCTCGATATGATGATCTATAAAATAGAATTCCTAAGTCATATGAGAATATTTGGGCATCATTACTATGTAAAAAACCCCAAAATAATTCACTAACAAACTTCAAGATAGAGGAAAGAAATGCATTTTTCTTGGTTATGATTCTTACACAAGTGGATACAACTACTATGACATAATGAATCATAAATGACATGTTTTAAGAGATGCTATATTTAATGAGATAAAGCTTGGTACAAGTGATTTTTTCAAACAATAAGAGAAATTATACATATATTGTCATCTTCTCATTTCTAAATGATCTTGTTGCATAACAAACATGGTTTCTCTAGATAACAAGTATTATATTATTGTAATAAGACCTGAAACGGAAAGTTGTAATCAAGACCTAGAAGGGCATATCATAATAATGGGCATGTCTCTTAAGGTGACCTGTATGGATTTGACCTAAGATATTTATACTTAGGCATTAGAGGTCATATTAGCATGGAGTTGTAGAGCTAGTAAAGATAAGTAACAAATACTAGATGAAGTGGAAATGAAGGTGACTGGTCATAACTTTTGGTTAGTGATAGCCCTAACCATGATGGTAAAGCTGGATATCATCTAAGAGATAGATGTTAAAGGAAAATAACTCCAAAAAATCCTTAGAGCATAACTCAAATACATTATTTCACATTAATAATGCATTATTTTTATTTTTCTTTAGCATTTTTCCTATTATTTTCTTTATGCATAATATGGAATGTAATGTATATTTAACATTTTCCATGACATCTAGGAAAGTGATGTTAAATTTGGTATCAAAGCAAGCCATGACTCAAGGACTAATCAAAATGAAGGACTGACTATAATCCAATGATGAATCATGGAGGCCCAACCTAGGGAGAGCCATGGATCATCACCAAAAGCACTTTATGTTTGAGATGATCCATCTAAGCTAGCTAATACCCATCTGATGATTTTCATGAATAACAAAGTCAAGATCACATACCTATAGGAGAACCATGAATGCACATCATATTTAATATGGACCATATCAATCAACAAAATTCCTTTGTACTGACTCCTATGAATGTCACTGATTAGGAGATCTGATTATGCCTCAACAATTTACATCAATTATAAGAGACATTGGTAAGATAAAGATATACTAGTCTAGGTAACTCTTATGTATGTTGTAGCATTATTAAAATGTTAATTAGATTATTTTAAGTGCCTTCCAAATGGCTAGTAACCATAGCCTAAGTCAATCTTGTCTTATTTAAAACTTATTATCTCTAAATACTTAACCATTATAACTCAGCATTACTCATCCTTACCTAAGACCTATGCATTGGTAAGTTTAAGGAAGTTAACCTAGTCATAAGATTGCCTCATTTTTACTTAGCTAGTAAGGTTTAGTACCATGAAATCCATAAGGAAACCAATACTAAATGGATGATGTTATCTTAAGCTTCTCTTTAGTATCATACCTGTGAAACTGTAAGGTATATCTGTTACATTTTTTTCCAAGAGTTATTATATCATTTATAATTTTATCAATGTTATCTAGAAGTTCATATGTCTCCCATACGTTAGCCTAATATTGTTAATTTGATAAAATAAGCTATTTAGGTCCTTTTAAATCCCAAAAATTCAACTTGC
Source organism: Gnetum montanum (assembly GCA_015680685.1). Lineage (NCBI taxonomy): Eukaryota > Viridiplantae > Streptophyta > Gnetopsida > Gnetales > Gnetaceae > Gnetum > Gnetum montanum. The sequence continues at coordinate 1,479,059 of MNCI01012628.1, forward strand.
ATTTTGGATACTAAAACATGCCCAATGCATAGCACTCATCAAGATGATTCCAATGGTACAAATTTCATCCTAATCAAACTTATCATTTGGGAAATATCACTATTGAAATTTTCTCATTATGTATGCCTTAATAAAATTATATATATATATATGTTAAATAATTATTTTAAAAAATATTCCAAAATTTCATTGTTGAAAACCAAACCCAAAAACTTCCCATAGCCAAGCCAAACTCTTACCCCATCATCTACTCAATCACCACATTTAGCACCTAGGTAGGAAGAATAAAACAACATCAAGAGGTGACAAAAACTTAATGTAGAACTTTTATGGCTTGGAACTAAATATTAAACCCACTATATATCAAATCCATCTCTTAGCCACCATTATGATAGCCACCAAAGACAAGCTTCTAGTTGTTACATAATGGTATACTATTATATATATATGTATGTATGTATATTATTTAAAAGATAAATTAAAAAATTAAGCTTTAAAGGGTTAGGGCCCAACTACTATGGCACTAGACACCTACGCCATAGCATTGCAGGGCTACCAAGCCCAGCTAGGTCACAATGCTAGCCAGCTACCTTGTTGCATGGTAGGGCTGCAAGGACCTATCATGTAGTATCATAGTAGGCCATTAGTAGGCCTTCTAGAATGTGTGGCCCTCCACATGCTATGCTACCCTCCATTGCTCTCCCATGACCTAGTCACCATCATTATTCATTACTATTCATGACCACCCTTCTACTTTGTGCTCCACCATCACTCGTGCATTGCCCTTCTATCACTACCATGTCTCGTTATTGTTGCTTAGCATGTCATCCATGGTTTCTGTGAGCATCAACAGATATTGTTGATGCAACAGGATCCTACCTCCTCTTGAGTACCATAGATACCATTGGTGCTATAGGATCTTGCCTTCTCCAATGACTATTTGCATCATAGGATCCTACCTCCTTTAGTAATTTCGGTAGATAGAAAAGTTTCTATTAATTTATGAAAATTTTAAAAAATCATCAAAATAGAAACAATTTAAATTTGATGTTTTGGAGTGGGAAAATGTAAATTTTAAAATGTGACAAAATTTGACAACTAGTAAAATTGATAAAATTGACAGCAAGTGAGATAAAAATTTCATAATTAAGCCCACTTGCCCTGGAGTACTATTGGAATGGGTGACCTCTTAGGAAGCCTCAAATTTCATTCTCAAAGTTTTGGAACTCAATAGCCATAAGTTTTGATTTTGGAAATTTTTTGGTGAAAAAAGTGTCATTTCTTGCAGATTTTGACCTTTTAGATGTAATGGCAAAGTCAAATCTATCTCATAGATGTTTAAAAATTATTTTTTACTCCTTTTTTAACATGATGTCTCAAGATTCTTAGAGACTCAATTTTAGCATAACTTGGGCAAAAAATATCCATTTCTAACATATGAATAATTATTCTAATATTTTTCAGCCTTATAAACTCAATTGTAAGGTCATATTGATCATTATAGTACCTGATAATTAGGCAATACCTTAAACCATACCTTAAAAGGTCATAAATTAGATAACTAATCATGCCTAACAATTTAATGATTGGGACTAATAAATCTAATCTCTTGGGTCATCTTGGCTCTTAAGATTAGATATGTAGTTATGAAAATAGATAAACGTTGGTCACTAACACCTAGTATATCATAGTTACATTATTGGAGTTAGTGTTCTAAGGGGGTACAAAGTTCATTAAAGTCTAGGTAATGTAGCTAACGGTTACTAATCCAAAAAATTATCCAAGTGGAGAATTAATTGGTAAACCAAAATGGTCAAGAAAATGCATATCAATTAAGCATACAACTAGATCATGTAGCATCAAGCATTATGGAGAATCATAATCTTATTCCAACAAGGTATATGATATCCATAAGGAAAAATGACCTAGGAGAGAATCCAAGAACAAGAATGAAAGTTGTAATGTACAATATGCTTGCAAGGTCCCTAGCCAGTGAAAGACAATATCTGCTATGTTCATCTTAGGTCTTAGATTACCATGAGTATCGATAGCCATGCATCCTAGAAAAATTACAAGATTTAAATGCTGATGTCTTATGCCTATAAGAAGCATTGTTATGGAAATTATTATACCAATTCTAATTTGATTTGAAAAAGTTGGGATATGTAGGTATTGACAAGAAAAAAGGTTCTTGTGAAAGTTCTTTCAAATCGTATTAATTAGCCTATTATAATAATCATAACATGGATGATTGCATGATCTTTTAGAAAGAAGCCAAGTTTGAATTGGTACAAAAACACCACCAAATTTCCATGCTGTGACCTTTGTAACCCCATCCCATGAAACCTAAGGTAAAACTTCATTGTAAATGTGAGGATTATAATCCATGAAGTGCAATCTCACATACTTTATACTTTTGGAGTTGAGAAGTGCCTCATAAGTGGTCAAAGCCTCATCCCCCAAGTAAAAAGAGTCATATAATATCTATATTTGGCCTTGGAGGTGTTAAAATGCCTTTTGGGATGCAAAAATTGGCATTTTGATGGGTTTTATTAGGGGTATATCATTTTCTACACTGAAGACACCTACATGGAGGTAAAACTAACCTACCCTCAACATGGAGGGATGTGGTAGCACCTATAGCATGGAGGATGTGACATCATCTATGCTCAACATGGGGGGTATAACCCTTACCCCCAACATTGACACATCAACCCCCCAATGTTAATGCATTACCTCCAACATGGATACTTCATGCCCCTAGTGTGGATACTTCATGGCCAAGATTCAAGAATTGCACTAACTTCAGTGAGGATTCTACACATCAACATTGATGATTGGAAGGCCCAGGGTGGGTGGACAAAGCTAGCATGGATAAAATTCATATTTACTATTTTTAGTAAATGGAATGGCCATGGGATTATGACACTTACCATATATGGTAACCCCCCTTGATTTGGACATCCACCTTAACTCAACATAGTAGAAATTTGTAGTCAATTTGTCATGAATTCGCAACACCAATTAAGCACATTTTACAATAAAAATAATGGCCCAAGACATATAAAACCCAAGCCCCTACACCATTGAAAGGTTCCACTCTTTTGACATTGGCACCCTTCCCATTTTTCAGCATCCAAGAGCTCTTGCAATTAAGCAAAAACATAGCATCTTGAAGCACCCCACATGGAACCTCCAGAGCCATCTCTACCCCTCATAGCCTATTACCACCCCCCCCNCTTCTATGCTAAGCACCTGGGAATACAAACTCCTAGTGTTGATCACTCTAGTAGCCAAATCCCTCACATTTCTAACCCCTTCTCCCCTTCCCACCCCCTCTTTGCATAAGCAACATAGTAGATTTGGTTCAAGAACAATGAAGGTTTGAAAGCATTAGGAATGACAAGACCTTTGAAACATGGAGTTGATCACAAAAGCTTCAACAGATCCTAAACCCCCACCCAAGTAAATTCCCTTATTGCAATGAGAAATCTTGTATACATTTTCTATACTCCCTTTATTTTTGTTAAAATAAAGTTTATATTTTCATTTGTGTGAAAGTTTGTTTGTTTATTTCATTTTAGTGTAATTTCTCTTTCAAATTGATACTTTGCATTTTTATTTTTCATTACCTCCATTTGCACTTTGTAAGTCCCTAGGTGATCTGCAAGACCATCTAGGACACCAAGGATCTCATTTTTTGTGGAGGCCCTAGAGATCTAAGATTAAAAATTGTGTCTTTGAGAATTCTCACAATAGTTTTTCTAGAGCTAGAAGAAGGGCCTTTACCCAATTTCTTTACCAAAACCTATTTTCCCCATTTCCAACATTAACTTGCAAAAACCAACATTGCCCCCATACCCCCTACAACCAAAGCCCAACATGGAAGTTGCAGGTGTTTGGGCTTTTAAAATTTTTACAACAATTGCTATGAAATTTCTAAAGCCAACATTGATTTTATTCCCCATTTTTCCCTGCTTTTTCCTGCCAAATACTCCAGTAAGGCTAGTGTTGGTGGTTTCAATACCAAAACCTCCATCCCCCCTTACTAGGAATTTCTACCAGCAAAAACAATGTAGATAACATTTCTAAAATCCACTTTTCTTTGTTTTTGGCAATAAAATTACTTTCCAAAAAGTAAACCCCTTCCACCAAAGTTGGATAGAAAGGTGTAAGACCTCCCATCTTACCCCCTTTTTTCAACACCACCAACCCCACCCCCGGCGCCCCACCACACCCCCCTCCCCCTTCCCACTACACTCGACATAGAGGTAGCTAGGAAGCCCAACATGGATGGGGTTTAATATCACCTTTTACCATTTTTAGTAAAGGACATACCCCCTTTGACAGCTGCCTTAGTATTTATAGTAAATAACCTATTTTTAGCTATTTTTTTCAATTTTAACTCTCCATTAGTTCCACTTGCAAGAATTTGCATTCTTATCTACCTATTTACACCTTTATTTAGCCATTTTAAGCACTTTTTAGCATGTTTTTTTAGCAGTCAGCCAAGTTGTCTTTCACATTCATTGATAATGGGTCCAACCAGTAGGCCATGAGGGTATATGACCCTAAGGACCATACTATGATCGAGTGTAGGTAGTCCTTGAGGCTTAGGGGGCGAAGTCCTAAATTTTTAGTCATAAACGAAGATCACTATAACTACATTTGTGCCAAAATCCAGAATGGATGTTGATTCCATGTGCAATAGAAAAAGCCAAAAGAGAGTATGAGCTCATACACTGAGATGGGAAGGAGTACATTCCTTACCCATATGACTAGATACCCTTTATGGACATCTATGTCAAAATCCTAGCTCAACTAATGAAGATGGATGAAGAGGATGAGAAGCACATCTTGGAGGATCAGGAGGAAGAGAAGGATGAATTCAAGGTAGATTCTAGGCCTGAAAGCATTCTAGGTGGGTTGTTCCAACAAATAATCCCTATGGCCATTGTGCCTTCCTCTACCCCCTTTATATCCTCCATGGGGTAGATGCCACCATCCTCTATTCCTTTCTACCTGACCATGTTTGATCCCACACTAATCATTGCTATGCACCAAACACCCCCTCATAATGAAAGGATACCACCACCAACACCTCTTGGGAAGCCTTTTATTGTCAGGATGCCTAAGCCAACCACAACCCAATCAAACCCTACAACTACACAACAATCTCCCATGGTGGCTAATGCCACTTCTTTTTCACAACCAACAAACAACAACCAAAAAGTCTCAACCAAGCATAGGAAGAAGCCTAAGCAAAAGCCAAACAACAAAGATGATAAGCATGCTGAAGCATGGAAGGAGATGGGTCCACTGAAGCTGCCTCCTATATCGACTATGCCCATGACCTCATCAACTTAAGCTACTTTGACAAGTAAACTACGGAAGGACCCCAAAGGCCAAGAAAGAAAAAAAGAGAAAAAGCCACAACAACTCAAGGTTGAAGTACACATTTTGAGGTACGTGGAGGAAGTAAAGCATAACTAGAGTGACAAGTCCATGGCCAATGATAAAAACTTCCTTAGTGCAATGCAACAAGTCAAGTAGTCTCTCAAACAAAAGAACACAACCTTGAGCTTGTATAACTTGATTATGACTTTCACTACACATCATGAAGTACTAGTCAAGATGTTGACTTTTATCCCTGTTAGTGAAGACATTCCAACTAATGAGGAATCCATACATGCAATGATGGTTCCTTCTTCACTAAGGGAAACAAAGTCAACATTGCTAGTATTTCACAATAGCAAGGTCAAGACCAGTCCCCAAAATGGGAAAATAACAAGGGCTCCTCTTTTCATCACCATACGAGTAGGTAGTACTAGGTGCATCGAGTGCATGTGGACAATGGAGCCATAACAAATGTTATCCCATGTACTATAGTTGAACATTTAGGCTTGACTGAGAAGATGCAACATACAACAACCCCCACTCTCAAGTCCTTTAACAAATCATGGATTATTGTTAAAGGGTCAATCTCCTTAGACTTCATGACAAGGGAATAGCTCCCCATAACTACAGATTTCTTGGTGGTAGAGGAAACACGAGGGTTCAACCTCATCTTGGATATGCCTTGGTTGGCTCAATTGCAAGTCGTATCCTCATCGATCCACCAAGAAATTCACCTCCCTTACAAGGAGGATGAAATCATCATCTATGGTGATAACACAATCCCCTTGGCAATCAAAAACATGGATGTAGAATAGAAATCTGAAGTGGATTTTCAAGAAGAAACTCCCAGCCATGAAGTTAAGTAACTTGAGAGAGAGGGGAAAGCCAAAGATGACAATGAGGCAACAAGACATGCTATGAGAAGAACTCCCTTTTAAAATCATTAGTGAAGGATATGGGGAATACAAATTTGTGTAGAGAAAGCCTTATACATTTCCTAATCTTTTAAAGATTAGGAAGAATTTGCACAAATAATGCACATCTTGATCCTTCCACTCGATGCCCTTATAACCTTGTAACCATATGTGGCCATAACCAGTTAGCCTAGATTTTTCTTATTGTTAGTTTATATCATTTTACTTGCCTTATTTTAACTTTTTTTCTACATATAGCCTAAGATTTACTTTCGCTTACATCTTTATTCATTAAAGTCTTTTTTCTTTCTTTGTTTTTCTTTTCTAGCATAATATAAACATGAAAAATCATAAAAAATTTTAAAACATAAAATAAACAAATATATATATTTCCTTATAGCTTAGGCCTACCACAACCTAAAATTGACAAACATCTTTTTACAACTAAGTGTCAACTACCTGCCATGGCCTAAAACTGGCAACATCCTTTTACAACGCATGGGCCGCCATGCCCTAAAACTAGTAAGCATCTTTCTACCTTATTTATGTTTTAGCCTAGAATCACATCATCTAGCTATTTTAGCCAATATAGCCATTTACAACTTTTACAAAATTAAAACCATAAAACCATGATATATCTGTAACAATAGAACAATATATAGCCAAAACCAAAACTAAAAATTAAAATTTAAAATGCTTATACTAATAGATAGCCATAGCCACACTATGTGGCAAATTGTCCAAATAATAATAAACAATAACCATCTGTAATAAAGTCTTGGCTAACAATAGTCATTAACATCAATAAAAATGTAAACATCATGTAGTCAACAACAAGCAAGCTGAGATGGGCAAATAAAGGATGCTAAGGGGCATCTGTAGGAGGAAGTGGTGGGTCATCCCCACCCTCACCACTAGGGTTGCCAATGTCTCCTAATATCTAAAACACAACAACATAAAGCCAATTAGTAACCAAAAAACCAAATTTGTAACTTAAAAAAGACCAAAATTAAAGGAAAAATATAAATACATCAAACCTATGAGGAACCTGACTCAATAACTTCTGGGGGAAGATGTTGAAGACTAGTCTCCAAACAATGAAGAATCTAGGCTTTTGTCAAGTTGGCCCAATCAACATCACCAAAATTAATGCTTGTGAGGATGTTTTTTGGATCCACCTTAGTCCAATCTAGCAAGTTGCGTGACACCATAGTTGTAGAAGTCTCACTTGTAGCTGTAGTGATCTCAGGAGTGGTGGATTTGGACACCATGAGAGTGCTTTCAAGGAGCTAGTAAGTGCTCTTAGCTTGAACCCCCTAGATGAACAGATCTCTCTTGCACTATTTAGTCATCTCCTCCTTGAGCCACTTTAGGTATGCCTTCCTATCAGCCTTGTACTGTCTTTTGTGGTTCCTTTTTGTCTTACCCAACTCTAGGACCCATGTGCTATAGTCATTTTCATCCTAGGCTTTTTAAGAGATGATATCCATTTGCATCCATTTCTCCATCATCTCCCTTGAGCATGCCACCTTATCATGGATGACACTCCAATAGTGGGCCCACATGATCTCTTTAGTTCACAAGTTTTCTAAGTTAGTTACTTGGGCTATCACAAAGGCCTTGCGATCTTGGAGATTCCTTAGAAGGTTGGATGAATAACTAATGTTCTCTAAGCATCTACAAAATAATCCTTAAGTGCTACTCATGTAACTTCTCAGATGAAGAATATATTAATATATCATTGATGAACACAATAACATGACCTAAGAACTAAATCTCATAGCACCAAAAGGAACACTTAGAACATTGGATGAATAACTAATGCTCTCTCATCATCTACAAAATAATACTTAAGTGCTACTCATGTAACTCTTTAGATGAAGAGTATACTAATATATCATCAATGAACACAATAATAAACTAGTCTAGGTACGATCTCATGACAATGTTAATGAGATGCAAAAACATTATAGGAGCATTAGTAAATTCAAATGAAAAAATCAAGAACTCATAATATCCATACCATGTCCTAAAATCTATCTTAGGAACATCCTCCTTCTTAATGCTAAAATGGTTGTACCCTAACTTTAGATCAATCTTAGGGAACATTCATTCTTTCCTTAAGTGATCAAAAATATCATTGAAACACCACAAAGAAAATCCATGTTAAAACCTATAACCAAAGTTATTTGAAATTTGGTGGAAAATAATGGTAGACACAATTGCCTTATTTTCCCTAAAATCTAACATTGTAAGCTTCATCACTATAATTTGAGGTAGTATTCTTATTATAAAATGTGAAATATGCAGTTCACATACTACAAATCTCACACATCCTAGCTTATTGAGACTAAAAAATGCATCATAAGTTATGAATGTCTCATCTTCTATGTGAGAAAAGTTGTAGTTTTCATGTACCTAGGCTTGGATAGGCTGAAAATTCTTTACAAGCCATCGCATTTGGCATTTTTTAGCCTATATGCTAGCCATGGAAATTTCTACACTAGAGCAACCTACACCACCAGCATATAAAATTTGGACTTTGATTTTTTATGTTGGGCCTTGAATTTTTATGCTGGGTAACATATGGAGGCAGTGTAAAAAGCATAAAAATATTCAAATTTGCTAAATACACTATCAAGAGTTACACTGAGCACACTAGAATTTTGTAGCAATCATGGCAAAAAATCAACAACACTAAATGACCTATTTAAACCAACATTGATCACATTGAAAGGACTTTTGGCATTTGCATTTAACTAAACATTGAGACTTTCAATGTAATTCATATCATCATAAGTCCATAACCATTTCATCTCCCAACTTTTGGCAATTTGCATTCAAGTTGAATACAAAGAAATTCAAAGAAATGCAAATATACCATGAGTCCATAGTCATCTCCCCATCTACAGCATAGATCCAATGACAGAGAAACCAACAATAACTCTGAGGAGTAGAAACTTGGAACTACTAAAGAGCAAAGTCGATTGTAGAGCACACCCTACCAGCTAAATCGTGTTCTAAGCATTCTCCATTTGGCTCTTTGTGCATTCAAAGCATAGAAATTTGTACTCATTTGCACTTTGTTTCTGTAAACAATTTTATTGTTTTAATAAAAAGTTTCAGTTTTATTTGCTTAGTGCAAATTTATTTTCTATTTTTCCACATTATAGATCTGCATTTGCAATTTTAATCATTCAAATTGGTAACAAACTATAAGTCCCTTGGTAATCAGCAATACTACCCAAGGTGCTTCAAATCCTTTTCTTGAGGCCCGTGGATCCAAAGCTAAACTATTTCTTCTTGATATTTTTAGCCCTCTAGCACCAAATGTTTTAGGCATTATAGTTTCTAGCACTAGAGGAGGGTCTCCACCTAAATTCTTTACCCAACGATGTTCTACCTTTTCATAGAAATTAATTTGACCAATGCTTACCTACATTCTAAAACCTTTAAATTTTGCTTTGGCATCCTTTTCAAAGCTAGTGCAACCTTGGCACCCTGCAATTTTGATTGAAATTTTCTAAAGCCAACACTACCCTACAACTTGCCTTGACCTCTCATTTAACATAAAAAATTTAATTTTGGGTTTTTCCTAAAATCCAACGTAAAAATTATAACCTATTGTAGTATGTGATTTTTTTACTGAGTGTTGGGCTTCTACAAGCCCAGCATATAGGTTGTATCAAGATTAGGCCATCTTCCATTTTCACAATTAGTGTTGGACTTTTCAAAGCCTAGCATAAAAACTGTAGCAATCTACACTTTGTAATTTTAAAAATTTTCCTTCAAGCTTCTCTAAAAGCTAGTGTATAATCCTTTTGTCCTTTTTAACTCGTAATTTTTTAAAAAAAATTTCTTAGACTTCTCCTAAAGCCCAATGTATTTTTACACTATAGGCTATGATTGAGTGGTCATCCAAACCTAGCGCAAAAACTGGTAACCTATCCAGAACATTTTTACATTAAATTTTTGTAGCAACCATTTGCAACATAGCCAGTATTCCCTACATTCCAAGGCATATAAAATTTAAAAAATTAATTAATTAATTTTTACCAATGTAATGTACAACGCTACCACTGTCACCCACACTACTCTTATAGTTGCAATTTCTGCCATATTTCATAAGCTGAGTCTTTTATACATTGGACAATCTAACCTACTAAGACTTTTAATCCATAGCCTACCTAAATCCTTAGTTAATGTCTTTTCATAGGTCAACCATATTGCCACTCAACCTTACCTACATAGCCCCCAACTAGCTATGACCCAAAAGACCCAATAGTCATTGAGCATAGATAGTTACTTAGGTAGAGGGGTAAGAACCCAAACTTTGCAATGATCAATGAGGAATTTTATAACTTCCTCTACACTAAAATACAAGTTGACCTCCTCATACCATGTTCTAAGTCTAAAACTAAGTGCTAGTTCAAAATTATACACCAAGATGAGAAATAATACATCCCATCACCCTAAGATAAAGTTCCCCTAATTGATTTTCTATGCTAACATGTTGATACAACTCATAGATTTTGATGAGTGGAGTAAGGAGATTAGCTCAGATGTGAGGTTGAACAAGAACTGAACACCTTTGTTAGGAGCCTATTCCAACAATTTGCTCCCCAAACAACTATCCCCAGTTCTGCATCTCCTATGCCATCTGTGGGACAAGTTCCCCAACCTTCTTCTCCTCCTATTCATCCCACCATATTTGGGTCAATGCCCATTATTGCCACACATCAAGCTTATCCTATACCTCAATCTACTTCCCTATTTTCATCAATGTCCTTTGCAAAAAAACATCACTCCACATGACCAACACCTATGGTGTTTACCATATCCAATCCCTTCTCCATCACAATGGGTCCCTCAATGGGACCCCAAACTACACATGCCTCCCATGCTCCCTTTCCCAACTTTATCCCTTAAGTTCCAACACAAGATTCCTTCTCTTTATTCAAGCCCCCTTTCACCATGATCACCTAGCCTCTTCCATCATTACCATTACCCATAACATGATCTCAAGTCTTCCAACTCCTCCTACAACTATTTTTACAAAGCCCACAGCCCACAAGAATGTCCCAAGGCTTGGATCAAGCCTTTCAAATGATTCAAGACCTTACCAAAGAGTTATGAAAGCTCAAGGCTTCTACAACTCAGAAGATTAAAATAATGAACTTCTACCAAGATGATCTCATTGGTCCTACCATCCCCTAAATTACTCTTCCTACAAGCATTCTTATTCCCCAATTCACCAAATACGATAACAAGGGTGATCCCAATGCATACCTTACTATCTTCCATTCTGGGTACTTATTATTACAAGCTTTTCCTCACACTATTATGTGCATCTTCCCTATGTCCCTCACTAGGAAGGCCTTGGATTGGTACTGCACATTACCTAGAGGGTCCATTACCTCATTATATGACTTAATCTCACAATTCATCAATTGTTTCAAGTACAACTTGAAACTAGACACAATCCTTAATCAACTGATGAAAATCAAGTACAGGCCTCTTGAACCTATCCAAAAGTTTATTCAATGATGGAATGCTTTTCTTAATGAGATTCTTGATCCTATAGCTAAAATGCATCTTCTAGCCATTTTCAAGGGGATGGTCAATGATTTTATTAAGTCCAAACTTTATTACTTAGACCTGCAGTCCCTTAGCCAAGCTTTCTCTCAAACAAAGAACATAGAAGATGCTAGTAAAGCTAGTGGTAACCTAGTCTACATAGGTTACAAGAACCATCATACAAGGAAGGACAAGGATAGGGAAAAGTGAAACCATGTATCCCTAGCCATTTTGGCTGAAGAAGCAAAAACTACACAGGGATCAGAGATGAATCAATGAAAGGTCCCTACTAAAACTACTCAACCTTCATCATTGGGGGCCTCTACCTATAATCAACCTAGGCCTCACTTTAAGAAAAAAATTGATCCAAATACACAAAGTTTCTCTTGAAACCATCCAAGCTCCTTGACTAGTCGCTCAAATGTGGTCATATCTAGTATAAGAAAATGACTAAGAATGCCCATAAGAGGCATGATCGATTATGTAAGATCACTAAGGATCTCAATGTAGCAATCAAGGATGATCCACTAGTGCCAAAATATCTCAAATTAGACCAATTCTACCACTATCATTAGTTACCCTATCATGATACCAATTTCTACTTGGTCTTAAAGGATGACTTCCAAAAGATGATAGACAATGAAGAGTTAGTGTTAGACTCTTCTAATCTAGCTAGGCCCCAAAACCAACACATGCAAGTATACAAGGATCAATTGAATGCAAATAATAGCTCTTACATAATAGCAGCATTCAACATTAGTAATGGCCCAAGACCTACTAGGAAACCGTTTGTGATTCAGGTACCTCCTCACAATGAAAGAGGCCCTTCAACTTTGTCAAGTACAAGGACTCCTTTTTTCATAAGGATACCATCACCTATTCCTCCCAAAGAGCCATTCATCATTAGAGTGACCCCTCCCACTACCACTAGGCCTACAACCCATGTTGACTAATGTCCTCCCATGGTGGCCAATGCAACAACATCTTCATAGCCTTATAACAAGAAGTCACCAACCAAACAACGCAAGAAACCTACCCCCAAGTCTAAATCCAAAGATAACAAGTAAATGAAGGTCTAGAAGTAAGTGGATCCACTGAAACCCACATCTCTTTGAGCCATCCCTATGAGCTCCAATGCTCAAACCACTTCAACTACTTAGCGTAGGGAAGACTATAAACCACAAGAAAAGGGGAAGGAGACCAAACCACAAACATTGAAGCATGAAGTTCAAATCCTAGGTAGAATAGAGGAAGTCAAGGGCAATAAGAACAAAAAACAACAAACAATAACAAGGACTTCCTCAATGCCATGGAATAGGTGAAACTGTCCTTGAAGCAAAAGAATACCTCTTTGAGCCTATATGCTCTAGTAATAACCTCCTCTACTCATTGTGAAGCCTTAGTAAGGATGTTGACTTCAATTCCCATTAGTGAGGACATTCCTACTAATGAGAAATCCATTCATGTGGTAATGGTGTTGTTGATGCATAAAATTTGAACACATAAATGTCCGAAAAACTTGTTTAGGGAGACTATTGTCTAGGGCACCTCCAATATGGGTATGGAAACTTGGGAATAGTCTCAATTGAAGAAGGCCTATATGACATTTCAAAACATAAATCCAATAATATTTTTGGATTACGTAATGGTGAGATTTAAACATAACAATTGTTGGAACAAACCCAAAGCTTTAACTTGACAAATTGTAATAAAAAGTGAAAGCAAAGAAACTTTGAAATAACCAAAGCTTTTATCAGACAGCATTTCCAAAGGGGTAAAGTTCTTTTCACAAAACAAAGATTAACATCCATACTAGCTTAGATGGTAAATGAAACTTAACTTCAAACTGAACATTAGGTTCAGTTGACTAAGCTAAGGCTACCTCAACTAGTTGGTCTACATGTGTTTCCCCGTTGCCACTGGGGAAGGAGGAGGAGGTAACCATGGCGATGGTGATGGCGATGGTGCTAGCACTACTCATAGCATTGTTCAAACCCTCACCACATGGCAAAGAGAGAGGAGATGGAAAAAAGGGAGAGAGATATGTTATCTCTTGTCACCCACTGCTGCTACTGCCCATTGTTACTACCACTCGCTACTACTACTAGTTCTAGCTCACGACACCTGTGGTCATTCATTGCCATGTGTTACCTGCTACTTGTTGCTTGTTGCCATCTACACCATTGTTGCTGACACACACCATCATTATGCACTTTCTGCACTACACGATTGCCACCTATAGCCCACTGATGTTAACATTGCCTACTCCACACTACCAAAGATATAGCTAAAGATCTTCCACCACCCTTCCTCATTGTGTTGCCCACTACCATTGCTGGCCACATGCCACCACACTATTAATGTCACTCTAGTCATCCTAAGAGAGCCAGATAGGGAGCAATCATATTTTTTGTTTTTTTCCCTAGTTCCTATGGTTGCTGATGCTACTTTTTATAAGTAGCTCTAGTTGCTTCATAACATTCACCATGCTACTACCATGTTAGCACATTCATCACCACCACCATGTTGCCACTACCACCACATTTGTCACTACCACCATTAACACATCATGCGCCAACTCAGGTAGGGTAAATTTAGGTCTTGTGGCATGAATTATTTTTCATTTTTGTGTTGTTGCATCTCATCCTGAAGGCCTTTATCTAATGAATCTTATGGTGGATTTGGTTATGGGTTTTGCATTACAGCAGGGCAACTATGAGTCAGGCAACCAAATGAATAATGTATGTGTAGAATGTCCTAAGGAGCGTTAAAGGAGGTACTCACAAATGTAGTACAATAAAACATGCATTTTCTTCTATTAGAAATGCTGCATGAAGTTCTTGTGCATGCCACTAGGTTTCTATGGCAACAAATAGGTGTGCCCTTGCTACAATAACTGGAAGACCAAGCGAAGGGGCCTTAAATGCCCTTAAACTCTCTATTTTTGTTGCTACTAAGTTCTCATTCTATATTATTATCTCTCTCCTATATTATTATTGGTTCTCTATTGTCTTCCTATGATCTGTTACCTATTCCAATTATTTTAGTCCTTGCTCATTTGGTTGGTCAGTGCGGCAAAGCATTTGTGGCCTTTTTCAAATCCCCAAGTATGTGTGCAAACATTTCCATCTAAAAAAATGTATCTTGGGAGTGCAAATCATG
This sequence comes from Gnetum montanum, assembly GCA_015680685.1. NCBI lineage: Eukaryota > Viridiplantae > Streptophyta > Gnetopsida > Gnetales > Gnetaceae > Gnetum > Gnetum montanum. Next base: position 1,494,109 of record MNCI01012628.1, read on the forward strand.
ATTAATAATTATGGTTCTTTTCCAAGTACAAGAAAGGTGTGCCCTCTTTACTTTCTAACATTGTTATAAAAAAATTTAAAACGCGAACAACAGGGATAATGCTTGGAAAATCCAAGCAAGTAGTTGTTGATATTTGTAATGTTACTTTAATAGGAACCATGGACACATCAAAACAAGTGTATAAATAATGAATTAATGGAAGTGGAAATCTTAATCATTATTTTAGTGTATTTATTTAAAAATAATTTAAAATTTGCATGATACCTCTCATTAAAAGCACCCCTATGTATCATGTAATTTGTTTCAAGTAATGGATTCAAATCGTGAAACCATACCCTAGTCATTAGACTTATAAGTCATGATCCCATGCCTATCATGAGCAATGTTGGCATCAAAAAGTGCCATCTTTACCTAGGAAAGAAACAAAGTAAATTACCCTAATGTTTCATGATAGTGAGGTAAAGACCAACCCCTAGGATGGCAAAATAACAAGGGCCCCTCTCTTTACAACCATAAGAGCTGGGCAATATAAAATACATATGATATATGTTAACGATGAAGAAGCAACCAATGGTATACCTTTTATAATTTTTGAGCATCTAGGCCCTTAATGAATCGTGGGTAGCAATGAAGGGCTCCATCTCTTTAGACTTCATTGCAAGCGAACAATTCCCCATATCTACCAACTTCTTGGTGGTGGAAGAGGCACCAGGATTCAATCTAATCTTGGGAAGGTCCTAGTTAGCTTAATTACAAGAAATTTCCTTTTCCATCCACCAAGAAATTTACCTACCTTACAAGGGAGGTGAAATAATCATACATGACAAGAGTGCGGCCTCTTTATCAGTCAATAACATTGACATTGAAGAAGGGTCCAAAGTGGAGTTTCAAGAAGAAACTCCTACTATTAAGAGAGAAGTGAAGAGGTCCAATGGAGTTGAATGAGCCAAGACCAAAAACAACCAAGCCATAAATAAAGCATGGGAAGAGCTCCCATTTAACATTATCAGCAAGTGAAATGGGGAGTATAGGATTGTGCAATAAAGGTTGTATACTTTCCCTAATCTTTCAAAGATAAACAATTGCACGATTGAGTACATCTTCTCATTGAACCCTATGTTAGAATCGTGTGGCCTTTTTCTTATGTCATAGCATAGTTTTACCCTTTAATTTACATGTGCCATTTTGTTTCACCATGCTTTACCTTGTTTTACCCTTATTATGACTACCTAGCCTTACTTGTACACATTTTCATAAGGTTCATAATTTATGCACTTTCATGATTTATCTTTTATGCTTTTCTTTAAAAAAACATAAAAATTTAAAATACAAAAATATATAAAAATTCTTAAAACATAAAAAATTAACCAAGGCCTTAAATTGGCAATACAATCATAGCATTTCTCTTATCACGTTATGGCCTGTTACACTATGTTTTACACTTTTATCGCTTAATTACTCTATGTTTACATTTTACATTTTATTTCATTTTTTTCTTTATGACCTTACAACTTAAACATGTAGCCTTCCTTATACAAATAAAACATAAAATACATTAAAAAATATACTAAAAATATATATGTAAAATTAAAATTTTACAACCAAAATATCCATGCCAACAACCATAGTCACATTGTGTGATAAAAATGTAAAAATAACAAAAATAAATAGTGTCCTATAACCTCAGTTGCACTATGCAAGAATTAAAAATAATAATAAAATGTCTGATAGTCCCCAAAGGCTATGAATAACATCAACACCATAACTGAAATGACCAAAGATGTAACAAGACTAGTATACCTAAGGTAAAACCCAAGGAGGAGGAGAAACATCACCAACATGACCACTAGGGCCATTGCCAACACTTGAAACCTACACATAACAACAACATAAAACAAAAAATTAATTAGTAACCATTGTAGCCAAAACATAAACATAAATAATAAGATAAAAATAAAATGCAAACTAAACTAAAAAATGTTAAAAATAAAAAATCTAAAATAAACCTATGTAGATTCCGGTGTAAGGTCTTCTAGGAGAAAGCTTAGAAGACCAAGCTTCAAACTGTGAAGAATTTTTTCTTCACTAATATTAGCCCAATCTATTTCTCCAATGTCTACTCCTATTACGATGTTCCTCTTCGTAGCATCTATCCACCTAGAAGGTTCTTGGGAAAAGGAGGTAGTGGCGACCTCTCTAGAAGTAGTAGTGATTTGAAGAGTAGGGGAATCAGACACTACAAGAGAGCCTTCAAATAGCTTGAAAGCATCCTTTACATTTATCCCCTGCACAAACATTTCAAGTTTTCAACTCTTCATAGCCTCCTCTACCTTCACTTGGGGTAGCTTTCTTTTTTTACCTTGAACTGTTGCTTATGGTCCCTTTGTTTCTTACCCCACTTAAAGATCCAAGCATAGTAATCTTAATAGTTTCTAATGTTACACACCAATAAATCCATCTACATGTCCTTTTAAGTATTGCTCCTGGCTAAAGAAACCTTGTCATTAATGGTACTCTAGTAGTGTGACCACTTAATTTCCTTATTGCATAATGAGTCTCTATTGGCTACATGGGCCTCTATAAGCTCCTTGCAATCTCTAAGGTCTTGATTTCAAATGTCTATTGCCTGTTTTCTTTCTCTAAAGCCACAACCCTTTTCCATAGGAATTCATTAGAGCATTGGCACTTCCAAGAAGTCCTAGCACATGAGAAGGCACATTCAATGACTCCCTTATATAATCTTTGTGGAACATTTTTCACATCAAACGGTAGTGTAGGTAACTCATCAAGTTCAACGTCACACTCAAGATCCCATCTAACCTTGGACACTACAATAACCACAAAAAAAACAAAAAAAAATATACATATGAATATACACATAAAAACAGTAAGAGACAAAAACAACTAAGAACACTTTAGACTACTAAAACCATATAGGCATAAAACTTAGAAAGTTGTAATAATATAAAACGAAACATAAAAATGCATAAATGGTAAAAAAAAAAAAAACTTAAGAAAAAATATGCTAACAATTCTTACCAACATTGAGAGCTATCTATTGCAACTAATTAACCATATCTTCTACCATTGTGAAATCCTATTCCCAAATGTCATGGAAAACATCAAATATACATTATATTATACATTATGTGTAAGGAGATAATATACTAAACGTCAAATATATGTAACATTCAACATTACGCGTAAAGAAAATAACAAGGAAAATGTAGAAGGAAAAAGAGAAAATGCTTTATTAATATGGAATAATGTATCTAGATCATACTCCAAGAGTGTTCCTTGGGATTTTCTTCCTTTGTCATCTATCCCTTAGAGGCAATCCAACACTACCACCACAGTTAAGCCTACAACTAGCCAAAAGGGATGGTCAATCCTCTTCTTGTCCCACTTCACTCAACACCTATTACTTGCCTCTACCAGCTCCATAACTCCATGCTAATACAACCTCTATGCCCAAGTATAAATACCTTAGGTCAAACCCCTAAAGGTCACCTCAAGAGACACGTCCATTATTACAACACGCCCTTTCTAGTCTTCATTACAAATCCCCTTTCGACTCTTGTTATGATAATGATAACACTTGTTATGAAGAGACATCATCTTCATTATGCAACAACAACATTTGGGAATGGGGACATTATAATCTAACCCCCTTAGGTTTCATTCATCCTCGAATGAGTCCATGTTCACTATCTTTTTCTAGCTCCAATGCTTCTTTTATGATTTTATCCACCAATAATTTGATTTCTCCTTTGCGCTTGAAGTTGTACATCTTAATGTTCTTTTTCTTATTCTACAAACAAGATATATATGAGAACAATATATGGGAATTTAAATATTACTTTCTTCATGCTTACCTCATTTCCTAAGATAATGACAAGAGGTAAATTAAAGATCTACCAACCACTAATCACCAATCCTAACTAGGGTCACACAAAGTGCAACTCATATTTGGGTTATCCAAGTGAAGGTAGGGCAAATCCATATTCCCAACTTGCATTACCCTAGATATTTACCTATCTAATTCAAATATAAATTAAAAAATATGAAAATTATGAAAATCATAAATAAAAGTAAGGTTAAGATACTTCTTGATCTTGGTCAACCTTAGAAATTTATGAGAGGAGTTGTACTTCTACCATAAGTGTCTATGATCATCTTGTTTGAGGTGAAAGGGCTTGATCTTACTTCTTCTCAATTTCTTCTTTAGGTAACTTGGAAGAATTGAACATCAAACCAAATATAATCTAGGGTCTTAATGAATAATGTTGTTGACCCATCTTCATTAATCATGGAAAAGTAATTATTGAACTGTGGTTCTTAATGAATACTATTCATCAACATCATTTGTTCCTGAATTCCAGAATCTGATTTACCTATGTCAATGGAACTTTATGCTAAATTAATAGGAACATATTCTTCAAATTAGGTTCATCTTCCAAGGATTTCTTTACATATCCATGTTTTAAGTATTGATAAACACTACTTCCAACTTTCGCATTGAAGTTTCTACAAAGAACAATTGACACTAGATCAGTATGGCTTACGAATAACTTATTCTTCAAACTTTTATTTGTTTAATCAAGTATGCTCCTTAACATAATCTAACATCTGAACATGTTGATTTTGCAATTAAATGTATGTTAACTACGCATATACATCTTTCTAATAAATAGATTTTTAGTATCAATGCCAAGGCTATGTGACTTCTCTGAAATCTTGATCATTCTTTTTCTCCATGATTTGAAGTTTTGGGATTTCAAAAATCATATCTTCTAAATTCCATTTAAATCTTGTAACTCTACTAAGATGTGTGAATATTGATACTCATGCCAATCCAAGGCCCATGGTGAATATAGTAGATGTTATCTCTCGCTAGCTAGGGATCTTACTAGCACATTATATGTTTGTCACTTTCATTCTCATTCTTGGATTTTCTCCTGGGTCATTTTTCGATAAGGGTATCATACACCTTGTTAGAACAAGATTATGACTTTCCATGTTATGTAGTATGATTTTATTACAAGACGAATTGATATACATCTTCTTAACCACTCTGGTTCATGAACTAATTCATCAATTAATTTATTGACTAATTGATGAGCATCAAAGTGTCACATCGACAAGCCCCTATTGAAGCGGCCTTTTCGATGGGCACTCGTCGATGGGGTCCCATTTATGTGGTGTTGCCCCGTCGACAACACCATGTCAACATAGTGTTTGCTATATCTATGGGGCCCCATCGACACAGTCCTGTAGCAAAAACTATAAATACGAGCTCACAACCATGTTTATGGGCATTCAAGTCATAGCAGTAGTAGAGCTCTTACAATTTTTACATTTGAAAGTTAGAATATTTTTTTGAATGCTCGCAGCAAGAGTCATTGAGTGTACAAATCTTTATTTGAGCACTATTGTACCTAAGCATGACAGTTTGTATGGCAATAAAGATGAGCTTCTTAATAAACCTTGCAGAATTCTAGATAGTTTAAATGTTTTATTCATGCATTTAATGTTTTCAATTATTTATTCAATTTTTCTCAGTAATTAAGCTAATTAAGTGATTAAGTAAAATAAGCTAAATAGATTAAATTCATAAGTATGATTTCTTCAAGCGTAACACATATTCGCTTGGTAATCCCAACAACATTATTACTTGGTGCACCCAGTAGTGTAGCGCTTGGTAACCTAACAGTGAATACGTGGGTTCAGGACGTGTATGGAAAGTGGGACTAGATGCTTATGTTAGAACTAGTTAGAGATTAGTTGGTTAGTTAAATTAAATTAGTTATTAAATTACTTCATCTCTTTAAATTACTTCATCTCTTTCTTTAAGCATTAAAGAATAATAAAACATAAAATAATAAAAATCATATGCCTCAATTACACTTCACCATACCATGTGCGTCACAAGTGTAATTGGGAAGACAACAAATGATCATTAGGGCAAGGTTCACTTCCTAGAAAACTAGTGTACTCAAAACTATAAAGTCTGTGGAATTCAACCAAATCATGTGTGAATGCTTCATGATTCATAGAGTTAGGTGTAGGGGTATTTTCAATAGCTCATCATTGGCACCATTGCCGGAGACTCTATTTGTTGAAACATGTGCTATCTAAGTTTAGTGAATATTATTAATATTGTTGGATGAACCCCAAGGTCAACATTATTTTGAAATTATATAGATGCAAAAGCACACTAATTATTTTATTTTTTGCAAAATGTCTTCTTCTTCTCACAGGAATGACAATGTTAAATCGTCGGTCCCACATGAGTGCAAAATGGTATATACTCATCCAGATGAGTATATACTTGATTTCACCTTCATCCTACATCAGGATGAGCAATTACAATGTCATGAAATGGAAGGCAACATTATAGTGCCTCTTGATTAATCTATGCTTGTGATGCTACTTCAATCCTTTAAGAAGTTATGCATCCATGATCTTCAAGAAGAATATGTTGTGCATGACTATGATTACTAAGACTACCATCTCACCAAAACACAATGCAAGCAAGATCTACACTAGAAGAAGCACCATGAGGCTATGAAGGAAAAATAGTTCACTACTCCCTTGTTCCTACTAAATCAAGATGACAACAAAGGCCCTCCCTCTGAGGGCTCTCAACATGAAAATTATTCACCCCTTGTTATTGATGATGGGGGTGTGGCCGTGAATCTACGATTCACAATCAATAATCTAGGTTCAGGAAAAGATGGTAGTCAAGGCAAGGGATCCAACAAGTATCGAGATGATAAGAGAATCGATGAATGTGACCATGATAATTGAAGGGGAATTGGTAGATATCATGGTGGAGGAAATCCTCCTTCCTCTTTGCCTTCTTCATCTACATCCTCTTCTTCTGATTCTGAAAGATGCTGCAAAAGAAACAACTGTGATGGAGGTGACCAAGAAGACCACACTGAACAAAGGGGTAATAGAGGGCATCATCAGAAACAACAAAATCATGATGATGATGAGACTTTGTTAGCAACTTGAAGCATGCTTAACATTGTAGAGGCAGTAAAGATCCCAACTAGGCTTGTGAAAGATAGTAAGATCAAGTGCTTAAACATGAACAATATCCCAAGATTTGAGGGGGGATACAACTCTGATCAGCAGACACATCTACAAGCTTTCCATGATGCCTGTGCCTTGCAAAAAATTGAAAATAATTAGTAGAAACTAAAGCTATTCCCTAGGACACTCATCAAGGAAGCTGAAAGCTGGTATGAGTCCTTGAAGCTAGAATCTATTTGCTGATGGAGTACAATGCTGGAGATATTCAATGATAAATACCAGACGTACTCCAGAATGTCTAATTTGAGAAGGCAAATCCAAGGCTAGAAACAAGGAACACATGAGCCCTTGGATATTGCCATGGGAAAATATTGTTCTCTCTTACACCAATGCCATGGCCATGGTTATTCTCAAAGGGAATAACTCTACCATATCATAGATGGGCTAAGAGCAGAAACCAAAAGAACTCTTGAGATTTATGCCTAAGGGAGATTATTCGAACTAAGAGCTCATCAAATCCAAAGGCTAATAGAGTAGATGGAAAAAGAAGAAGGTGATTTGTGAAAAATGAAAAGTGCAAAAGAATATAATAGGAATCCTTTCATCAGAAAAAGGAAGGTCCAATTTTATGACAAGGAGGAGTCACCACTCGATGAAGTGATGAACAAAAAAACTTTTCGATCCAAAAATCTATTTTTGATATTCAACAAAGGTTGACAAACCATGGGGCTCTTTGGATGAAAAGTTCCAAACCGCTATGAAGATTGCTAAAGAATCCAAAGAGCATAATAGTGATCATGACCACAAGAGATGAAAAAAGGATGAACGTGCCTACCAAAGAGGTAAGGGAAAAGCTACTATAGCAGAAGAAGTTGTGGAGATAGACTCCAAAGATGATTGTGGGTGTGAAATTTGTCAATATGACCATCCTAAAGGATGTTGCCCTGTGGTGTCACACTTACAAGAGGCTAGGGTGTACACATTGAATCCATGACTAGCAAAGAGACAAACACCTAGATAATTTCCTTACCCTCAATGCAATCCAAGGTAATTCCACCAACAACAACAAGCTTACTATCTACGTGGAGCTCCACCACAACTGTATGAGCAATACCAATAGTGGCACCAACCACGGTCATGGGAAATGCCATAGCCAAGACAACAGTACCCTTATAGGCAACTAGATCCATATGGGTACTATGTTCAATAACCCATTTCTCCACCAAGCTCTATAAGTCGCATCTCATTCTAGCATCACTATTACCCTCCAGAGAATCATTGAACTCGTTCATCATCTACTTAAGGGGAGAACCCATATCCATACCATCCTCCACATCTATCTACACACATTCCTCTGCTCTCAATCTAGTTACCTCCTACTCCACCCATGCAAGGCAAAATTCCCTCATAGCCACAACAACAAAATGCTACGAGGGTTGTACATTTACAACCAACTTTTTAGCTAAGTGGTTTGGACAATAGATCTAGGAAATGACCATTTTTCCAACCCAGGAATCCTTCCAAACCCTCACAACCTAATGCAGTTGGTTGCTCTGTATCTTCAACACCCTCATCCTCTACACCAAACACTTTCGAGAGCCCTTTAAATCAAACACCGCCTCAAATCCACACTATGATGTTAATTCATTCTTTTTCTAATTAGATCAAGGTTGGCAATATTCCCATGAAAAGATCTAACCCAGGAAGCCCTCTTATTTACTTATAGATCATTGGACATGAGCCATGCAAGGCTCTTCTTGATTCTTGTTCTGGTGTTAATCTGATCTCCTATGACATGTACAAAGCCTGGAACCTACCACCTCTCAAGAAGAGCAACATCCATTTGGAATTGATATACTAGTCAATCACTATCAATCACTATCCCTTTGGGGTTAGTAGAGGACATTGTGAACACAGTTTGATGGTGGTCCTATCCTATCAATTTTCTGGTGATCAAGGTAGAAAACTACAAAGGTGACTTTCCCATCATTATGGGAAGGACCTAGTTAAGCACAGTTGATGCACGAATGGGCATAAGGGATCTCTCCTTGGAAATCTCCAAGGAAAATGAATTTGGATGACTAGAGAAGAAGCATGTTCCATAAATCACATATAGTGATAACAAGTTCAATTTCATGCAAAAAATTTAGCCCATCAAAAGTACATTCATTAAAGCATGCAATTAGTGTGCACATGAAACTAATATCCAAAGGTGCCTACATGCAACAACCACAAAATAGGAGGGCACTTAGTGGCTGAAAACTAACTCTAACAGTAGCACATTATGCATGGAACCTACTAAGAACCTGACAGACACCTATGTCAAAAGCATGGATGAACTTGAGCAAGTTCATCACTAACTCTCTGATGATGAAGATGATGATACCTATTGGGAAGAGTTGGAAATCCCTGATAATTTCAAGTAGGAGCCCCTAGAGTTAAAAACTCTACCACCTGGCATGGAGTATGCATTTTTAAATAATGGCAAGCTGATCATAATCAATGCAAATCTTGCTCTTGAACAAAAAGGCAAGCTATTGTTGATGGTCAACAAATGGCCAACAGCCTTTGCTTGGTCATATCCCAAACTAACTAGAATTGATCCAAGGATATGCCATCATCATATCTACATTGATCTAGCCATGAAGCCAAGAAGGTAGCCATAGATATGGTTGAACACGAAGTTGGAGTAGATTGTTAAAGAGAAAACTGAACAACTTCTCAAGGCAAAGTTCATCTATTCCACCACAAATAGTGAGTGGGTTAACCCACTCGTAATTTTGCAAAAGAACGATGGCGAGTGGCAGGTCTACATCAACTTTGGGCTATTGAACATGGCAACCTTTAAAGACCATTTTCCATTACCAGTTGTGGACCAAGTACACCATATATAGGCATTGTTATTATAGCTTCCTGGGTGGTTATAGTCGCTATAACCAAATCCAGATTGTGCCAAAAGATCAGGCCAAAACAACATCCACAAGTCCCTAGGAGACTTTTGCATATTGTAAGATGTCATTTAGTCTATGTAATGTCCCTACAACCTTTCAACACCTAGTCCTTAGTATTTTCCAATAACAGATTAGTAGCGAGGTAGAAGTCTTTATGGATGACTTCTCCACCTATGGGGCTACATTTGAGCAAGCCCTAGATTGCCTTGAGTAGGTACTAAAAAGATGTGTTGACACAAACCTTAGGCTCAATTGGTAGAAAAGCCATTTAATGGTCTAAGAGGGCATAGTACTGGGGCATCGAATTTCACAAGGGATTGAGGTAAACTTGGAAAAGATAAGGGTCATTCAAGAAATCACACATCAACTAAAGATAATTAAAGGCATCTGATCATTTCTTAGACACACTAGCTACTACTGGTAGTTTATAGATAATTTCTTTAAGATTGCAAAGCTGTTGGTTAAGCTTACAAATAAAGATGCTCTATTCATCTGGACCAAGGAGTGCAAACATGCATTCCAACTCCTAAAAGAAAAACTCATGGATACCCCAATTCTATAGGCACCAGACTAGTCCATACCATTTTATATAATGATGGATGCATCTAATTATGCCTTGGGAGCCATGCTTATGTAGTTGGACAATAAGAAATGTCCATATTACATCCACTATGCAAGCTGAAGCATTGTGGGTGCAGAATTAAATTACACAACAACTAAAAAAGAATTGATGACAATCGTGTATGCTCTCAAAAATTTTAGGCACTATGTGCTTAGCTACAAAGTGTTTATGCACATAGATCATAGTGTCATCTTCTTCCTAATGAATAAGCCAACGGTGAGCCCCTATATCATATCGTGGCTTGTGATCTTGTAGGAATTCAATCTCACAATGGTAGATCGAAAAAGGACTAAGAATGTGATCGTTGACCACCTCTCTCGATTCAGATGGGATAATAAAGAGGAGGAGAGTCCACTCTCTGATCAATTTCCAAATGAACTCCTCTTTACAAGAGCAATAAATGGCCAAGTGCCCATTGAATCAAAATGGTATGATGGCATTCTCACTTACCTTCTCACAAAGGAGATGCCACAAGATCTAGACAATAAGAAGAAACAATAGTTTCTTTATCAAGTAAAGTACTTCATGAAAATAAATAGACATCTTTACAAGTTGTGTGCTGATGGTCTAATTCATTAGTGTGTACCTAATGTGGATCAACTTTGCATTCTCTAGGATGCTCACGAAGGCCCTTGCAGAGGCCACTATGCAAAGAGATGCATGGCCATAAAAATCTTGATGGTAGGATACTGTTGGCCTATAATCTTCAAGGATGCCCACCAATTTGTTTGATCTTGTGAGCACTATCAAAGAGATGGTGAGATAACCGCTCAAATGGAGGGTCCTCAACAATGGATTCAACCACTAGAGCTCTTTGACATATGGGCCATAGATTTCATGGGCCCCATCACACCCATGTCCAATAGAAAAGCATACATCATCATAGTAGTCAATTACTGCACCAAATAGGTAGAAGCAATAGAAGTCACTAATTGTACATCATATATTGTTGCTCGATTCATACAACAAAATGTTGTAAACAAGTTTGGTGTGCCACGTGCACTGATTTCTGATAGTGGAACCCATTTTATAGGTGCCACTATTCGAAAACTCATGCAATGCTTAGGGGTTGAACATAAATTAACAATGCCCTATCACCCCCAAGCCAACAGTCAAGCAGAGATAACTAACAGGGAGATCACAAAGATTCTAACAAAAACTGTAAACAAATATAGTAGAGACTAGAGCATAAAACTCAACGATTCCCTTTGGGCCTACCACTCAACATGGAAACTCCCTATTAGCTATTCTCCCTATGAGTTAGTATACGGAAAACTTCCAACACTCCCCATTCAATCCAAGCTTCATACACTCTCTATAGCCCATGAACTAAATCTTGACCTAAGTTTAGCACAAAAATAAAGACTAATCAACCTTAATGTGCTAGATGAAAATTGATTAGTGGCCTTATCTTTCAAGGAAGTGCACAAGGCATTCAATAAACAATGACATGATCTTAAAATACGAAAAGTGAGATTTCAATTGGGAGATAAGGTTCTCTACTAGAACCCCACACATGTACCTCAGAAACAAAGTTTCAAACATTGTGGAAAGGACCTTATATAATTGATGAAACCTTTCCTTGTAAGACCATGACCATATACAAACTTGAGAGCCCTAATAAAAAGTAGCTAGTCAACATACACAACTAAAGCTTCTTCATGAGCCCAAGCAAGCCAATGTAATTAATACCTCAATGGATGGACAACCATGTTCAATTTTGTGGATCTCCTATTTCCAAGTCAGTCGTGGGGGAGATGGCCATCTATGTTAATCATCTATATGGATCCTTATTTTTTCTATTTTTTGTTTTCCATGTTTTTGATTTTGTAAGTGATTTCTTTTACAACTTTTGATTTTCAACATTTTTTCTATTTTTACATCATTTTTTGTTTTACACCATCATTAGTATGTTTGAGTTTTTGTTGAATAATTTACACTTTCTTATATATTTTACTTTGTTTTGTTTGAGTGTGACTTTCAAACTTTTTCTAATAAATGTGCTTTATACCAATAGGACATAGTGGTGTTGTGGCTACTACTAATGGTGGTTTGTGCTTAATGTTTTTGGTTTGCTAATGTCTAGTTTCTATTTTTGAATTTCTGTACCTATAACTTAGAAATGATTTCTTTTTCATGGAACAAGCAATGAGTCCATGACATCCACCCATTAACAAATTCTATGGTTTTCCTTGCTTTGGAAGTTTGAGATCCCTTTTCATTAAATCAGCTTTTAATAAATTTGTAACCTTGATAATTTCCAAAATTGGGAAGGATTCAAAGGTTTGTATAGGGTGTGACTTCAAGAAGATTCTATATTCTTTGTACTCTTCTACTTACTTCGATGTTTAAGTGTTTTCATGGACTTCTTACCATTCCATGTCAACCAGTAATAGGAGGTCAAATAAAGTCTTTGCATGGTGTGGTTCTCACCCAAAAAGAAAAAAAATTAAAAAAAATTAAAAAATTATAAATATTTTTGGTTCCCATATCAAAGATCCTCTTCAATGATTTTATCATATTCTTGGCTTTTTGGGATTCCATGGACCCCAATTTCATTGAAAAATTCCTTATATTTTTCAAGATATTCAAATTTCAAATTCTTCCCTATGGGCTCCGTATACGGGGCCCCATCAACAAAATAGAACCATATATGAGGCTCTGAATATGAGACTTATCGACATAAGAGAAAAATTCTATATATATGCATCCCACTTGGAAATTTGTACATTTTCTCATAAATGCCAAGGGAGTTTTTCAAATTTTCAAAACCCAAAACCTTCCAGAGCCCATAACTTACAAAATATTTATCCAAATCACTCCATTCTTTGACCTTGTAGCTACCAAAGGTAACTCTTTGCTGTGGGGGCCACAAATGTAGCATTTTTGATAGAAAATTTATTGCCATTTTTCTAACTCCCACAAAAGGTTTAATTGAAAAAATCAACTATTAAACACTAAATTACAAGAGTTAAACCTTTCCAACAAGCTCCAGTGATAATTATAATAAATAATTAATAAAATAATCAATCCACCATGGTCTAACCTTAGCTAAAGTGTAACTAACTAATGAGAGAAGGTATTTAAAACCTTAAAGTTACACATTATATCTACTAATCCACAGATGTGTTGTGACTGCAAATCACACCAAAAGGAAAGCACACACAAGAAGCAGAACCATCTCAACCAAGGGAGAAATGGCCTAGAATGAGAAGGGGCCAAGAATAGGCCCAAGAAGGACTACTGGCAATCCATGCCATAGGACCTCTCAAGGTAGAGGTAGAGGTGGAATCTATTTGATAGATTTCAAAACCAATAGCAGCAACAGAACACTTCCATTGAGATGATGCACTAGCAAAACAAGCTAATCTCAAGGTGAAATTAACATAAGCTTACTTAAATTAGATCAAATCATGAGAGGTCCAGAAAATGGTGCTCCAAGAATTAAACTTTCGCCCTTTCCTAGAGCAAGCACCAGAAGAAGTACAAGACCAGCTAAAGGCCTCTCCCATGTGACCAATCATCACTTGCACCGAGGAGTGGTACATGGGAGAGATATTCCTATTCTGGAATAATAGGCAAGCTAGATCAATGGTAAAAATCAATGAAATCTCAGTGTCCTACTCGATGCAGGCCATTGCATAAGTGCTTGGATTGCTAGAGACAAGAACAAGTTTTGTTGTGATCCTAATGCATTCAGATCCCAATATCAAAAAAGAATGGGTGCAATGATGCTATTACATCAATCGCAACGAGTTTGGCATGCTGACATCGACTAAGAGGATTCACTACAAGATTGTGGCCTTCCACCTCAATCCCATGGTGAGACCAAGAAAAATCACCACCTTCTCTACCCGAGCATGCGCCACTCTAAGTGGAAGATTTCTGATCAACCTTTCATAACTGATCTATCTAAATATAGAGAAGTGATTCAAAGAAAATGAATGTGGAAGGAAGCCACTCCCCTTTCCATGCCTCATCAAAAAACTCTGTCAAAAGGGAGAAATATACTATTACACCAATGACATTGTTAGGCATGTTCCAACTACCAACTAGGCAAAAATGATGAAAGATAAGATGTCTACAGAAACTATAAAAGAAGAGGAGTAACAACCACCACCTCCACCTATGACTCAAACAACTATTCTAGATATTGTTGCAACCATCCAATGGTTGCATGAATACCGAGAATGGCTCTTGAGTGAACAAGAGCAATGAGTAGGCACAAGTGGCAAGGATCCATCCGTGTATAGATCAATAATGAGTCATCTTAATGAGGTGGCCCAAAGAATGTAGTTGCTTACAAGGCTGAATTCAAGCATTAGAGAGGTCATAGTATCTTTCACAAAATAACAATCACTCCCTAAACTCTTTGGGAATGTTGCAACTTTATTGGTGCACTTGGAGGGGGATGAGGGAGCAACTATATTCATGATGGAACACCAAGGATAGAAGATAGTAGCAAAGGTGGTCACTAACTAGATTGCCTAAATGCTCAACACACCTATGGCATCTGTACTGGATGTCACTACACTCAAGGATGTACAAATTTCCATAGGAACCACAAGTAGCAAAATAAATGTAGCATAGCATGAAGAACTATTGGACCTATTGGTGGAAATCAGACAACCACTTCCCAATGTCTTTGACCTTCCAAACAATATTACTACAACCCAGCCAAACTACTGGAGGTAAGGGGAAAGAACATTATCTTGGAGGGGCAACTTGGAACAAAAAAAGAGCTAAATGAATGTTTGGCTACTAAAGTTGCCGAATTAAGAGCCTAGATTTCCAATCCCACATTTCTCAACCCAACATTGACAAGGGATGCAGCTATGAAACAGCCTCACACTAGACTAAAAGGGGTTGAGGGTGCAATGGAGATGGTAATGTCCTATCAATCCTTGGTAGAGGCCACACAACACAAAATTTAGAAGGCCTTGAATCAAACCTACCAAGAGAATGTACAATTGACTATAGAGAACCATCACCTACAAAATGTTTATGAGCACAACCAACAATTAACCAAGTTCATTCATCAATAATAGGAGCAACTGGCCAAAGAAAACATAGAACTAAGAAGATTGGTAGTAGAAAATAGAAATCTCTTCATGGAGGAGGTCTACGCCCTTTACCAGAAAACTACAATCGAGGTAGTTGCCTAGAAATTAGAGGCTCTCAAATTTGAGAGAGTCAAGGACCATTACAGAAAATAGGTCAGTCTACAAAAGAAAGTAAATTAAAAACACATCTAGTTGACAAAGGTGAAAGTGAAAAAAAATCCTCCAACAACTCCAACAAGGGAAAGAATTACGGCAACCCATCATCAATGGGATAGATGCCTACAACAAGATAAAAATCTGCATGAAGGAGTTGCAAATTGAGGAGATGATGAAATACATGAGGCTTGCCAATCTCAATTATGTGAATCTTGCCATGTTGACTACTAGATGGCCATAGTTAGAATTAGAAAAGTAGGTGGCCATATTGTACTTATCGTATGAGGCCAAGTTCAAGCATCAAAAAGACATCAAGAAAAATCTTATAGTGATAAATGCTGAACTCAAAGTTCTGAAGGCATAATTCACTAATCAACAATCAACTACCAAGAACTTGACCAAGAGGATGAACAACTACTAGAAGCTACGGAACACAATAAGGACATTTGATATTGAACACAAATAGTTCACTACTTAGTTTGTCAATGTGAAGGAGATGTTCCCTATAATGCCTTATTCGTGGGATATCCCCATTCTAGCCCACATTGGTGATGCCATGTGGATTTTGAATGATCCTCAAAGTAAGTAGGAGAAGATGAAGGCATTACTAGATACCTTTTGCCTTCCACCAGAGCTTGTAGCTGCAGTAGGACAACCACAACTGCCTCAGCTAACGCATGTGCCTGAAGCTAGTGAAGGTCCTTCAAAACCTCAAGAGCCACCACCACCTAGGACTGTCTAATCTTCTTCACTACCTTCATGCCACTAGAGAATGTGCTATCCAATTTTTTTGTAGTCATGTCATGGTGTTAAATTTTGAGTCATGAATACCAAAATTCTTTGTAATGTGTTGATTTGTACACTTTAGCACTTAGTTTTGTCTAGTCAATTTGTTTTGTCAAGAGTCAGTCAATAATCACATACCTTCCCAATTTTTGTAAGGGAACTCAAGGACAAGTTTTCATTTAGTCGTGGGGGTATGATGAGCATCAAAGTGTCATGTTGATGGACCCCCATTAACATGGCCTCATCAATAGGGCCCCATTTATGTGGTGTTACCTCATCAACAATGTTGCATTGACATAGCATTTGCTACATCTACATGGCCTCATCAACACAATCCTATGGCAAAAAATATAAATACAAGCTCATAGCCATGTTTATGGGCATTCAAGTCATAGTAGTAGTAGAGCTATTACAGTTTTTACATTTGAAAGTTAGAATATTTTTCCAAGTTCCCACAGCAAGAGTCATTGAGTGTACAAATCTTTATTCAAGCAATGTTGTAGCAAAGCATGATAGTGTGTACAACAATAAAGACGAGCTTCTTGATAAACCTTGCAGCATTCTAGATAGTTTAAATGTTTTATTCATGCATTTAATGTTTTTAGTTATTTATTCAATGTTTCTTAGTAATTAAGCTAATTAATTGATTAATTAAATTAAGCTAAATATATTAAATACATAATTATGACTACTTCGAGCATAAGCACGTATTCACTTAGTAATCCTAGCAGCATTATTGCTTGGTGCACCTAGGAGTGTAGCACTTGGTAACCCAACAATGGATACGTGGGTTCAGGACATGTACGAAAAGTGGGACTAGATGCTTATGTTATGACTAGTTAGAGATTAATTAGTTAGTTAAATTAAATTAGTTATTAAATTACTTCATCTCTCTCTTTAACCACCAAAGAATAATAAAAATCATATGCCTTCATTACACTTAACCATACCATGTGCATCACAAGTGTAATTGGAAAGATAATGAATGACCATTAGGGCCAGGTTTACTTCCTAGAAGAGTAGTGTACTGGAAACTATAGAGTCTATAGAATTCAACTGGATCATGCATGAATGCTTCATGATTCATATGGTTGGGTGTAAGGGTACGTTGACCACTCATCACTAATTCTCCAACTAATCTTTTTGGTAAGAACTAGCTACATTACTTATATTGTTTAGCGAAATTTCTTTCTACCCCCCTTAGAACATTGACTCCAGCAATGTAACTAATGAGACACCAAGGATTAGTGATCTAAGACTATCTACAAAGGTTAACCACTTAATCTTAAGGTCCAAAAGATTAAATTTGTTAGTTCCAACAATTAAATTATTGGACATGATTAGCTAGTCTAAGTATGCCCTTTTAAGACACAATCTATGATATCATCGAATTATTGGAAACTTGCATGATAAATCTAACCTTACCATTGAGTTTAGAAGGGTGAAAAATATTGGAAATGACTATCTATATGTTATAAATGGGCCTTGTATGTCCAACTTATGCTAAAATTAAATCTCTAAGGGTCTAGAGGCACCATGTTGGGCAAGGAGGAAAAAATAATATTTCAAAGCTCCATGGGACATATCTAACTTCACCATTATGTCTAGAAGGTTGGAACTTAAAGGAAACCACTCTTCATTTACTAAAAAAGGCTTTCAAATCAAAATTTATAGCTTCTAAGGTCTAGAATCTTTGGCATGGAAAACAAGACTTCTCGAAAGGTCACCCATCCTAGTACTACTTCAAAATGAGTATGCTTAATTACAGAATTTTTATCCCATCCGCTACCAAAATGTCAATTTAAATTTTTTGTTAATTTCTACATTTTTATATTTAATTTTTTCTAACCAAACATTAATTTAAAATTTTTCTATTTTGGAAATTTCTATCAGTTGCTTGAAAAATTATCAACAAATGGTAATTTTTCTAGTTGCATAAATCATTGGAGGAGGCCACAATTTCTAGTGCCAGTGGTGTCCAGAGGTGCTAGAGGAGGTGATGATTTTTAGTGCTAGCAATATCCATGAGCAGCAAAGGAGATGACAATTTCTAGTGCCAGCAATGTTTGCAAGCCCCAGAGGAGTCGAGAATTTTCAACACCGACAATGTCCATAGGTGCCAAAGGAGGTGACTATTTTCACTACCAATAGTACTAGAGGATAGCAATGGTGCATGAAACAGTGAAAGAAATGGTAGTGAAGGAGAAACACTGCAAAAAAATATGAACTGCACAAAACACAAAGAGTAGTGCAAATGGCAAGTGAGGGTTTGTACAACGGTGGCAGGGTGCACGAGCACGATAAGCACGTAGTAGCAAATAGCATGGATAGCAACAAGGGTAGCACATGGATAAAGTAGGTGCAATGGCAAGTGTAGTAGCAATGGCAGGCATCCATGACAATGTTGAGGGCCCACAGGGCTTCCATGGTGAAATGGTGATGGTGGACCTCTAGGGTAGAAGGTGGCACATGACACAGCTCAGCACAAGCAATAGTGCAACAGGACTGATGACACAACATGTGGGTCAAGCCTCCATGGCTCTTATAGGGCTATGACTTGAATTACTATTATTATTATTTTTATTTTCATTTTAAAATGCAGTAGTTAACTTTTTAATATTATTTTATTCTACCTTGCCTTGGCAGTTGACATGCTGGTTCAACTACTGACAAAGTGTGAGTTAAGTTTGGCAAAGAGCTATTCTAGGTTTAATTCCCAACTCTAAAATTTTGAGTTTTTTTAAATAAATAATTTAATAATTTCTTATTTTTATAATGTACTTATAATAATAAAATTAAAACAAAAATATCTCCCAAACCGTAAATCAAATTGGGACAAAATTTGTATCGATAGAATCGTCTCTAAGAGTACTACGCATTAGACATGTTCTTAGTGTTCAAAAATAAAGTTGGAATTTTATGAATTAATAGGACAAAAATAGCCTATCTTGTTAAACTAACATTACTAAGTTGATGTATGGGTAACTTGAGATCTACTGAGATAACTATTAGATGACTTGGGTTTCAATTATAAATGATATATTGACCCTTGGATAAGCATGTGATAAACATATCATACAATTTTGCAAATGATATAGATTTATCTTCTATATGCTAGAGAGGTACTAAAAAGAAGATTATGACAACATCACTCATTTCCCTATGGATCTCATGGTAATAATCCTTATTGGTTAAGTAGGAATGAGATGATCTTATGGCTAGATTGAATTCCTTAAATTTTCTAATGCATAGGTCGTAGGTGAGATGAAAAATGCCAAGTTACAAGGGTTAGATGCTTAGGACACTAAGTTCTAAAGGAGATAAGATCAACTTGTGTCATGGTTACTAGCCTTAGGAAGAAACCTAACAATGACATTAATCAATCAATATTACTATAAGTTGGGTAAGAATTACCTGAATTGGTGTATCCTTGTCTTATCAATGTTTCCTACAATTGATAAATATGAATGAGATGTAAGTAAATCTTCTTTAGTCAATGATATCCATGAAAGAATTTTGTTGGTTGGTGGATCTATGTCTCTTGTAGATGCTTGATCTATTGTTCATGAAGTCAATGGAATGGTATCTTCTAGCTTACATAGATCATCTCATACATGTGGGGCATCTGATGGTGGTTCACGTGGTTTATCATTAGGTTGTAGTCAACCCATGGTTTTGAATGGCCCTCAGGTCATGGTTTGCTCCAATACCAAACGTGGCATCCCATTCTTGGATGTCATGCCAAATGTCAAATATATATTATATTAGACATTATTCGTAAGGAGATAATATACCAAACATCGAATATATGTAACATTCAACATTAAGCGTAAAGAAAATAACAGGAAAAATATAGAAGAAAAAAGGGAAGAATGCTTTATTGATATGGAATAGTGTACCTGGATCATGCTCTAAAAGTGTTCTTTGGGGTGGTCTTCCTTTAGAATCTATCCCTTAAAGGCAATCCAAGCACTGCCACCACAATTAGGCCTATAGCTAGCTAGAAGGGATGGCCAATCCTCTTCCTATCCTGCATCACCTGGCACCCGTTACTCACCTTTATTGACTCTACAAGGGAATAGTGATAGAGGAGAAAATCTCCCTAACATTCCTACATGGAATAGGAAGAAGCCAAAAGAATAGGCCTTTTGGACACATCATTTGCATCTACATTTTTTTCCATGTCACCAATCTTCAAATCATCTCCTACCAGTTTCACTGGCACTCATTTGGAAGATCGTGTTAAGCACATGCTCAACTCAAAAATCAAGAATATGACCATCTACCTTTGAATCTCTCTCTTATGGAAGGTCTCTTGTGTACAAGTGTTAGATCTAGTGATTGATATTATTCTTCCTATTCTTCCAAGATTGGTGGTAATCATGTAAGACCATAGACCAAGAACTAAGATCTCTCAATCTCCTTTAAAGTAGGTCTACCAAGTCCCAAGCATAATCACCTAAATATGATGAGCTATTAAAATGCTAAAAATCAAGTAATATCCCCAAGGCATTATACTACCATTACAAAAAATAGCCATAGGAATAATGATAAGTATAACCCGTAGAGCACAAGAGAAACATAATCATAATAATGGAATTAAGCTATGCATTGGTAACTACAAATAAGATGGAAATATTTTAAATAACCACCAAAATTACAAAGTAAATATCCAAATTGATGCCTCTCACCCAAAACTGAGTTAAAAGACACCTGGATTGGACAACATGAAAGAACAAGAACAAATTTCTATGAAAATCTCAAACATCCAAATAAGGATTGAATTAAGCAAAGCCACAAAAGAGATCAAGAAGACCAAAACATTAAAATCTTATCTTAGATGACATCCAAACTAAAGAAATGAGAAAAATGGAAGATAAATAGAGTACCCCAAGGTCAAAAAAATAGGCATAAGTGAGGTAAGGTAAAAAGGATTTTCATGATCAAACCTTGAAGCTCATAGAGTCAATACTTCCACAAGTCAAAGATCACTCGAGTGCTTTATTCCATGAAACCACCACCATCATTGGGAGATAAGTTTAAGCTTACTTGCTCATAATGCTAAATCACCAAGGATTGATAAGTGGATCCTTCTTATAGTAGACACATGCCTTTCTTACTCTTATGAAACCCATTGATGGGGCACCCATGAGTGCCCAATAACCAATATCAAACATGAGTCCATCCCTTTGTATGGCCAAATCTCATCCTTTGCTTTTTCTTGATCAAATTCTTACTCTACACAATGATGCATAGAATGGAAAGAAATGAGATGGAGAATGAATGATGGACAAGAGAAAGAAGATGAAAGTGCAACATCACTAGATTCCTAGCCAATCATTCAATTAGCTCATGAAAGCACAACAACATGTTCTACACCCCATGAAAGATCTACTATTATATCCCTTCACTATTACCCATCAACACAATATGGATAGACCTCCAAAAATCCTTAGCACAATGTCACACATGCTACTACTAGTGCTATCTAGCCTTGATTGTTTTGTAGTCTAACCATTGGTGAAACCAAACCAAGACAAAGTGTCATACATCATCTAGAAGTTAGGATTTCGGTTTGGTTTTCATCCAATTGTGCACATATGCATAGCAAGCTCCCCAAATTTTGCTTTACTAGAAACTTATCACGAATCCCTTTGGTTGTGCTAACCAATCCCAATCCCAATGGCAATTACAAATAGGAACAAATTGATTTAGAAAGTAGGTGGAAGTAACATTTGATGTTACCAAACTTCACTAAGGTAGAGACTACTAGACCTTCATGGCCATGAGTAGGAATAAGCAAGAGATTATTATGGACTGTAACATTTTGGAAGTTAAGTAACACAAGCAATCAGTTGAACATGAGAAAGGCTTGTATGGGTATTGATTCAACCACTCATTTTGATCTTAATCTGAGCAATCATAAGATCAATCTAGGATGATAAAGGTACTAATTTATATGAACTAATAAACTTAGGGTTAAATTGCTCTTCCCATCATCTTTTCTTTTTTATTTTTCATTTTTTTATTCATTTAAATTTTTCTCTCTCTGTTTCTTTTTTTTTTTCTTTTTTTTCATTAGAAGAAGGTTTTTGAATGGTATGTGATAATCATGGAAATGATTAAAGTGTTGGATCATCATATAGAGTCTTCAACTTTTACAAGCATGAGAATTCATCCCTTACCGCATGGCATGCATTTGTTCAGAAGATTACAAACCTCTTCTAACCAAGGATGGCGAGGCATGGCAAGCACATGTACCTTGATCTAATCACAATGATTAGACTCATCCAATGATCATAAGGATCCTCGATGACACACCCTTTCCTTACTAGTAACCAAGCACTTTTCCAAGATTTTAGAGCTCACACCCTAAAATGTAAACCCAACACCTACACATGGTTCTAGTAGCAAAAAATTCAACAAATTGCAGTGTGAGTCCTAGCTCCCTGATAAATCTAAGCCAAGTTCACCAATGATGGATGAATTTTTTGGTATATGCATTCCATTGATCAAGGCTAGAGTTTGGATCCATTTAGCACTCTTGCATCATCATCACATTTGTAATTCATCCATCCACCATTGGATTATTAGGTGAGCATTCATAAAGCACATGAACTAGTTTTCCCATACACACAAAACAAAGCACATACTAAAAAAAAAGAAAACATCACAAATGATTATCTATCAAGCTCAACAAAATACTAACACATAACTTTATTAAATGCACATAAAAATGCATACTAAACAAACAAACAAATAAAAATGCACACCCAATAAATAAACCTTACTATACCACTAAAGCCAATACGTGGAGAACTCTTCCTCCATGATTGAGTTTAAGGCTAGTACTTGACAAGGTTCTTGCTAAGCTTGTTATTTAGAAGCATACCATCCTTGGTCCCATTTCTTTAAAGATGATGGTAAAGGTAATGAGCATGAATCCTCATAGACCTTTTTTTTTCTCTTATGAAAACTGATGAGCAGCAAGGTACCCCTATGCCCAATCATACCAATCACAAAGTGTTCACACGCAATCTGGTTGAATTCCAAAAAATTACAATTTCCAATACACTAGTCTTCTAGGAAGTAAACCTTAACCTAAGGTCATTTGTTGTCTTTCTGGTTACACTTGTGAAGCATAATGATATGGTTAAGAGTAATCGAGGCATATTATTTTTATCATTTTATGTTTTATGTTTTTTAGTGCTTGAAGAGAGAGAGAGATAGAGTAATTTAATGACTAATGTAAATTAACTAACTAACTATTCTCTAACTAATCCTAACATAAGCATTCCTTTCCACTTTCCACACATGTCTTGAACCCATGTATCCACTGTTGGGTTACTAAGCACTATGCTATTAGCTGCACCATGCAATAACACTGTTGGGATTACTAAGTGAATACATGCTACGCTCGAAGCGATCGTACTTATGTCTTTAATCTAACTAACTTATCTCGCTTAATTAGCTTACTTCCCAGAAAATATTGAATAACTAATTGAAAACATTGAATGCATAAATGAAATAATTACTCTATCCAAAATACTACAAGGTTTATCAGAAAGCTCATCTTTATTGCCACACACACTGTCATGCTCAGGTACAACAATGCTCGAATAAAGATTTATACACTTAATGACTCCTGTTGTGGACACTTAGGAGAAATATTCTAACTTTCAAATGTAAAAACTACAAGATTTTAGCTACTACTAAAATCTCATTATCATAAATGTGACTAGTGAGCATGTATTTATAGCTAAAAAGTGCACCCTACATCAATGGGGCCTTGTCAACGCATCATTGCATGCGTTGACAAGGCCTCATCAATGAGGCCTCATCAACACAACCAAAACACAACTCATCATACCCCCATGACTAAATGAAAACTTGTCCTCGAGTTTCTTTATAAAATTGGGAAGGTATGGGATTATTGACTAACTCTTAACAAAACAAACTATCTTAACAAAACTGAGTGCCTAAGTGTACAAATCAACACATTACAAAAATTATGGTGTTCATGACACAAAATAGAACACCATGACATGACTCTTCAAACTTGGACAACATGCCCTCTGATGGCGTGAAGTTGGTGGAGAAGGTCAAGTAGTCCCAAGAAGTGGTGGCTCCTGAGGTTTTGAGGAACCTTCACTAGCTTCAGGAATGTGTCATGGTCAAGGTGACTATGGCTATCATGCTACTGCTACAACTTCTAATGGGAGGTAGAAAGCATCCATTAATGCTTTTATTTTCTCCTCCTTACTTCTAAGATCATGCACCACCCATGCAACTTCGCCAATGTGGGTTGGAACAGGCACATCCTAGGGACATGGGATTGCTAAAAAGAGCTCCTTTATGTTGATAAACTATGCAACAAATTATTTGCATTCAATATCGAATGCTCTAACTGCATCCTTCAGCTCCTAGTAATCATTCATTCTTTTGGTGAAGTTCTTAGCAGTTGATTGTTGATTTGTGAACCGTGCTCTAAGAACTTTGAGTTCAGCATTTGTAGTCTCAAGCTTTTGCTTAGTCTCTTTATGGTGTTTGAACTCTGCCTTGCATAGCAAGTAAGAGCTAGCCACTTATTTTTCCAACTCTAACCACAGTTGTCTAGCAGTCAACATTGCCAGGTTCACATAGCGAAGATTGGCCAACTCCATGTATTCTATCATCTCTTCAATCTACAACTTCCTTAGGCAAATATTTGCTCTATTATAAGCATCAATCCCATCAATGATAGGTTGTTAGACTTCTCTTCCTTGTTGAAGTTGCTAGAGGGTCTCATTTGCCTTTACCTTTGCCATCTAGATGTGCTTCTCATTTACTTCCTTCTACAAGCCAACCTAGTCCTTATAGTGATTTTTAACTTTTTCAAACTTCAAAACTTCATTTTTTTATGCAGTGCAGAGATCTCAATGACAAACTTTTGGTGTAAGAGATCAACTTCCTCCATAAATAGATTCTAATTTTCTACAGTCAATTTCCTTAATTCACGATTCACCTTGACTAGCTGCTCCTACTGTTGATAAATGAATTCTTGCATTTGTTCTTTTTGGGCATCAACATTACACAAGCGATGATTTTTTTGCAGTCCATGCCTTGTTCTCCTAGTGGATTTAAACCAAGTCCTTATAAACTGAATATGTCTTTACTTTTGCTACAAACTAGTTAAAGATGGCTGTCACCGGTTCTTCCTTAACCTTCTTGAATCATTCTTGAAGCTATTGGAAAGCTTCATCTCTAGTTCTTGCTAGGATGAGAAGTGTAGGGTCAGCAAGATGAGCATGTAATTTGGCAACCTTCATGGCAAAACATCGATTCTATGCTTGAGCTATTTCAAGTTGCACCTCCAAGATGATGCATTTGCCCCTTGCTTCTAGTAGCTCCAACTGGGTTGCAGTGATGTTATCCAAAAAATCAAAGATATCCGAAATCGATTGCCGAGTCCCTACTAGTCAATCCAGCAATTCTTCATGCTAGGCTACATTCAATCTTTTGTTGACCATGCTTGTGGATGTATACACATCTCAAAGTGCAAATACATCTGGTATAGACATTGCAAGTTTATTAAGTGCTTTGGCAATGTGGTCAGCAACTACTTCAATTGCAGTCTCTTGCCCTTAGTATTGCATCACTAGTATAGTGGCCCCTTCACCTTCCTCCAAATGCACTAAGAAGGAGGTGACATTGCCAGAGATTTCTAGGAATAAATGGTATTGCAATAATGACATCATCACCTCTCAAGCATTGGGATCAAACCTCACAAGCAACTGCATTCATTAGGCAAAGAATATTGATCCACCCCTTTCCATCTAGTTGATTATTTGAGCCACCTCATTGAGGTGACTCATCACTAATTGATACATAAATGGGTCCATATTACTTGTCCCTACACACTGCTCTTGCTCATGTAAGAGCTGCCCTTGAATTTCGAGTAAGTGTTCAATGGCAGCATGGGCCTTTGACATTATTTCTTGAGTAGGTAGTTGAGGTGGTAGCTACTCCTCTTCTTTAGTTGTGGCAATTGCCTTGTCTTTCATAATTTTAGGCCATAAAGCCAAAGGAGAATGCCTAATTATGTTGTTAGCATAGCAAATGATTCCTATCCTTTTGCAGAGTTTCCGAATGAGGCAAGGAAAGGGCAAGGTTTTCCTTTCATGTTCGTTTTCCTTGAAATGTTTTTCAATCTCTAAACAAATCAGTTGTGGATGGTTTACAGGAAATCTCCTGCTTAGAGTGACACATGCTCAGGCAAAAAATGCAATTACCTTGTTGGGCCTTGCCATTGGATTGAGATGACAGGCCACTATCTTGAAGTAGATGCGCTTTATCAATGTGAGTGCATCAAACTCCTTATCGTCGACCCCATAACACCACTGATTCCACTCTTTTTTGGCCTCAAAGTCACCTTGTGTTGATAGCTTTGCCAACTATGTCCCAATATCAAGCAACCCCAATGCCTGTGTGATAGCCTCAGTTGAGTAGGACACTTGAATATCCTTGATTTTTACTGTGGACCCCAACCTTCTCTTATTCCAAAAGAGATATGTCTCTTCCATGTACCACTCCCCACTAGATGTGATGATTGGCCACATGGGAGATGTTTGCAATTGTGTTTTGACTTCTACTGGAGCTTTCTCTAGAAATGGCCCAAGTTTAGTTCTTGGAGAACCAAGCATTAGATCTCTTAGGGTCTAATGATGTCAAGGTAAGCTTGAGTTAAAGTGACTTCAAGCCTTGGCACGGGTCCTGGTGCTTCCCCTCACTCTGATTACTTTGTTAGCACTTCTTCTTCTAAAATCTATTGAATAAATTCCACTTTGGGCTCCTCTCAAAGAGGTCCCGTTGCATGGGTTGCCTCTGGTAGTTCTTAGGCTTATTCTTGTTGGTCCCTTCTAGCTCTAACCCATTTCTCCCTTGGTTGAGAGGGTTCTCCTTCCTACAAGCATTTTGGTCTTGGTGTCATCTGTAATCACAATAAGACCATGGATTAGCAATTTGTTGTGTAACATAAAACAATTGGGATACCTTTATCTCCTTAGGATAGTTACACTTGGCTAAGTTGTGATTATGGCTAATTTAATTAATTCAATCATTATTTTATTTATGTGTTAGTGTTAATAAATCATCTCGGAGGATGTTGGAAGGGTTAACTCTCGAAAAATTGATGTTTGTATATTATTAAATTTATTAACCCTCTGGAAGAGATAGAAAATCTTCAAAAAAAATTCATCAAAAACCTTAACATTTGCAACCCCCACAATAAAGTGTTTACCTCTTGTAGCTATAGGATCAAAGAACAGAGTGATTTGGGCAAATGGTTCGGAAGTTATGGGCTCTGGAAAGTTTGGGACTCTAAAAAATGGCAAAAACTCCCTTGGCATTAGGAAGCAAATGATAAGAATTTCAAAGTTTGTGGTGGTATATATAGAGTTTTTGTGATCCGTCGATGAGGCCTCATCAATGGGGTCAACTGCGTCAACAAGGCCTCATCAATGTAGCTATTGTCCACCGTTGACTTTAGTTGACCTAGCCAAAACTTGAAAATTACAAAAAAAAATTTGAATGAAATTAGGGTCAAATGGAAGCCCAAACAGCCATGAATATGATGAAAATATCAGAAGAGGATGTTGAAGTCCTGAAAATTGAGAAAATTAAGAAAATTAAAGAAAGAGGATGGAAAATGAAAGATCAAGGAGCACATAGTGGTTTGCATAATGGAATATGCCAAAGAGAGGATTGTAGCAATGTCTAAGGTAAGGAACTTAACTAACCGAACCAAGAGAGATATATAAGTGGGTCCTCCCCATAGCAGGATCATGCCCTTATTGCCCTTGCATAACCTCAACTAAGGAGTCTATGGGCCCCACAGTTGATTAATGGTCATGAAAAGTTAAGGACCAACCAGAAAGAATCTATCCAAAAATTCAAACACATCAAACTAAGACATAAAGCATAACATAGAACCCAACAATGAGGTAAGTAATGGTAGCATAGATGGATGACTGAGAAGGTGGAATGGAATCCTAAACTAAGGTCATAAAAAGTCTCTTGTGGAGTTTGTGTTTAAAATGACCTAAGAAGATCCATCCTTAGTCTAGACCAAAACTCTTCACTTTCAGTGACTTTGCGTCACCACTCTAAGATTGATCCACCCCCTCGAGACATGAGAGTGCTCCCACAAAATAATCACCATTCCATAAATAGAAGAAAAAAGAAGTAAGAAGTCAGAAAGGGCCTTAGTTAAAGGGGACCTTCAGGCATGGGTGCATGTCTTTCTAGTCCCATAACTAGTGCTTGTAGCCTGTTTATTTGTCTAAGGGATGTGTTTTGAATTCCCATCATCTTTTTTTTTTCATTTTTTTTTTGAATTTCTGGATGGGAATTACACCATCCAAAGACTTTATTTAACTTCCTAGTAGTGGTTAAACTGGAATGGTACAAAGTATGTGAAAAACACTCAAGCACTCAAGCAAGTAGAAGAATACAAAGAGTATTGAGTCCCCTTAAAGTCACACCCTCTACAAACCTTTAAATCCTTCCTAATTCTAGAACTACCAAGGTCACCAATTGATTAAAAGTTTCTTTAATGGAAGGGACCTCAAATTCCCAGAAGAAGGAAAACCATAGAGTTTTTTGGATGGGTGAATGATGTGAACTCACTGCCTGTTCCATGAAAAATAAACCATGTCATAGTCATTAGACATCAGAATTCAAGAATAGAAACTAGACATTAACAATCACAACATTAAGCACAAGCCATCATCAGTAAACATCAACAGTTGCATTGTGTCCTGTGGTAATAAAACACTTTTATTAGAAAAAATGTTAAAAATTCACACTCAAACAAAAAAAACAAAGTAAAATATATAAGAAAGTGTAAAATAATTAAGGTTCAAATATACTAACGATGGTGTAAAACAAAAAATGGTGAAAATGGAAGAAATTGAAAATTGGAAATTTGTCAAATAAACAACTTGTAAAATCAAAAATGTGGAAAACAAAAAATAGAAAAACTAAGCAATCATATGGATTGTTAGCAAGGATGACCATCTCCCTTACAACTAAGTTGGAAGGAGGAGATCCGAAAAATTGAACATGGTTTTCCATTCGTTAAGGTGGTAGTTGCACTATATTGTCTTGGTTCTAAGAAAGGTGTCACTTGTTGGATGTTAACCAATTGCTTTTTATTTGGCCTATCAGGTTTGTAAATTAACATGGCTCCAAAGATAAAGGTTTGGTCAATTATATAAGGTCCCTCCCACAATGTTTGGAATTTGGTCTTCTGGGTACATGTGTGGGATTCCAATAGAGAACCTTATCTCTTGGTTGAAGTTTTACTTTTTGTATTCTCAAGTCATGACATTTCTTGTTGAATGCCTTGTGCACCTCATTCAAAGACAGGGCCACCAATCGATTTTCATCTAGCACATTGAGTTTGATCAATCTTTCTTTCTGTGCTAGACTTAGGTCAAGATTCAAATCACAAGCTATTGAGAGTGTACGAAGCTCAGATTAAATCGGGAGTGTTGGAAGTTTTCTGTACACTAACTTGTAGGAAGAATAGTCAATAGGAAGTTTCCATGTTGAAAGGTAGGCCCAAAGGTCATCATTGAGTTTTGTACTCAAATTTTTCCTATATTTGTTGATGGTACTTGTTAGGATTTTTGTGATCTCACTACTGGTTGGCCCTGCTTGACTGTTGGCTTGGGGGTGATAAGGTGTTGTTAATTTATGTTTAACCCCCAAGTGTTGCATCAACTTTCTAAAGGTGGCACCTATGAAATGAGCTCCATTGTCAGAAATTAGTGCACGCGGCACCCCAAAACTAGCTACTACTTTTGCTATGATGATATATGTTTTTCCATTGGACATGGGTGTGATGGAACCCATAAAGTCAATGCCCCATATGTCAAAGGGCTTTAGTAGTTGAATCCACTATTGAGGACCTTCTATTCAAGCGGTCACCCCACCATCTCGTTGACAACATTCATAAGATCAGACAAACTAGTGAGCATCCCTAAATATTGTAGGCCAATAGTATCCTGCCATCAATATTTTTATGGTTGTGCATCTCCCTACATAGTAGCCTTCACATGGCCCTTCGTTAGCATCCTAGAGAACACGTAGTTAATCTTCATCAAGGACATACCAACGAATCAAGCCATCGATGCACACCTTGTAGAGGTGATTATTGATTTCCATGAAGTATTTGGCCTAATGAAGAAATTGTTGCTTCTTTCTAAAGTCAACATCTTGTGGCATCTCCTGAGTGAGAAGGAAAGTGAGGATGTCATTGTACCATTTTGTTTCTATGGGAACTTGGTCATTTATTGCTCCTGTAAAGAGAAGTTCATCTGGAAACTGATCAGAGAGTGGATTCTCCTCATCTTTGTTATCCCATCTTAATCAAGAGAGGTGGTCAATGACCACATTCTCAGTTCCCTATCAATCTACCATCATGAGATCAAATTCCTATAAGATCATGAGCCACTATATGATATGAGGGCTCACCATCAGTTTATTCATCAAGAAGTGGGTAGCACTGTGATCTATGTGCACAAATACTTTATAGCCAAGCACATAATTCCTAAACTTGTTGAGAGCATACACCACTACCATTAGTTCTTTTTCAATTGTGATATAATTCAACTATGCACCCACAATGCTTTAGCTTGCATAGTGGATGTAATATGGATGTTTTTTATTGTCCAACTACATAAGCATAGCTCCCAAAGCATAATTAGATGCATGCATCATTATGTAAAATGGTCTAGACCAATCTAGTGCCCGTAGAATTGGAGTTTCTATGAGTTTTTCTTTCGTCTATTGGAATGCATATTCACATTCCTTAGTCCAAATGAACGGAGCATCTTTCTTTATCAGCTTAACCAACAGCTTTGTGATCTTCGAGAAATTCTCTATGAATCATCGGTAGTAGCTAGTATGTCCAAGGAATGACTGAAATCTTTAACTGTCTCTGGTTGACATGTAATTTCTTGGATGACTCTTATCTTTTCTGGGTCTACCTCAATCCCTTCTTATGAAATTTGATGCCCCAACATAATGCCTTCTTGGACCATGAGATGACTCTTTTACCAATTGAGCCGTAGTTTTCTTTCAACACATCTCTTTAGTACTTACTCAAGGCAATCCAAGGCTTGCTCAAACATAGCTCCATAGGTGGAAAAGTCATCCATGAACACTTCCATACCACTACCAATCTGCTGTTGGAAAATACTAAGGACCAAGCATTAAAATGTTGTAGGATTATTGCATAAACCAAATGGAATCTTACAATATGCAAAAATCCCCCAAGGACTCGTAAATGTTATCTTGTCCTGATCTTTTGGCACAATTTGGATTTGGTTATAGCCACTATAACCATCTAAGAAACTATAATAGTAATGTCTAGATATGGTGTCCAACACTGGATCCATAAATGACAATGAAAAATGATCTTTAAATGTCACCATGTTTAACAACCTAAAGTTGATGCAAACCTACCACTTGCCATCTTTCTTTGGCACAATTATGAGTAGGCTAACCCACTCACTATCTGCAATGGGATAGATAAACCCTACCTTGAGGAGTTGCTCTATTTCCTCCTTGACAATTTACTTCAATTTGGGGTTCAAGCACCTCTGTGATTGCCTTCTTGGCTTCATGGCCAAGTTGATGTAAATGCAATGTTGGCATATCCTTAGATCAATTCCTGTCAGCTCAGGATATGACCAAGCAAAGGCTATCGACCATTTATTAACCACCTTTAATAGCTTTCGTGTTTGTTCAAGAGTAAGTTTGGCATTGATTATGACTAGTTTACCATTATTTAAAAATACATATTCCATGCCAACTAGTAGGGTTTTCAGTTCTAGGGGCTCTTTCTTGAAGTTATCATGGATTTCCAACTCTTCCCAACAGGTGTCATCATCTTTATCACTAGAGAGTGTGTGATGAAGATGCTCAAGTTCATCCATGCTTTTAACATAAGCATATGCTAGGCTCTCAGTTGGTTCCATGCATAATGTGCTATAATTTGAGTTAGTTATCAGCCATTGGGTGCCCTTCTATTTTGTGGCTACTATGTACATACACCTTTGAATATCTATTTCTTGTGCACACTGATTGCATGCTTTGATGTATGTACTTTTGATGGACCAAATATTTTTCACACAATTACACACGCTATCACTATATGCAATGCATGGAATACGCTTCTTCTCTAACTTTTTAAATTTATTTTCCTTGGAGATTTCCAAGGAGAGGTCCCTTATGCCCATACATGCATTAATCATGCTTAACTAAGCCCTTTCCATAATAATGGAGAAGTTACCTTTGTAGTTTTCAACCTTGATACCTAGAAAATCAGCAAGATAGGACCACCCACTTACTATGATCACAATGTCCTCCACTAATTCCAAAGGAATAGTGATTGATTAATTTGCCAACTCTAGATGGATGTTGCTCTTCTTAAGAGGTGGTAGGTTCCAGGACTTGTACATATCATGGGAGATGAGATTGACACTAGAACGCAAATCAAGAAGAGCCTTGCATGGCTCATGTCCAATGATCTACAAGTAAATGAGTAGACTTCCTAGGTTAGATCTTTCTATAGGAAGGTTGCTAGCCTTGATCCAATCAAAAATAGCATGAGTTAGCATCACAGTGTGGATCTGAGGTGGCATTTGATTTGAAGGGCACTTGAAGGCATTTGATGTAGAGGATGAGGGTACTAGAGACGTAAGACAATTAGTTTTACTAGGTTGTGAGGATTGGAGAGGATTGTTGGATCAGAAGAAGGGTCTTTTTCTATATCTATTATCTAAACTACTCGGCTAGAAAGCCAGTTATGTACAGCCCTCATAGCATTTTGTTGCTACAGCTATGGAGAAATCTCATCCTGCATGGATGGAGCAAGAGGTAACTGGGTTGAGGTGGAGGGATGTGTGCAAACAAATGTGGTAGGTGGTATGGATATGGGTTCTTCCCTTGAGTAGATGGTAAAAGTGTTCGATGATACTCTGGAGGATAATAGTAATGCTGAAATGAGGCATGGCTTGGAGAACTTCTTGGAGAGATGGGTTGCTAAACATAGTACCCATATGGATCTAGTTTCCTGTAAGGATACTGCTACCTTGGTGGTGGCATTCCCCATGATTTTGGTTGGTACCACTATTGGTATTATTCATATGGTTGTGGTGGAGCTCCACTTGGGTAGTAAGCTTGTTGTTGGTGGTGGAACTACCTTGGATTTCCTTGAGGATAAGGTAATCGTTTGGGTGCTTGCCTATGTGCTAGTTGAGGATTCAATGTATACACCCCATACTCTTGTAAGTGTGACACCACCAGGCAACACCCCTTTGGATGTTCATATTAATAAATGTCACAACCAACATCATCTTCGAAGTCTGTCTCCACAACCTCCTCAATAACAGCAACTTTGTCCTTACCTCTCTAGTAGGCATGTTCAGCTTCGTTTTCCCCCTTACAATTACAATCACTATTTTTCTCTTTGGATTCTTTAGCAACTTTACAGCAGTTTGGAATTTTTCATCCAGAGAATCCCATAAATTATCAATCATTGCCAAAATATCAGAAAGAGATTTTTAAATGGGCAAGGTTTTCCTATTCACTTCTTCATCGAGTGGTAACTCCTCCTCATCATAAAATTAGACCTCCTATTTCCTTATGGGAGGATCCCTATTATACTCTTCTGAACTTTTCTTTTCTTTTTTTAACTCACCTTCTTCTTTTGCTACCTACTCTATCAGCCTTTGGATCTAATGAACTCTCAGTTCAAACAATCTCCCTTGGGCATACACCACAAGAGTTCTTCTAGTTTTTGCTCTAAGCCTATCTATGATGTGGTGAAGTTGTTCTCTCTGAGAATAACCATGGCCAGGGCATTGATGTAAGAGTGAATAATATCTACCCATGGCAACATCCAAGGGTTCATGTATTCCCTATTTCCAACCTTGCATTTGCCTTCTCAGATTAGACACTGTAGAGTACATTTGGTATTTGTCATTAAATAGCTCTAACATGGTACTCCATCGGCGAATGGATTTTGGTTCCAAGGACTGGTACCAGCTCTCAGCTTCCTTAATGAGTGTCCTAGGAAAAAACTTTAGTTTCTACCAGTCATTTTCAATGTTCTATAAGGCACAGGCATCATGGAAAGCTTGTAGATGATTCTGTGGATAAAAATTATATTCACCCTCAAATCATGAGATATTATTCATGTCTAAGTGCTTAATCTAGCTATCTTTCATATGCTTGGTTGGGATCTTTATTGCCTTTGCATGTTAAGCATGCTTCAAGTCACCAACAGAGGTTCATCATCATGATTGTGTCGATGACATCGATGATGGTTTCTGTCACCTCTACGTTCTTGATGGCCTTGATGATCATTATTGTCTTGTTGATCACCTTCATCATGATAATGTCAATGATGGCTTCTATCAGAACTGGCAAATGAAGAGAAATGTTCAAAATCAAATGAAGAGGATGGAGAGGAAGGTGGATCACCACCGCCACCACTTTTTCACTCATTATAACCTCCATCCTTAGATCCCTTACCATTGTGATGTTTACCTGAGTCCAAATCTTGACTATCACTTTTTCCTAAACCTGGTTTATGAATAGTGGATCGTAGGTTCAAGGCCACACTGACATTACCAATAACAGGGGTGGAGAATCTTCATGTTGAGAACCTTCAAAGGGAGGATCCTCATTGTCATCTTGATCTAGTAGGAACAAGGGATTAGCAAAATGTTTCCCTTTCATAGCCTCATGGTGCTTCTCCTAATGTTGATCTTGCTTACATTGTGTTTTAGTGGGATGGTAGTCCCAAGTGTCATAACCATGTACAACGTATTCCTCATGAAGATCTAGAATGCCCAACTTTTTAAGAGTTTGAAACAGCATCCTAGGTATAGATCGATCGGGGGGCAAGATGATGTTGCCCTGAATATCACATCATCATAGTTGTTCATCTTGATGTAGGATGAAGGTAAAGTCTAGTACATACTCATCTGGATGAGTATATACCACTTTGCACTCCTATGGGACTGGTGGTTTGACATCTTTACGTCTATGAGAAGAAGAAGACATTTTGCAAAACAAACAAAATTATTAGTGTTCTTAGTAGTTATATGTTGTGTAAAAGTGATGTTGACCTTGAGTTCATCCAACAATATAAATAATATTAACTAATCCAACAATATTAACAATATAATAAAGTCCTGAGCAACGACGTCAATGATGAGTGATGAGGTACCCCTACGCACAACCATATGAATCTCAAAGCGTTCACATGTGATCCAGTCAAATTCTATGGACTTTACAGTTTTCGGTACACTAGTCTTCTAGGAAGTGAACCTTGCCCTAAGGTCATTCATTGTCTTCTCGATTACACTTTTGAAAGATTATGGTATGGTTAAGAGTAATCAAGGCATATTATTTTTATCATTTTATGTTTTATGTTTTTGGATGCTTGAAGAGAGAGAGAGAGATAGAGTAATTTAATGACTAATCTAAATTAACTAACTAACTATTCTCTAACTAATCCTAACATAAGCATCCATTCCCACTTTTCACACATGTCCTAAACCCACGTATCCAATGTTGGGTTACCAAGCACTAAGCTACTAGGCGCACCAAGCAATAATGCTATTGGGATTACCAAGCGAATACATGCTACGCTTGAAGCAATCGTACTTATGTATTTAATCTATCTAGCTTATCTCGCTTAATTATCTTAATTAGCTTAATTACTGAACAGAAATTGAATAACTGATTGAAAACACTGAATGCATAAATGAAATATTTAATCTATTGAAAATGTTGCAAGGTTTGTCAGAAAGCTTGTCTTTATTGCCACACACATTGTCGTGCTCAGCTACAACAATGCTCAAATAAATATCCATGCACTCAATGACTCCTACTGTGGGCACTTAGGAGAAATATTCTAACTATCAAATGTAAAAACTATAAGAGTTTGGCTACTACTAAAATCTTGTTGCCATAGATGTGGCTAGTGAGGATGTATTTATAGCCAAAAAGTGGACCCTATGTCGACAGGGCCTCGTCGACAAGGCTGCATCGATGAGGCCTCATTGACGCAACCAAAATGTGACTCATCAAAAATGCTTTCACCTATGAGGTGATGGATTTCTCACCATGGAGGGAACACAATGATTATGATACTACCCAATAATGTATGATGATACAAAATGAGGGTAGTACCTTACATTAAGAAAGTAGAGATGTTTGAGTTATGGTAGATGTACAATCCCGCATCTAATGGTATAGAACGTCATGATGCACATTGATGAACCTACAACTACAAACATGGTAATGATGGATATGGTCAATATTGGTGGAATATTGCATGAGATATTTGGTTCAAAGGTAGCTGAGTTTCATGGTAGGAAGAAGGATGGCATGAGAAAGATTATTGTAATGTAGAGGGATCACTCAAAGGATGAGGTTCCATTTCTTGTTAAAGTTATGGCTAAAAAATGCTCCACAATGATAAGGAATTTGTTCATGGTAAGGTCTCTTATCCCTTGTTTTACTTTAACTAGTGATGAGACATCAATAAATCCTCGTATCAACACAACCCCATCGACATATCCCCATTGATACATTATAGGATGTGTTGACATAGATATGTCAATGCTAACATAGTCATTACCTATATAAATGTGTGCATCCCTCGCATTTATGGCACATTTTAGTCATAGTCTTAGCCAAACTCTTGTAGTTTCCTTTCCCTATAGCTAGAATATTTTCTCTCTAAGTACCTACAGTATGGATCTAAGGATTGTGTAGAGTTTTATTTGAATGCCCATGTACTTGAATACATTTGAATGATGACAACAAAATCTAGATTTCCTATATCCATTGTAGCACTTGGGCTAGCTTAACTTTACTTTCCTATGCTTTACTTTCCTTTCATTTTACATTACTATCAATAATTAAGTAATTCATATTATTAATGTTATTAATCATAAATAAGTGAGTACAACCACTTTGAGCATAATGTGTTAATGCTTGGTAATCCTAGTAGTGGATATTTGGTATGCCCAATAATAGCCACTTTATAACCCAATAGTGTAAATGCTAGTTTGGGATGTGTACAGCAAGTGAGAATGGTTATTACAAATTAGGATACATAGTTACTAGATTAGCTGATTAGTTAGATAATTAATTGTTAAACCTTCATTCACTCATTTAGATATTAGGATAAAAATATCTTTAAAATAATTATCAAAATATACATCATGTGCCTTAATCATACGTACTAATAAAACACAAGTGTGAGTTAGGAAGACAACAACCTTGCAACCATACAATTCACTATTTAGGAAGATTAGCCACTTGGATAACTAAGTCTACAAAGTTCAACTAGATCACTAGTAAATGCTTATGATTCGTATGGTTGGGTTTAGGGGATACCTGCTGCTCATCATTAGCATCATTGTTGGAGACTTGATTTTGCTAAGTTGGTGAAATATTATTAACTGATGGATTCATACACAAGCATTTTGAGGGGAATATAATGAAGTATCTCTCATAATAATAGTAATATTATCCTAGGGCATACTTATGTCTATTTTTGCAATGGCTTCTACTCACAAGAAAGAATCTTCATTGTGTGATTACAAAAATAATACTTAATAAGAGAGGACACTAAAAACTACCAATGAAAAGCCTCAATAGTTGAAAATTATTTATGTTCATCCAAATTCTTATTATCCAGACTTCACATTCATTCTTCATTAGAATAATCAATTACATTAGAGGGATATGAATAGTAGCATTGTGTTACTTCCTAATCAATCCATTTCTACAATGCTCATGAACAAACTCATGAGATTG
Organism: Gnetum montanum; assembly: GCA_015680685.1. NCBI lineage: Eukaryota > Viridiplantae > Streptophyta > Gnetopsida > Gnetales > Gnetaceae > Gnetum > Gnetum montanum. The sequence goes on from MNCI01012628.1 coordinate 1,532,619, forward strand.
GGTGTTGAAGCAACATGGCCTAAATATGAAGTGATGGATCAAATCTTTAGGGACTACCAACCTATTGAAGTCACAAAAACAAATGCATGAAGGCTTGCTATGAAGCCTTTAAGGGCAAGCGCATCCCAACACCATTATTCCTACAATAGTATAAAGAGGACGAGTAGTTCTTTTATGGTCACTCTTAATACATATATTCTCCTCCTTTCTTTAAGTAGGACACCCTTCACCAATGGTTGCAATTAACCTTAGAAAACCTTGGTGAGGGAAAGACAAGGAGGAGCCTCAAAAGATAAATCTCATAGTCATTCCTCTGAGAACAAGGAGAATGACAAAGAGAAGGATAAAGATAAAAATAAGAATCAAAAAATGGACTAGAAGTAATTCTTCTCCTAGTACTCCATCTTCATCATCCTCTTCATCATTAAACTATGATAGAAGGAGCTATGGTAGAGTTAGAGACAAAAATGGTCGATATCACCATAAAGATGATAGAAGGTCCCATCATCATGATAGGACATAAGATGGGAGTCAACAAAGAAAGGAGCAAGAACATCACCTAGAAAGGAGGCATAGTAGAGCTCACCATCAAGGGCATGATCATCATAGGAACCATAATAAATATAATGATGATGATGAGCCATTGTTGGCCACTAGGAACATGCTAAATGTTTTAGAAGCAATTACAATTTCCACTAGGCATCAAAAGGATACCTAGATTAAATAGTTGGACATGAACAACATCCCCAAGTTTGAGGGATATAATGTAGATCCACAGCATCATCTACAAGCTTTTCATGATGCTTTTTCCTTACAAAACATTGAAAACAACTAGTAGAAGTTGAAATTATTCCCAAGGACACTCATAAAAGAAACAACAATTTGGTGCCAATCCTTAAAACTAGAATCCATTCACTAATGCAATGCAATAGTAGAACTATTCAATGAAAAATATTAAACATACTCTTGAGTGTCCAATCTGAGGAAGCAGATCCAAGGATGAAACCAAGGAAATCATAAGCCCTTGGATGCAACCCTAGACTAGTATTACTCTTTAATGCACCAATGCCTAGGCCATGGTTCTCTCAATGCGAACAACTTCGCCATATCATAGATGGGCTCTAGAACAAAATAACAGAAACTATTGGGATCTATGCCCAAGGGAGACTTTCTAAGATGAGAGTCCATTAGATCTAAAGGCTAATAGAATAGGTGGCCAAGGAAGCAGGGGAGTTCAAGAAACAAAAGAATGTAGAGGAGTACAACAAAGATCCCTCCATTCACAAAAGGGAGGTTCATTTCTATGATATAGAAGAGGACACATCACTAGATGAAGTGGTCCAAAGAGAAACCTTGTCAATACAAAAATCTATCTCTGAAATATTGGCTAAGGTAGATAAAATGTGGAACTCCTTAGTTGAGAAGTTCCAAATTGCTTTAAAAATTATAGAAGAGAAGGTAGAGCATGGAAGTAGTGAAGGAGATAAAAGAACAAGGAAATATTAGACAAGGTGTACCCACAACAAAAAGGTAAGGCTTCCATGGTTAATGAGGTTGCAAATTTTAAAACCACTGATCATGGATGTGATATCTACCAACCTATGATGTTGCATCTACAAGAATCTAGGATGTATACCTTGAATCCAAAATTTTTCAAAAGAACAGCCACCTAGGAGATTTCCTTATCCTCAAGGCAATCCAAGGCAATAGTTCAACCAAACATAATACTATCTAAGTGAAACATCACCTTGACCTCTAGAGAAATATCAACAATGGCAAAACCCATAGTCATCAAGGATGTCATCATCCAAATAGTAGTGACCTTCTCAACAGCCAAATCCCTATGGATACTATGTCCAATAGCCTGCATCTCCTCATGACTCTACAAGTCATAATCCTTTTAATTAACACTACTACTCTATAGAATATCATTAAACCCATACCCTATGACTTGATTCTCTCTCAACTTATCCTCCTCCCTATCCATCACCCAACTCTGCATCATTAAATACCACTCCCTTACCACCTACTCTACCAATGTAGGGGAAAATTTCACTATGGACATAGCAAAGAAGCATTGAGGGCTATTAACTTACAACTAGATAGCCATCTGAGTGGTTCTAAATCTAAAACTTAAAAGATGTCTTTTTTAGAACCAATAGTCCACCAAAACTCTTACAAATACCTACAGCTACTAACCTTGCATCCATCACTTCTAAAATAACCATCAAGCCTCCTTCAAACCAAATGTCCTCCAATGTTCATATTGTCATGTTGATCCATGTAATTAATAATTAGATCAAGGCTAATCCCAGTAGTCCCCTTATCTACTTACAAATTGCCAGGAATGATCTATGCAAGGCTCTACTAAACTTAGGTTATAGAGTAAATTTAATCTCACAAAAAATGTATAAGACCTAGAACTTGCCTCCATTAAAGAAATGCAACAACAAGCTAGAGATTGCTAATATACCATCATCATTCCCTTGGAATTAGTGGAGGACATTTTGATCACCATATGTGGATGGTCTTATTCTGTAGACTTCTTAGTGATCCATGTTGATAATTGCAAGTGGGACTTCCCTATTATAATGGGAAGGGCTTGGCTAAACACAATTGATGCCAAGATGAGGATTCAAGACCTTTCCTTAAAAGTTTACAAGAAAAATGAATTTGGCAAAGTAGAGAAGAAATGAGTTCCATGCATCTCATATAGTGACACAGGGTGCCATTGCATGCAACAAATATGGGCAATACAAAGTACATGCATCAAAGCATGAAAAAAGTATGCTGAGGTATCTACTTTTTAGAAGTGCTTATATGCCACGCAACAAGAGGATACCCTTAAGCTAACAATAGATGATGGGGTAAATTCAAAAATATGCATGAAGTAAACAAAAAGCCTCACAAGTGCTTACATTGAATACATGAATGAAATAGAGTAGATCAGTAAAACTCTCTCATGCATGGACTGAGATGGATTGGAAGAGTTGGAGATTTAAGAATAGTTTTAAAAAGAGCCCCTTGAACTAAAGGCCTTACCAGCTAATTGAGAATATGCTTATCTTGATAACAACAAGCCAATAATCATCAATGTTCATCTTGCTCAAGCAAAAAAGAAGAAGCTACTAAAAGTGGTTTAACAAATGGACAACAACCTTTACCTATTCATACTATGAACTAATTGATCCAAGGATATGTCGACATCAAATCTACATAAACCCCTCCATCAAACCTAAATGATAGCCACAACGGTAGTTGAATTCTAAGTTGCAGTAAGTTGTAAAAGACGAAATTAAATAACTTCTTAAGATAGGATTTATTTATCCCATTACAAATAGTCAGTGGGTTAGCCCACTTGTCATTGTACCAAAGAAATGTGGTAAATAGAGGATCTATATAGATTACAAGTTGTTGAATATGGCAAATTTAAAAGATCATTTTCAATTGCCATTTGTAGACCAAGTGTTGGATACTATCGCAAAGCATGGTTAGTAAAATTTTTTGGATGGTTATAGTGGCTATAAAGAAATCCAAATAACACCAAAGGACCAAGCCAAAACTACTTTCAAAAGTCCCTAGGGGAATTTTGCATGCAAAAATATTCCCTTTGGCCTTTGCAATGTCCTAGCCATTTTCCAACTCTTAATGTTTAGCATCCTTTATAGGCAAATTGGTAGCAATATAAAAGTCTTCATGGAAAATTTCCCCACTTATGGTACCACTTTTAAGCAAGTCTTGAGCCATCTTGAGCAAGTGCTAAAATGTTGTGTTGAGACAAAGTTAAGGCTCAATTGGTAAAAAAGCCATTTAATGGTCCAAAAGAGAATAGTTTTGGGACACATAATTTCAAGAAAAGAAATCTATGTGAACCCAAAAAAAGTGTGGGTCATCCAAGGAATCACCAGACAACCTGAAATGGTCAAAGACATGAGGTCATTCCTTGGACATACTAGTTCCTATTGGTAATTCATTACAAACTTCTCCAAAATGGCCAAGTCATTGGTGGAATTAATCAAGAAGGATGCATCCTTTGACTTGACCAAGAAATGCGAGCATGCATTCCAATAATTAAAGTAAAAGCTCATAGAAACTCCAATTCTATGTGCTTCAGATTGGTCCATACCTTTTCACATTATCATGAATACATCCAAATATGCATTGGAAGTGATGCTCACAAAATTGGATGATCAAAAATATCCATACTATATCCATTGTGTGAGTAGAAGCATTGTTGGTGACAACTGAATTATATAAACAATGAGAAGGAGCTCATGGTAGTGATATACTCAGAAAAATTCAGGCATTCTGTGCTTGAGTCTAAAATTTATATGCACATAGATCATAGTGCTATCCATTTCCCAATGAACAAGCTAGTAGTGAGACCCCATGCTATACAATGGCTTATGATTTTACAAGAGTTCATTCTTACAATGATGGATAGAAAGGAAACTGAGAATGTGGTCACTGATCACTTGTCTCAAGTACGATGGGATAGCAAAGAGGATGAGGAGCTGGTATCTTATTAATTTCTAGATGCATTGCTCTTTGCTAAGTTCCTTAATGTTTAAACTTCCACAAGTACCAACTGGTACAATGATTTCCTCTCTTATCTTTTCACTCAGGAGACTCCACAGGAATGGGGTAACAAGATGAAACATGAGTTTCTTCACCAAGCCAAACATTAAGTGGAAATCCAAGGCAACCTTTATAAGGTTTATGTTGATGCCTTGGTGTGATGGTATGTGCCTAATCCTAATCAACTATGAATCCTCCAAGACACTCATAAAGGTTATTATGGGGACCATTATGTGGGCAAGAGCACAGTCCTAAAAATGCTAATGGCAGGGCACTTCTAGCCTACCATTTTCAAGGATGTCCATCATTTTACCCATTCATGTGAATGCTGCCAATGATATAGAGGAATGACAGCTCAAATGGAAGGGTCACAATAATGGATCTAACCACTAGAGTCCTTTGACATCTAGGGCATTGATTTCATGGGATCCATCACTTCCATTATAATGAAAAGACATATATCATCATAGCTATTAACTCCTGCATCAAGTCGACTGAAGTTGTAGATGTCACTAATTGTTCATCTTCAACTGTAGCATGGTTTTTTAAAAAAATGTGGTAAATAGGTTTGGTGTGCCAAGAGCACTTATTTTTGATAATGGGACTCATTTTAGTGAGGCTACTTTTCGAAAACTGATGTAATTCTTGGGGATGAAACATAAACTAATAACCCCTATCATCCCAAAGCCAATGATCAACTTGATGTTCCTAATATGGAGAGAACCCGAATACTAACATGCACAATTAGTAAGTATGGGAAGTACTGGAGCATGAAACTTAACGATGCTCTATGGGCTTATCCATCCACATGAAAACTTCCTATAGGATACTTTCCTTATGAGTTTGTTTACATGAAGTTACCTAAACTTCAAATTCAAGTTAAGCTCCATACACTTTCAATTGCTTTTGAACTTGACCTTGACCTCGACATAGCACAACAAGAACACCTCGTGACATTGAATGTACTAGATGAAAATCAACAAGTAGCCTTAACTATGAATGAAGTGCATAAGGTACATGCCAAACAATGTCATGATGCATGAATAAGAAAAGTTTCAACCTGATGATAAGGTCTTCTATTAGAATCCTGTGCATGCACCTCAATGGAATAAATTCTAAACATTATGGAAAGGACCTTATATCATTCATACAGCTTTTCCTTCCAATTCCATGACCATTTACCATCCATCAAGCCTAAAGAAAATACTACTAGTCAACATCCAACAAGTAAAACCTTTCCTAGAACCTTGCATAACTAGTGATGCTGACACCTCATCAACTGCACAAGCATGCTATATTTTTCGAATCTTCTCCTCTCAACTTAGTTGCAGGAGAGATGGCCATCCATGTTAATACCTTGTGAGGCCTAATGAATTTTTTACCTTTTTTTTTGCACCATTCTTCATATTTTTTTCATTTTTTGTAACTCTTTTATCAATTATTTTATATATTTTTTCTTTTCTTTTATCTTCCTTTTCAATATGCGTATCTTGTTTTATAGAAAATCTTTGATTTTTTTGCCACCACTATTGTTAATATTGGGAGTTCAAGAATGTAGACATTAATGTAATGATTGCTTATGGCCTCTTTTGATAAGTTGTTAGTTCTCATGATAATAGGTAGTGGGACCATGATATCCATCCATTTCATCTATTCTACAAAGGCTCTGCATCTTGGAAGCATGAGGTCCTTCCAATTAAAACTAAAAGTAACAAATGATTTGGCTACTTAACCAACTCATAACAAACCAAGAAGGAATGAGAAAGGGTGTGACTTCAAGGGGACTTGTCATGTTCTATTTTGAACTTCTTTCTTGAGTTTTATGAATCTTCTCCACTGGTCTCTTACTACTCTTACTATTACTCATTAAAGGAAGCATTTCTTTTGATGGTGTGGTTTCCATGAAAAAAAACAACATAAAGAACATGAGAATTCAAAGCACATCCCTTAGACACAATAATGGACTACAGGCACTAGTTATGGGGCTAGAAAAACATGTAACCCATGCCTGAATGCACCTCTCTAAGGTCTTTTCTAACTTCCTTCTTCTCTTTATTCTTCTCTTGAAGTGGTGATTGTTCTTTGGGAACTATCATGAATTCTTCATGGTTGAAAGGCCAGGATATGGCAATGTGAAGTCACTAATGATAGATGAACTTGGTCTCAACTAAGGATGGGATGGTATCAGATCAACTAATTACAAAATTCACAAGGATCTCATGTGATCTTGATGTAGATCACCTACCTACCATTTTCTCTCTATTTATGATCATTATCAAACCATAACATACCATCCCACTATCTTATATCATGATTACTTGACTCATTTTTTTTTAGGATCCCATAATCCTATGACATTTACTCCATTGAAAATGAGTTTTAACTTGAAATGACTATTAATCATCCTTGGTACCTACAAACTCCTCGGGATGAAGGCATCCAAGGGCATCATAGGCATACACCTAATTTGGAGAGGACCCACTTGCATTTCCTTTGATCTCCCTTAAATTAAAAGTCCTATCCATCGAACATTTGTGCAATCAATCCCATCAAATTCCTTTCAAACATCTCGATTTTTTTAATTTTGGCATGTCAAATTCATTCTAATGTGTTCAAACTTCCAAAAAAAGTAGCAGTAGTAGCAAGCCAACCTCAACCTTCACCAGCACCAGGATAGGATGAGGAACCATTAGCACCACAAGAGCATCCACCTTCGAGCATTGTTTGAAACTTCATCATATCTTCAGCAATCCTATAGGCATCTACTACCACTTTTTATAAAGTATCCAATTTTGTTGGAATGGATACTAATTTTTGTAATCCTAAACAATCCAGCACTTAGAATTAGTTAATATTCAATCTATCTATCTTTTAGTTAATAAATTCCATATCTCCTAATTTTGTAACAAACTTGATCCTAATTTAGTTCACTTGAGCATGAGTTTTCAATCAATCGTGAGGTTATGATGAGACATCAATAAAGATAAGTTGTTTCAATGCATCTCCATCAACGCAGCCCCATAGATGCATGATAGGATGCGTTGATATAGATATATTACTGCTAACATAGTCAGTGCCTATATAAATATGTACATCTCTTGCATTTATGACACGTTTCAATCATAGTCTTAGCCAAACTCTTGTAGTTTCCTTTTTCTAAGATTAGAATATTTTTTCTCTAAGTGCCCCCATGTGGATCTAACAGATTAAATGGAGTTTTATTCAAATGCCCATGTTCCTAAACACATTGGCATGACGACAATAAAATCTAGATTTCTTATATTCATTGTAGCACTTGGACTAACTTAACCTTACTTTCCTATGCTTTACTTTATTTGCATTTTACATTATTGTTAGTAATTAAGTAATTAATATTATTAATGCTATTAATCATAACTACGTGAGTGCGACTACTTCAAGCATAACGTGTTAATGTTTGGTAATCCTAGTAGTGAATATTTGGTACCACTAGTAATAGCCACTTGGTAACCTAGTAGTATTAACACTAGTTTGAAATGTGTATGGCAAGTGGAAATGGTTACTCTACATTAGGATAGTTAGTTACTAAATTAGGTAATTAGTTAGATGATTAATTGTTAAACCTTCATTCACTTATCTAGCCATTAGGATAAAAATATCTTTAAAATAATTATAAAAATATACATCATGTGCCTTAACCATACTTAACCATATGTACTAATAACACACAAGAGTGAGTTAGGAAGACAACAACCTTGCAACTACATGATTCACTATTTAGGAATATTAGCCACTTAGATAACTAAATTTATGAAGCTCGACCAGATTACTAGTGAATACTTGTGATTTGTATGATTGGGCGTAAGGGATATCTGCTACTCATCAATCAACTACTTCAATGACTTTGTTTTTCAAATCCCTAAAACCTTGTGTCATATTTTGACTTAGCACATTTGAAGCCTTGTCAACAACATTAGCAAGATCTGCTAAAGTCTTTTTGGTTTTCATGCCTTCCTAAACAAGGGCTTCACTAGCATCAGAAGGTTGAATCTAACATTTAATATTTTTTCCATCCTTCTGACATTGGAAATTTAAGTTGTCTTCCTCTACATTGGCATGCTTATTTCATTCACCTTCTAATTTAGCTACAACATCTAACATAGTAACAATTTGAGTCACTGACCTCTAGTAAAGATCATCCATGATATACATATCCACCCTTTTAAAGGTTTACAACCATAGTCCTTCTACTAAGTGCATTAATTGGTCATGTTTGTTAAACCCATAATTTGGACATTAATTAAGCAAGGAATTGTATTGTTCTATGGCAACATCTAATGTTTCATTGGTATCCTACTTTCATCTTGCTATCTTCTTTTTAAGGTTTGTCACTTGGGCATAAGAATGAAATCTAACATTAAAATCTTTTCTCATGTCTATCAAAGAAGACATGAAGTTGGGTGAAGGAGATTGAGATCATGTTTTAGCACAATTAGTAAGTGTTGGGGAGGGAGAGAAAAGGTTCTTACCACTCACTATTCAATCCTTGTAGCTCACAAGCAATGAACAATATTTAAACATGTAGGTAGGGATCATCATATAACTTTTCACTAAATGTGGTAATGTCAACCATATCAACCTTTTTTATTATGATTTCCTTATTGCTCTCAAGTGGGATCCAAACTACTTCATGAATTTAACTCTAGTAGGTCCTTGGAAACAATGGTTCATCCAAGCTATTAACACCTCCATTCAAATAAAGGTAAGACAAAGGTGGAATGATGGACTTCTTTAAATTAGCACAAGTATAGCTCATGTCCCAAAGACAAAGATGCATGGACCTCTTTACCCAATAATCATTCATGTTGTAGCAATAAGAGTATCTAGAATAATTTCCCACCTACTTCCTAACATGTAAGCACTCGTAATCTTGCTTTGCAATCATATCATGAAGCTCTTGCTTTTCATGACTAGCATACTCTAATTTTTGAGGTAACATGGATTCATAATCTATAAAATCCTTAATTAAGCCTTACTTGGACAAAGCCTTCTCAAGGGTAGCAAGTGTAGCTCCTATAAGTACTTTTCAAAATTTTCCGTGGGCATCACACCATCATCCAAGTTTGTCTTAATGAAATTTTACCATGATAAAAGGTGCTACCTCATTCATCATGTTTTTGAAAGTGATTTAGACTAATTAATGCTTCTGCTTCAACCTATTTTCATTGTTTAATTCAAACATGGTTATTTAAATCCTTTATTTCCTACAAAACCAACAACTTAAAAAAGGAATATTGTAATTGTGCAAGTATATCAAGATAATTTACCAATGTCTCTCCCTACAATGGCACCAATGATAAAGGTCCTACTAATTTTGGACCAACAGGATTTATCATTCAAATTGCAATGCGACTCAGTTGTAAGCTTTGAAGATGATGTTTAAGTGGATTTCTAGGAACACTCATGCATATCATTGCATTTAATAAATATAAAAGATATTATAATACAATTAATACAATTAACTTTTTATTACCATGGTGTGAGATAGAGAGAGAATATTTATGATTTTACATTTTATAAATTTTATGTATTTTATATTTATAAGAAATAAAATACACATAAACATACACATCCCTTTAGAAACAAGTGCAACACCACACACGAAATATAATAATTATGATTCTTAGTTACAACCGTAATGGCCCAACATCATGCAATATAATTGTGAGCTTCTCAAGTAAGGGTGAATCATCATAGCTTATGAAAATGAAAATTAAATAAATATTTTTATATTTTTTAATATTTTACAACGTTTTGAGGTTTTAATGTTTAAGGCGTCAATGGAAAAATAACAATGCAAAAATTACACTTTGCATCAACCAAATGGTTCCAAACTACATAAGCACAAAAAAACTCTGAAAAAGTCTATTTGTAGTTGTGAAAGCAACGAATCAAAATACACATACACAATAGGGAAGGAATTACATGCCCAAAAGAGGAAGAGCTCTTCACATACATTGAAAACCAAAAGCTCAAATGAAATTCAAAGTAAGACTAAGATATATGTGAGAGATCATCTCAAGTATTTATGGTTTTTTCATGGAAACAAAAAAGGTTCATCAATGACTAGGTGTCAACAAAAGCCCATCAACATAACCTTGACCAATCATAATGCACTTTTGGTACTTTTTCCTGAAATTAAGTAAGCAAGGGGTGTGTTCATACAGGGTAGTTAGCGCATCCCTCCCCAAAACTACACTTTGCATAATGGATTCTGAGTGAAAGTCGCAACTTCAGGAAACATGCCTAAAGGATCATGGAACATTTGAATGAAGCCAAAATCATCCTAAGAGGCTTGGAATCATGCATAAAACCTCAATGTGTAACATAGGAGGCCAAGATACATATTGCATGACCAAGAACCTCAATTGAACATGCTAGACTACAAACACAGGGCATATGAAACACTTCCCAAGTCTATGGCTTACAATCAACATACAAATTATCATTGAACACCTCATCACTTTTAAAGAATTTCAAGCAACAAGCATTAATCATGATACCTCAACATAGAGACAAGCACACTCTATTTTTCGGATCTCATTCATCTAACTTAGTCGTGCGGGATACCACCATATAGCATAAAACCTTGATGGAGATAAAATCTTTAATTTTTTGTTTTACACCTTCATTATTTATTTTTCACCATTTTTCTTATTTTTTTCATTTTGCTAACATTTTATATTTTTAAAAATGTTCATTGTATTTTATTTTTCTTTATCTTTAAACCTCATATGTATTTTTTCAATTTTTGAAGTTTTCAAGCTCTTACTTGGAGTTGTAATTATTACTAAATGCAATGCATTAGGATTATTATTTTGATGATCAAACCAACTTTGTTTTTAGGACCATGTTTTATACTAGCAAAGTTGAAAGTTACATATTGGTACAAGATAGTGAGACCACAACATCTATTGATTTCATTTCTCTCAATGTAAGATCCATGGAGACACTATGGTTCTTTCACATCAAACCTAAAAATAACTTATGATTTCATTTCTCAATGAAAAGGGGAAGGACCAAGTGGAAATGGACAAGGGTGTGGCCTTAAAGGGATTTATTGAGCTTCTTCTTAACTTCTTCCATGAGGCTCATGACATCACAAGGAATATATCATCACTCCTCTTGTAATACAAAAAGGAAGTATGTCATCTATAAAGTGCAATTCCCTTTCAAAATAAATAAAAATAAAAATACATCTCCTTGAAGATATCTTAGAAAACAAGCACTAGCTATGTGGCTAGAGAGACATGTTACCCATGTCTAAAGGTACCCATCTAACTAAAGTTCAAATTTCATCCTAATACTGACGTTTCTGTCTATCTTTCTGTTTCCTAATACTTTTCCATTTTCCATTTCCAAAGCCTTCAACATAGTCATAAAAGCTTGTTTACTATTTATAGTAAATTGATGGGTTTTGTGGGTATAGTCCATTTTGGACTTACAAAAAATACCTATGTTGGCAATAGTAACAAACTATGCTAGTAGTAGTTAGCAGACTACAATAATAATAGTTGGCAACTACGCTAGCAGTAGTTCACTCACTACACTGATGGTAGTTGGCTAACTATGCTAATGATAGTTGGTTGACTACATAGACAATAGTTAGCTGACTATGCTTGTAGTAGTTGGTTGACTACGCTAGCAATAGTTGGCTAACTACACTAGCAATAGTTGGTTGAATACGGTAAGCAATACTTGGCTAACTACACTGGGTAGTAGTTTGTTGACTATGTTGGCAATAGTTGGATGACTATGCTGGTAGTAGGTGGCTGACTACATTGGCAAAAGTAGCCATTACAACCCGTAATCAACATCAATTTGTTAGCAATCAATGGTAGGCCCAAAAATGGCAACCCTAAGCTATAAATTCCCAACATTAACACCATTTTCAAGTTCCAAATTTTGGCATATTACATACCATACAGCAGTATTGAACTCTTGGTACTTTGGCATTTTGGCATTTCAAAATCATTTTGTAGCAATAGCAATTCCCATTCTTATGGCCATTTCCATTACCCATTAAACCCATTTGCAACCCAACCACATTTTTAGTGATAAAAACTAGCACTATGTTGGGTGTAAACATCCCCAAATACTTTTCATTGTCACTAAAAGTGTAGATCATATCCCATTTCCATCTCCATTAGCAACCACCAAGACCCATTGTAGCTATTACATCCTCACTTGGTAGTGTTATTTGGTGGTAGAAGCTAGGACTACACTAGGCATAGAGACTCCCACATAGTTTCTATTGTCCCAAATGTGCAATGCTAGTTCCACCCCTACATAGCAAATTAGGTAGAAACCAACGAAAAGTTATAGTAGGCCGAAACTGGGAAAGAACCGAATTGTGGAGGCAGCCTTCTCCAACGAGCTTCAAGCTTTGGTGAGCAACTTCCAATGCCCTTGACATAAACTTGTACACCATTAACTCAATCTCTTTTATATTCTTTTATAAATTTTTTGGGTTACATTGTGCAAATTTTGGTTTCCATTTCTATCTCTACACTTATTTATGTAATTATAAGTTCATTTTCCATTGCCACTTTCAGTAGGCCATTTCTAGCTAAGTTTTCAACAAGCCATTTTCAATAGGCCATTTCTCTCTATGTTTTCATTTACATTTACAATTTCAAAACTTCTTTCATTTTACACTTCATAAGTCCCTGGGTGATCAGCAAGATTGCCTAGGGCACCCTAAGTCCCATTTTCCAAAGGCCCTTAGGATTCGAGGTTAAAACTATTCTGATGCTTGGATCTTTTTGTTTCCCATTCTAACTGAGATCTGTAACTCTAATAATACTCATTCCACTTTACTAATAAGTAAAATAAAGTGCTTTGAAAATGTAAATAATTAAGCTAAGAAAACATGAAAATTATGCTAAGTCAACAAATAAAACTAAGTGAATACTGCAATGATGGAAAGCAATCTTAATCTTTATTGCCACCATGAACTGTGTTCAAGTATAATTCACTCAAATAAAGATTTCATTCAAATACTAAAAATCAGACTATAGACATTCACTCTATTGCTAACTATGAAAATAAACTGCAAGAGTTTTCCTAAGCCTTGGAAAGAAAAGTTGTTGATCATGCATCCAAGTGTTGGTATTTATAGGTTTGCACACATTCCAAGACATCGTATCAATGATCACGTAGCATGGGTTACAACATCATCTCTATGAAATCATGGCTATGATATCACAAAGCAACAAAACTTGACTTTATCATACCGCCAAATTAACTGGAAACTCTTCCTCGAGTTAAAAAAAATGAGGATAGAATCCCTTACAAAATTTGGAGGTAGACTTGACTTGACATGACTAACTAACTATTTACATAACTTATAATGTTGTAGTGGTTTTTTTGCAAAATGACATAGTTACATGACAAAACAAAAACAAAACTTGAAGTAGCATGATGTAGTTCATGTTCCAGGTGGTGGAGGCTCTTCCATCAACTTTTTCCCTTTGTAATCAGGCTTCTGAAATTGGTAGCAATTCAGGAGTGCCAAAAGCTTCTCTTCTTTTGTCCTTGGATCATGTACCATCCATGCTTGTTAAGCAATGTTGGATGAAGTAGGTACATCCCATGGGCATGGTAGTTGCAGAAACATTTTATTTACTTTTATGTATCAGTCTACAAACTATTATCTCTCCTCTTTAAATGCCCTAGCCATCTTTCTGAGACTTTGGTAGTCTAACATGCGATGCGTCAAGTTTGCTACTACATCCTTCTATCCATGGTAGTTAGCCTTGATAATTTCTAGCTCTAAGTTTGGCACATGTAGTTTCTATAATGTGTCCTTCCTATTGGCAAACTCCTTTTCATACATGGCATATATAGCTGCTACCTGTTGCTCTAACTCATTTCTTCACCTACTTGCTGTTAACATAGCTAGATTAGCATACAGAAGGTTTGCTAATCCCATGTACTTTGTTAGATTTTCTATTTACAGGTCCATATTCTTTACTTCAACTTGGTGGACATGGGCTAGGTTGTCTAGAATTGGCTGTCAATCTAGGTTTTATGCAAAAATAAAACTGATATTGGCCTTTGCCAATTGGATCTCTTTTTCATTTAACTATTTGTACATGTCCATCTAATCTCTGAAGTGTTTCTTGAGTCATTCATGCTTCTTGGCCTCATTTTCCCACACGTTGATTTCTATTGTAGATTTCTAAGGGATAGCATGGACTTCTTCCATTGATAAGTTTTTGTTTTCTCTAGCTAAGCAACACATATCCTAGTTGACTCTCATAAGTTGTTCTCTTAATTAATGAATACTTTCTTCAAGAACATTTTTCTACTTTTCTATATTTTTCAACCTAGTATTATCAATAGTAAGTTGTTTGTTCTCCTCCTATAAGGCTATAAGTGCTTTGGTGTGTGCATACATTTGGGCTTTCATCACTAATGCATCCCACATTGCCTTCTTCTTCTCTTTTTTCATTTGCATGTTGTGGGCAATCAAGTACCTCACATGATCAGTTCTAAATTGTTCAAGTCAGTTAGGCACTATGAATTGCACAAGGTCTCTTCTTTCTACTCTCAAAGAAGTTAGTAATTCTTGCAACCTCTGCACTTCATTTTCCTCATGTTCAGATTTAGTTTTTACCATGAGATACTTACCCTTTATGGCTATTAAACAAAACTGGACTGCCATGATATCACTTGGGATATCAAAAATATTTTACATGACTTAGCCTATCTGCAATAGTCTATCCAATATGTCTTCGTGTTCTACTAGAATCATCAAGGTACAGACAAGCGTTTAAGCATCTCTTGCTCTAGAAATATCGGTTAGTGGCACAACAAAGACATTAAAAGATTTCTTAATATGATCAATGATGATCTCTATGGCTCCTACTACATCTTGGTGTTGCATGACCACGATTGTGGCACCTTCACCAATTTCAAGCATGACTTGGAATGATGTAGCATTCCCAAAAATTTGTTGTGCCTAGTCATCCTCTCCTCCTCTCTATAGTGACACCTACCCACTTGCTAGATTTGTGGATATAGTGGACCTAATGGAGCTCTCTCTTTCTTTGTATAGATTGGTCACCTCCCTTGTTCTCTAGCTTACGGTTTCTACAATCTATTGCAAGTGGCTCATAGATGGTCTATAGTCTTGTGGCGGTGACGATAGAACTTGTTGTTATTATTGCTATTACTATTTAACTTGTGGCTAGCTGCTATATGCTACTTGTTGCTACTAACTAATAACTAGAATGTTACCAACCAAGATGGAACCTATAGCTCCCTCAGTGCTTGTTGGCTTCTCTAGCTAATCTTTCTTTGGTGACAACAACTTAAACATCTCTATGTAAGAAGAATTTTGGGTCTTCCTTGGGACATCATTAGTATATCCCAAGATTTCAGCTTGTCCACACAGCTTCCTGATGAGGCAAGGGAATGGAAGTGTTAGCTTTCCTACCTTCTTTTCTTCGAATTACCTTTGGATTTTGAGGAAGAACAAATGGGCAATGTTAGCATTTAATTTTCCCATCTAAATGGCACTTCCTCTAGCTACATATGTTGATATTCTATTGAGCCTTTTAGTTAAAAACAAATGGTAGGTTCCAATCTTGAAATATGTCTTCTCTTCACCTGTGAGCTCTCTGTAATCCTTATCTTCTTTTTGTTATTCCCTTTGTAACCACAACCTCTTAGCATCAATGTCTGACCTTATTGAAATATATGCCATATTAGCTCCTTCATTTGGGATGTTGAGGGCTTTGATGATTGCCTCTACCGAGTATGACATAGAGAATCCTTCAATTTTCACTATTGCATTAGCATATTTATTTTGCCAAAATTGATAAGTTTCTCCTAGATACCATTCATCACTGTTAGATAGGGTAGGTCATAGTGGAGATTCTTGGAGTTGCATATTCATCGCTTCTGGATAAAATTCCATGAAATGATCAAATTTCAATTCCACAATGAGTGTGGACATGATAGATTTTTCTTGTATGACTTGGAGGCATTCTGGAGACAACATGAGATGATACCTTTGTTTAGGTGCTAGTGGGACTTCTGCCTCTTCTTGGGCTAAGTGCTTGGTGGTAGAAGTTTGTTAATGAATGCTATATGATTAGGCCTCTTACTCTGCATGTTCTACTTGGGGAGTTTGTTCTTCTGCTTAGCCTCTCCTTTAGCCTATTAGTATTTTGCTCCTATGATGGGAAGGTCCTTCAGCTGCTGGTCTCTTTAGGACCATCTGCAATCATTAAGAATTTGAGATTATTAAAGTGTCTACATTAGTTCTTAATGGTTTTTTATCCTTCCAGTACTCTTGGTCAGATCAAGATCTTGTCTTATTATGATTACAAAGTTAGAAAAATTTTTAGTATGAAACCCCTTAAGTGTTATATCCTTAATTACCTATGACCTTCCACAATTATCATTTTCTTACTTATTGTGCCTTAAAATAGTTGGTATGGTTAATTAGGAAATTAACTAAGTCCTTTTGCTTAAGTTTGATCAATTAATAATAATATTCTTATTATTTCCTTGTACTTACCCTTTACAATATTTTCTAGGTGTTAGAAAAATTTTCAAAATGAAACCCCTTAAGTGTTATATCCTTAATTAGTTATGACCTTCCATAGTTATCATTTTCTTGCTTACTGTGCATTGAAATAGTTGGCATGATTAATTAGAAGAATTAACTAAGTCCTTTGGCTTAAGTTTGATTAATTAATAATAAGGTTCTCATTATTTCCTTATACTTACCCTTTATAGTATCTTTTGGATGTTAGAAAAATCATGGCTTAAGTTTCTAGATGCACACGCAATGCACACCCCCATGACTAAGTTGAGTACTCTAGGATCAACAGGGTTCAAGAATTTTGAAAATTGGAGCTATGAGAACAATGTTATGGCCTTTGGAAGTTAGTGTCCAAGAGCTCTGAGGAAAAACTGCAAAAACTTCTCTTGCTAGAAAATGAAGGAATGAAAAATTTCACTACCTCCTACACATTTTTATACTATTTTTATATGCACAACATTATAGATGATACATCGTAGATGTGACATTGTAGGCATTATGACATCATAGCTACAATGTCATTGTAAAAAAAATTAAATTTTTGTAGAATTATCTAAGAAAAAATGAGTCAATAGGAATGTTTGGAAGATGTGAAGCTTGTCCAAAGGGTCTTCACCATTAATGATGCATAATTTTCAAGAATTTGGTATTCAAAGTTCATAAGGAAGGAATCTCAAGCAACGAAATTTTATTGAATGGATAGGAGATGGGTTAAGAATTTCATATGTATGAAGAGATTATTAGATGGTATGGGAAGTATTTATTAAATATTGATCTTTTTGGAAGGCACAAGATGATGTGGAATTACTTGTCAAGTATGAAATACAAGAGTTATACAAGTGGATCCTCCCCAAAGTAGGCTCCAATCCTCAATTTCCTTGTATAACCATCCCTAAAAGTGTTTGTGGGCACTCAAGGAGTTGAATGTAAGACATACCTGCCTAGCAAAACATTCATGTTAGTATCACCAAATTGGAAAAAAAACACTATATTATACAAAACCATAAAGTTATGATTAAATATATAGTAAGATAAAATGGACTATAGAAGGGATTGCTGAAACTGAGATGTGATGTGTATTACCATTGGCATAATGAATTCTTATGTGTAACATGTGGTTAAAGTAATCATTAGCCTTTCTGTCCAAGATTAAAACCAAGTCCAAACAACTTTCCAGTGACATCACATTGTTTCATCCCTAGGGCTTACAACCATAAGACTACCACTATTGCAAGGAGTATTACCACTTGACGTTCTATTCAAGGAAGGAGTTATTAGTTGCACTTTTTATTTTTGAGATTCCATAGAAGCCACCTACCTTTAGGCATGGGTAACATGTCTTTCTAGTGGGACCCCCATAAGTTTATTCTATGCATGAATTTTTTTTTTTACTGTGTTGCCCATACTAGAGGACTAGCTTCAAGCATGGGTAACATGTCTTTCTAGTGACATGGTAGGGCAGCACTTATTGTACTCTTACTTCCATTTTTCATTAGATCTTTAAGAAAATAATACATCCTTAACAATAGGATAGAACTTATAGTAATAATCCTAGAAAATCCACAAGTTTCCTTCATGTCACACCCTTTTTCATTCCCTCTTGGTTCTTTAATTTTTTATCCAAGCATAATGATCACAAGTTTATTCTTAGTTTTATTGTGAGAAGAATATCATTATGGGTATGGTAAGAACCTCTTATTATTGGAATAGATGGATGTCATGGTCTCACTACATAGGTAATTTGTTCCTTATGACTTGATAATATAAAGCAATATTCACCTTATTAGGACTACATCTTGCTTTGTTCCTTGCACTTTATTAAAAAATTAAGAAAAATATGCACAAAATGGATAATGAAAATTATAGAAAAATGATAAAATAAAAGAGGAATTTTAAAAATTTTTAAAGAATATCAAAGGATTAAGAAATGAAAATGTATAAAAGAATGAAAATATATCAAAGAACTTGAAACTTAGTAAGAAATGTCAAAAGGTATAACAAGAAATTATAAACCAAAAAAAAAATTAGAAAACAAAAAAGTTGAAAATCACTTATTAATTCCTAATTCAAGGTAAGGCATCTCCCCCACGATTGAACTCATGGGCAAGTATTCAGAAAATGGCCCCTAGATCCCTTGGATCATACACTCTAGGTTTCTCATCTATCATCACTAGTGATTTAGTTTTTTGGTTGTTATCCCACGTAATATTGATGACATTCACATTTTGCTTGACTAAGGACATATATCCTATTAGACTAGATGATCTTTCCATTTCAGAAGGTCTAACTATACTTTATTTTTTATTCTTAAATTCAAATTTTGAGTCCCCATTTCCACTATTAATTGTTATATGATTATGGTTTAACCTATTCTTTTGTAACTTCTTAGTTTCGATTACTTTCTTGAAATAGGAGTTAATAAGTGGGTCAAACATTTCCATGCGTGTTTTAGATGGTTTTATGATCTCAGTTTCTAATGACTAGGTGTCCTTTGATTTAGTGACCTTTGTTCCTTCTTGTACACACACTTGTTTCTCATATTTGTTGTGGACTAGTGTAAGGACCATGTTGACATTCTGAAGTTTTGGTCCACAACTCCACCCTTCATTATCTTCAGTTATGCATGGAATTCTTTACATATGTATGCCTCCTTGCTCATCTTCCTTAGATATTTCCATAGATAACTCTCTCATCTCTAACTTAGCATCTATTGTGCTAAGCCATGCTTGTCCCATAACTGTAGGAAATTCCTTATTATCATTCCTCACATAGATCACTAAGAAATCTATTAGATAAGACCACTCATTGATGGTGGTCACCACATCTTCTATCTATCCCAAAGGAATGGTGATAGATTGATCTGCAAGGTCTAACCTTATGTTGCACTTCCTTAAACATGGTAGGTTCCATGCCTTGTATGTTTCTTGGAATATCAGGTTTACTCTAGAACCTAAATCTAGTAGAGCCTTGCATGGTGAATTTCCAACTACTTCTAAATAAATCAAAGGGATTCCTTGATCAATTCTTTTCCTAGGAAGTGTCCCTACCTTTATCCAATTTGATACAAAATTTGTTAGCATGACAGTCATAAGTTTTTGATCTAGTTGTTGTAGAAGCATAGTCCTTGCAGGATGATTCATCATATAAGGAACATGATTAAATGGAGTCCTAACTCTACTAGCCTTTTCTGGACTTTTCCTAAAAAAAGAATGTTTCCTTAATTTTTCTTTAGCATTGTTAGTATGGTCCTCTTTCTGTATATTCACTACCCTTGTAGCACTTCTCTGTTGTGGCTATGACAATAGCTCCCCTTGCATTGCAAGTGGTGACACAAGTGGTAAAGGATTAGAAGGTTGACTTAATGAACCAACCACTAGTTAATCTATGTATGGATTGGAATCCATCATTGGAGTTGTAGGTCTATAATACTTAAGTGGATAATATTGAGAAGTATGAATGGTTGCATTCCCTGGAGATATTGGATGTTGCGCATAATATCATATGGGTCTAGTTGCCTATATGGATATTACTCCCTCGATGGTGGCTAAAACACCACAAAAATTTGCATGTTTTCATCATGTAGCTTTCACCCCATGAAACTTGAGACAAAACTTCATTATAAATGTGAGGATTGTAACCCATGGGGAGCAATCTCACATATCCCATACTCTTGGGGCTGAAAAATGCCTCATAACTAGTCAAATCCTCATTTCCCAACTGAAAAAAGTCACCTAGTGTCTGTGTTTAGGCTTGTTAGGAGGGGGGCGTGTTTCAAAATTGCCCTTTGAAATGTCAAAAATGGAAATTTGATGGGTTTTATGGGGGGTATGTATTTTTATACGCTGGAAACACTTCAAGGGGAGTAAATCTCACCTACCTCCAACGTGGAGGAGTGGGGGGTTTTCCCCTTAATTTGGAAACTTTCCCCCAATGTGGAAACTGCATGCCCCAATGTGGAAGCCATAAGAGATAAATTTCAACACTCCATACATTCCAACATTGACCAACCACGCTAGCAAGGATGGGAGAAGGCTTAGCATGGAAGATTCATCTCTAATGTAGAAGGTGTGTCCCTATTACTATTTACAGTAAACGAAATGGCCATGGGGGGAAGACACTTACTATTTATAGTTACCCCCCAAATTTGGGCATCCATCTCACCTGTACAAGGCAAAAATTTGCAGCCAAATTACAATAAATTTGTAACCATTGTATAGCCAAATTTTAGCCAAACTACAGCCATTTTGTAGCATCATTCATGGCCTAAAACCTATAAAAACTAGCCTCAAACACCATTTACAAGTTCAACAACTTTTGAGCATACAAACACTTTTGCAATTCTATACTATTAGCACTAGTTACACAATTTTTACATAGTTTAGCAATTTATTCCTAATTTTACACTAAGGCATTCTCAGGCACTTAAGAGTTCTTACAAGTTTCCACACTTGTATTCTCTTCAACCCAACATAGAAACCTTGTGACCTTGTTGTTGCTTTGCAGGACAAAGTAGTCATCTTACAAGAGATGGCATAACAACGGATGCAAATGGACCTCATCTTCTAGAAGGTTGAGGATTGGAAAGAAAAATGTGCTTATGTCCTATAGTGCGATAAGAAACAAAGGGTCCACAAGTGATAGTACAAGGTAGATTGTGGGGCTTACCTTAAGTGGCTCAAGGAGGAGTTAGTTGAATGGCATAAGAGAGAGCTATTCATCCAGGGGATCTAGGCAGAGAGTGATTATTAACTTTTTGAAAGTACTCTCATGGTGGAGCAATTCCCTACTACCTAGATTACTAGTACTACAAGCAAGGCCTCTACGACTGCTATTACCCATGAGACACATACTTAGACTACGGTACATAGGACTAGCATCCTTTGTGGAATTGATCTTAGGGATGTTGATTGAGTCAACATGACAAAGGATCAGATCCTCCATCATTTGGAGGAAGGCCTTCCACATCTACCCCCGAAAGTTATGGAGCTAAAATCCCCACAGATTTTATATATTTTATGTTTTATATTTTTAGTTTTTGTTCATAGTTTTGGCTCTTGGTTGCTAACTAGCTATGCATTGTTGTATTTTAGGCATTAGGAGACATTGGTGGACCCAACAGTGAGGGTGGGAATGACCCATCACTTCCTCCTCTAAACACCCCTTAGTAGCCTCCATCAGCTTAGTTTAGCATGTTGGCTACATATTTTTATTTTGATGTTGATGACTATGATTAGCCAAGACTATGTTATAGATGGTTGTTATTATTTTTTGACATTTTTGCCACAAGTGTGGCCATGGTTATGTATGTTATGGATACTTTAAATTTAAATTTAAAATTTTATTTTTGGCCTCTCAAGTAAATCCTTTAGACACCAACAAAGAGGGGCCATTGAAACACCACAAAAATTTCATATTTTCATCATGTAGCTTTCACCCCATGAAACCTAAGGTAAAACTTCATTGTAAATGTGAAGATTGTAACCCATGGGGGCCAATCTCACATATCCCATACTTTTGGGGCTAAAAATGCCTCATAAGTGGTCAAATCTTTATTCTCCAAGTAAAAAAGGTCACCTAGTGTCTATGGTTGGGCTTGGAGGGATCAAAATTACCTTTTGGAATGTCAAAAATGGAAATTTGATGGGTTTTATGGGAGGGTATATATTTTTCTACGCTGGAAACACTTCAAGGGGAGTAAATCTCACCTACCTCCTAACATGGAGGAGTGGGGGGCTTTCCCCTTAGCTTGGAAACTTTCTCCCTAGCATGGAAGCCACAAGAGCCAAATTTCAAAACTCCATGCATTCCAATGTTGACCAACAACTCCAACAAATATGGTAAAAGGCTCAATGTGGAAGATTCATCTCTAGCATAGAAGGTGTGTCCCTATTACTATTTATAGTAAACGAAATGGCCATGGGGAAAAGGCACTTACTATGTATAGTAACCATCCAAATTTGGGCACCCATCTCACTTGTACTAGGCAAAAATTTACGGCCAAATTACAACTTATTTGCAGCCATTATACAATCAAATTTTAGCCAAACTATAGCCATTTTGTAGCATAATTCATGGCCTAAGACCTATAAAAACTAGCCTCAAACACCATTTACAAGTTCAAAAACTTTTGAGCATACAAACTCTTTTACAATCCTATACTATTGGCATTGGTTACACAATTTTTACATAGTTCAACAATTTGTTCATAGTTCTACACTTGGGCATTCTCAAGCAATCAAGATTTCTTAGAAGTTTCCACACTTGTATTCTCTTGAACCCAGCATGGAAATGCTATGACCTTGTGACCTTGTAACTCCCTTTGGAATTTGTGAATTTTCAAGCTCCACGTTGCACTCTTGGAATTTCCAACTCCCAGTGTAGAACACTTGGGAAGCCTATATTCTTCATACTTCTCAACCCTCACCATAGCCAACATTATAGATCTAGAGCAGTAACATTGGAGATTCGATAGCATTGGGAGTGGTAGGACATCTAGCTTGTGGAGTTGACTACATCAACTTTAACGGACCCTAAACCCTCGTCCAAGTGAACCCCCTTACTACCCATTCAAGCACCATTTGTACACATTTCTCTAACTCATTTTTTATTCTTTCTTAATAAAGGTTTAAGTTCTGGGTTTTATGTGCAAAATATATTCATTTATTTTCTATGCATTATTTAGATTTGTTATCAGTTTTAGGATTATATTTTATTATCCCATTTTCCATTTCATAAGTCCCTAGTTGATCTACCATACCAGCCAAGGTGCCCCGAATCCCATTTTTTTGGAGGCCCTAGGGATTCATGGCTTGAGGACTATTATGCACCAGATCCATTAATCTTTCCAGTAATTGATTTTTTTAGTCACAATAGTGGCATCTTCCACACTTATGGTTGCTACTACTATTGCTAATATTATTCCTGTGGTTGTGGATAAGATCCACTTGGATAAGTTACCTTGAGGATAAGGTAACCATTTTGGCATTTGAATCGTGGATTGAGCACATATGCCCCTGATTCTTGCATATGTGTCATCATGGGACAACATCCCTTAGGATGTTTGTACAGGCACATTGTACACCCTCCCTTATCCTTTGAGCTTAAGTCAGTACATTCTTCCATAGAAGCAACTTTTCCTTTTTGTTTATAGTATTCATGTTCATAGTCTCTTTTCTTTTTCTTCTCCTTCCCCTTATTGAAGGCATGTTTAGTTCTTTCTTTTACAATTTTCAAAGCTGTAGCAAATTTTTTGTCACAAAGTTCCACATCTTTTCTACCTTGGTTACTATATCACTAACAAATTTTTGAATCGATAGAGCTTTCTTCTGGATCACCTCTTCCAAGGTTTCTTCCTCTTGCTTGTCACATATTCTTACATCTCTTTTTATGATAGATGGATCTCGATTATATTCCTCGACTGATTCTCTCTTTTTCAACTCACCTTCTTCTTTCACCACTTGGTCAATTAGCCTCTAAATTTGATGGACGGTCATTTCTTATAGTCTTCCTTGGACATAGACCCCAAGGATTTCCCTAGTTTTATTTATCAACCCATCGACAATGTGTCTAAGTTGCTGCCTTTGGGAAAATCCATGGTCTAGATACCTATGCAAAAGCAAGTAGTATCTACCCACCACTGCATCAAGGGATTCATGGGTCCCTTACTTCCAACCTTGGATCTATTTTCTAAGATTGAACAACCAAGAATAGGTTTGATATTTATCATTAAAAATTTCAAGCATAGTACTTCACCTTTTAATTAATTCAAGTTCCAATGATCTATACCAGCCCTCTGCCTCTTTGATAAGTGTCTGAGGGAATAACTTAAGCTTTTGCTAGTTACTTCAATATTCTATAGGGCACAGGCATCATGAAATGCTTGAAGATGATGTTGTGGGTCTATGTTAAACCCACCTTCAAACTTAGGAATATTGTTCATATCAAGTTGCTTGATGTCATTGTATTTCACATGCTTGATTGGAATGTACATTACTTCCCTTATGTTGATCATGCTACAAGTAGCCAATAGGGGTTTTTCATGATTGTAAGGCTTGTATGCTTGCTTGTAGTGATGCCCCCTTGATACTCGTATCTCTCTCTTTCAGTATGTTTGTCTCTATTCCTTCATGGTTCATGCTCATCATCTTCTTCATCAAGATGCCTTTCTCGATACTCATGTCTATCATGAGTCTAATGTCTTTCCCTATCATGCTCTCTATACCTTTGTTTCCTTATGTTAGAGTCCACCAACAATCATGAGGAGGAAGATGAAGTAGTTGGAGAACGATATCGACTAGCTCTCCTTCTATGACTTTGGAATTCATTTCTTTATGATTTGATAGAAACTTTAGGCCTTGAGTCCTAAATGTACTTAGAGTCCTTTGCTTCTCTTTTTGGTGTCTCTACAAGGGCTAATGTAGTGGCACCTTGACAAGTTCTTTAGATGAATAATAAGCATTTGTGAATGAACTTCATGATTAAGGTGGAATTTCTCTATTACAAATGCATCACTATCAAGTTCTTCTAGGACAACAAGAGAGTTAACCTAATTTCCCTTATTATGCTCATGTTTGGTTTCCATATCATCATCTCTCTACACTTGTGCCTTTGTGGGTTTATAGGGTATTTTCATGTGTTTGGGCACATGATATCCTTCTTGTGCATGGCTCGAATTTATTTTTCTTAAAGCTGTTTGAAGCATGATGGGTGCTGAATGCTTTGGAGGCAAAACGATGTTGCCCTGTAGGCCTCTCCATCTTAACTATTCATCTTGGTGAAAGATGAATGTGAAATCAAGGTAACAAGGATCATTGTAAACATATGAGATTCTTGTTTGCATAGGCATACTCTAGTCTTAATTGTCATTTTGTCTATCATTACCCCTTTGTAAACTCTTTACTAGGTGATAGTTTTTCCTTAATTAAAGCCATGTTATATGTGTGACACTTGGTTAAGTGTGTGTGTTATTAGGATTACTTAAGAATTATGATGATTGACTTTATGATTCTTAATACAATGAACTTTGTAAGATCAATTACTTAGCACACATTGACACATTCCTAGCAACGATGCCAATGATGAGTCAACTCTCTACCATACAAGTCAAGAGTGCTAGTGTGCAATCAAATCATAATCCAAAGATGGACAATGTAATTACACTAGTGATTGATATTAAGTTCATAATCATTGTTTTCTCATCTTGAGTTAGTGAATTCTAAGTGTATGGTTAAACTTGTAGTGAGGCATATGTTATGTGATGTTGTGAGGCTCATTTTACTCCTAAGTGTAAACATAATGGAAATGAAGTTAAATGCTAAGTCTAAGTAATGACAAAAATATAAATCTATTCTATCCGTTAGTGATGAGCATCCATTCCTAGTTTGCCAGACACACCTTGGACCCATGTAACCATTACTGAAATTACCAAGTGAATTCACCACTAAGTGAATTAAGTAAAACCACTACTGGGTTACCAAACGATTATACTTTAATGCTTGAAACTAGTCATACTCATTCCACTTTACTAATGAGCAAGTAAAATAAAGTGCTTTGGAAATGTAAATGATTAAGCTAAGAAAATATGAAAATTATCCTAAGTCAACAAATAAAAGTAAGTGGATGTTGCAATGATGGAAAGTAATTTTGATCTTTATTGCCATCATGAACTATGTCCAAGTACAATTCACTTGAATAAAGACTCCATTCAACTGTTAAGCATCACACTACGGGCATTCACTCTATTGCTAACTATGAAAACAAACTACAAGATTTTTCCTAAGTCTTGGAATGAAAAGTTATTGATTGTGAGTCCAAGTATTGGTATTTATAGGGCTACACACATCTTGAGACATCGTATCAACAATGACTTAGCATGGGTTACAACATCACATCTACGACATCATGGCTACAATATCATAGATACAATATTGAAGAGTAATAAAAATTGACTTTATTACATACAATATCTAACTACTTCTTATTCCTTTCTTCTTTAGTGATGATCATCTTTTGTGATTGTTATGCCCTCACAGTTGTGAGTTAGGGAAGCATAGCAATGTGTGACCATTGATATTGGTATGGACTTGGTTTGAAACCTAGACGAAAGGGTACATGGTTCACTTTAATCAGTTAAAGTATAAGGACCTTTTGTTAAAAAGATATGAACTCTCATATCCCTATCCCTTTACAAGCCTCTCTGGATTCCACTTTTTATCTCACTACTATGTACCACGGTTGTTCTGATGATTTTTTATTTTGTAGAGTGCATGGCTCCGAAGACAATAGTTGTGTGAGTACGGTGTCTAATCTATATTGACATTCAATTTCTAAGGTATCCATGGACTCCTTGTGATATGGCTATGTAAGGGAATTTTAGGTATGGACTTGTTTTGGGGACGATCCACTTACATAGTTTTTGGACATCTAGTTTAGACTCCATCATCACATGTATGAGTTCATTTGACTACAATCTTGGTACTATGCATCATCCAACTTTGAACCCTTTTTAACTAATTTTTTAATCTTGGAAATATGTATTTTCAAACCTCAATGAGAACTTCTTTAACTCTAAGCCTCATCCAAAGCCTCATGATTTGTTGTTTACATTATTCACACTTCTTTTTGGATTTCATTTCGCTCTTGTTTTGCTGTAATTTTTTTTTTAAATCCCATACTTTTCAAATACAAAATTTTCACTAATAGCTATATCAACACATCCTCATTGAAATAATCGAATATGTCAACACAACACAAAAATACTATAAATACATATGACACTTAGCTCAAATTTCACATTTTGCTTCAAATGCCAAGAAAATTTTTGCCATTTTCAAAGCCTAGAAGCTTCTTGAAGTCATAACTTCTTCTCACCATAACTAATTTCATCCGTTTTTTATCTATGAGCTTTTGGAGGTGTGCTCTATGTTGTGGAAGTATTAACACAAGTGTTCTCTCCACAACTTTTACTAATACTCCGCAAATAAGGTATTTAAATAGTGTTAAATAAAAAAAATACCAACAAATTAACTACCTCCAAATTACATATTAAAATATCTAAAAATCTGCAACTACTTGAGAGCCTTAATGCCTAATATCTCAAACTTATCTCTAACCAAAAAAGAAATCATAGGGTACATGGACTTAAGAGATAATATCAAAACAACTAAGCTACGGATATCTATGTAATTATAGATTGCATTCAAAGGAGGATTGTAAGTAGGTGGGACATCATAGCCTAGGGAGAAGCAACCAAGAGGAGCTACAAAATAGTAATAACAATAATCATAATAACAAGAGCAGGCTGCTAAAGTAACTCATACCATGGGACTCTTAAGAGAAGAACCTAAGGTGGAATCTATTTGTTAAGTTCCCATCATAGAAACAAAGCAATTCAAGCAAGATGAAGTACTAAAACAAAAGTCCTGGAAGTGAGCTCGACAACAGCTTGCCTAGAGAAATTTCAAAGCAAGAAATTCCAAAGTAAAGTTCTTCAAAAACTAAACTTTGGATCCTTCCTAGAGTTGATCCTAGAAGAGGTCCGTACATGATTGCAAGAATTTCCACAATGGTCCGCCATTTCCACTAGTGGGAAACAATCCCTTGAGGATACTTACCTTTTTTAGAATAATCATGAAAGAGATGTGACAATTAAGATTAAGGATATAGCCACTTCTACTCTATGGAAGCCATTTTCAAAGTACTTGAATTGCCCAACATTAGGGCAAAGCTAGCTAAAGTCTCAACATAGGTAGATGTGAAGGTTAAGAAGGAATGGACTCAACATTGCTATGGAGTAAACTACAAGGAGTATAGTGCCCCCAAAAAGGCAAAATGCACTTATTTTAAGATTGCAGCCTACCACCTCAATCCAATGATAAGGCCAAGCAAGATTGCCATGTTCTCTACAAGGAGATGTATGGCTCTAAGTGGGGAATTCCTAATCAACCTTCCCTAGCTCATCTTCTTGGAAATCTTAAAGTAGTTCAAGGAAAATGAGAAGGATCAAAAGATACTCCTCTTTCCATGCCTCATCAAAAAAAACTTTGCAAAAAGGGAAGAATATAATGCTATTTTAATGATATACTCCGCAAGGCCCCTATTATTTCTTGATAGGAAATAATCAAAGGTAAGGTTCCTACCAAGCTCCAAGAAGAGATACCACCCCCTCCACCACCAACAACACTTGAAACAATACCAAAGATGATGGCAGTAGCCAAATACCCAAGAAAACTTAGGGAGAAATACTTGTAGTAGTAAGCCTTCCTTGATTCAACGTACTTAGAATTTTTTAAATATTATTATTCATTTTTTTGGATTTGACATCCCCCCAAACTAACTTTATAAATTAGTATTTCCTACCAGAATTAAACCCATAACTTGAAGCTTCCAAATCAAGAGTCTTACCATTATACTATTCCAAATCAAACTTCTTACTAGGATGTTGTTGGAGCCCCAAAATAATTATAATATAGGTATGCCTCGAGATGCATAAACCAATTAGAACTTTATAACTCAACATTTCCTACTAGAATTGAACCCCTGATTTGATGATAATGAGGTGTTAGCCTAGTGGTATAGATTTTGGCTTGGTAACCCCAGGCTACATGTTCAATTCTACTGGGTAATACTAAAGTGATAAACTTTTATAAATCTTGGGGTGTAGCTATATTTCAATTATTTTGGGTTCCAACACCACCCACCACACACACACACCCCTCCTCCATTCCTTCCTACCTCCCTCCCCTTCCTCCTCTCCATGACTTCAAAATCTCAAATTAAGAATCTTACTATGAGGCTAACATCTCATCGTTAAATTAAAAGTCTTGCCAATACACTAACATCTCATTGTTGAACCAATACTAAATGTTTAGAGTTTGGAGGAGTGTTAGACCTAAAAAATGAATAATAGTTAAAAAAAATTTAAAGTACATTAGATTAACAACATAGAAGAGAGAGTCTAAAGAAAAAGCCTAATAGTTTTATGGATGTTTTTTTAGATTTTTATCATTACAACCAATCCTACAAAACATCTCCTTTAGGGTAGAGAAATAATTAAGCCTTGTCCTTGTTCAAAAGTATCCTTAGGTTTTTGCTTTTTACTAAAGAATTTCCTGTAAAGAGAAGTAGAAACCTCTCTCTAAAGACAAAAGAAAGCATCAATTAGAAGTAATAAATAAATAATAATAGAAGATGATAGTTTCCCATCTTCAACCTTTAAAATAAAAAGAAATTATCACTACATGACATAAACTAGGCCTAAGTGGGAAAAGGGGTGTTGGAACCCCAAAATAATTATAATATAGTTTAATTAGAACTTTGTAACTTAGCATTGACCACTAGAATTGAACTTGACATATAGAAAACATGAAAATTTTGTAGAACTTGAGTACAAATTTTATAACTTGATGCTACCAACTAGAATTGAACCTATAATTTAGAGTTTATGAATCAAGTGTCTTGTCACTAGGTTAACACCTAATTGTTTAGGTTAAGAAATATGGCGTGCATTTTACAAGTTGCAGGTAAAAGTTTGATTAATTATATTAATAAATGATAAGAAGAATCCCAATAAAAAAAGATGACAAACGGATTAAACTAGGAGGGTAACCAAGCATGTTAAACAAAAGTGCCTAGAACAAGGTAAACATAAAGGTATTAGAAGAAACAAACAAAATACTTGGGACATACTAGTAGAGATAAATAAAATTTTTTCTTGACAAAGGCATCAAAGAAAATCATAGCTAAAACGACCAACCAAAATGGTAAAAAAAGACCATTAACCCAAATTCATAGCCTTTTCATCTTGTAACTAATCATATGTTTGGAGTCCAAGAAAGTTCAATTTCAAGGCCCCATGTAGATTTAGAGCCGATCTCAGATGTTTTATCATCATCAATGGTTGACCTTGATCTTCTATAATATTATTTAAAATATTTTATTACATGTATGTAAAAACCTTGAGATTTATAGGTATTTATTTTATAACATAGATAACATAAAATCTCAAATTATAGCATTATTAGTAAGACCTCACTGTGTTGGTTAGAGCATGCAACTTGTGATTTGTAAGTTACAAGTTTGATTTTGGTGGTTTGATTTTTTGGTAGATTTGATGTTTTTAGTAGATTTGATTTTCTTTGGTGAATCATATGTTTTTTTAATGGATTTGATGTTTCTTTAGAAAATTTGATTTTTTCAGTGGATTTAATATTTCTGAATCAAATTTGATTTTTTTTAGTAGATCTAATTTTTCTCTCTTTAGTTTTTCTCTAGTAGATCTAATTTCTCTAAAATTCCTCTATGAGGAATTCTATATCACTCACGTCTTTTTCAATCAATGTTGAAATTTTTGCTTCTTTTATCAATGTGGAAATTTCTGTTAATTCTCAAAATGTATATTTACAAGATGGTAAGAAAAAAGTTATGATGCCTACTTCTAGCAATGTTGATGCAACTAAGACACTTGATTTTATTCTTCTTAATAACGTATACAAGTCATTGGTTGTTAGTCTTTCATCATAATATGTGTTCATTCAAATTTTGGGTTACTTGCCTTGTAATTGAAGTTTTGTTTCACTATTAAATGATGTGATAAAAAACATATTATCTAAGTCCTTCATGTGAGGTATTATTCTTGTTTTTTTCTACTTATTGTGTTAGACAATGCTTTGGTGGTGCAACATGCCATGGATGTATTATCTTTTATACATACACATGCAATGTTGATAATTTATAAGTGTGCTCTAGATTTTGATGTATAATCTGAAGAATATGCTAAAATTCCATGCTTTGTTGAGTTATATAATCTTTTATTAATTTTTTAAAAAGCTGAGCAGGAAATTATTAGTCTTATTTATACCATTAAGCATATGTAATTTAATCTCTATAAATTTTGGTTTTCATAGACATTTTTTTTTGTTAAAATCAACCTTCTTAATCATAAAAAAGAATTGGTATCATAAGTAGGAAAAAAGACTTATATTTAGCCAATTACATACTATAATATTTCTAATTCTTACAACTTTTGCCATCATGAAAGACAATTGTTTAATGCTTATCCTTTTCTTCTCAAGAAAAAAGATTATGGAGAAAAGAAAAAAATGTGTTGTGGTTGAAGATTCGAAAAATCAAGTTAATGTCAATGATAAGAATACTCAAATAGTAATAAAGAATTTAGAGAAGATAGAAGCTCCTATGCATATTTTTACTAGTATTAGAGAAAGTATTAATCATCCTAGATAGATAGATAGAAGCTCCTATGCATATTTTTCCTTACTTGACAATAATATTGTTAACTCAAAGATTAAAACTAGTGTCAATAAGAACATTATAGTTGAGGTTAGAGATTCTGGATGTAAGATCAATAACAAGTGGAGGGTGTTGGAACTTGTAATAAGCGAAACACACGTACACCTCAATAAATATAGTCTAATTAGAACTTTATATAATTCAACATTGCCCACCATAATTGAACCCATGACCTAGAGCTAATGAGAGATAAAACTTCCTGAAAACACTATGTTCTACTTTTGATGTTTATTAGTTTTGCCTCAGTTGTAGTTCATTTTTATTAGTTTTTAAATGTTTTGTAGTATATTTGCCTGTTTTGCATTTTGTTCAATCTTTGCCAAGTCTTTTAGTTGTTACATGCAATCTGCATAAAATTTTTTAACTAAAAATAATTAAAAAAAAAAAAATTTAACCAAAAAAAGTTTAAACTAAAAAATATTTTTAACAAGTAAAATATTTTAACTAAAATTAAATTTTTTTAACTATGAAAAATTTTCACTAAAAATTTTATACTAAAAAATTTTTTAACACAAAAAAATAAACTCAAGATTTATTTTAACTAAGATCAATAATAAGTGATGAAGTGAAGATCTTCCACAAGTTATACCACTTTCTTGCTTCAATATAAATATTGGTATTAAGCTATACCTTTCTATCTCAAATACTTTTACTATTTTAAGTTCAAGCATAGATGTTAAAAAGTAATGTAAATTTTGTTAGGATCAGACCTTCCTTCATACTAACAATTAATTTTATAAAGTTAGTTTTTCAATGTACCAATTCTAAGGTTGTTCACTTGAGTAGATAGTTCTAAAATTGGAAAGTTTTTTTTTTTCAATATATGTTTTCGATGATGTCTACTCAAGTGTTAAATTTTCTTTGTTCATTATTAATATTTTTTTTGGGTCCAACATCCACAAGTTTGATTTTGATAAGTATGCTAACTTGGGAAGTGTTGTCGGATAAGAAACATGTAACTTAAGACATATAATCAAAACAAAACTCTCATAGAACTTAGGTAAAACATAAAAATGTATCATATTAGCATGCCTATTGTTAGTGAGGTATTGCTCAGCTTATTATCAAATGAATATTGGTTGGCTTGATTCATCTAACTAATAATAAGGTGTTAGCTAATAATAAGACCCATAATTTAAAAGTTCTATATCATAAATTAGATTCTAGTAAACAATGCTAAGTTACAAAATTTTAACTATATATATTAGAGCCCATATATATTACAATTCTTTTAAAGTTCTAACACCTCAATTCAATTCATGTTTATTTTTCACACAACTAATGTATATAAATAATATACATAGTACTTGTACGAGAAATCTGAATCAAGACCTAATATACATAGTACTTGTACGAGAAATCTGAATCAAGACCTGGTGCAAGGTTTAACCAAAACCGATAGACGTATGCGTGATGCAGCAACGGTGAATGCTTCTCCCAGTAGCCGGCAATAGGATCGTTCTGGGTATTCATAACAGAAACCATAGCCTTTGCCAGCGAGAGTTGAAGGGTGGTTTTTCTTGGGGTTTTATTGCAGCCTACACATTGCGTCCTTCCCGAGTTTTTATTGCCAGAGCGAAGAGCGATGGAGTTTGCCGAGGACGACAGAGATGTATGCTTATTTGTATTTATCTTTTAAAGTTAGTCCGAGCAATTATCGTATTCCGTTTAACAGATTTTTAGCTTATGCTTGTATAAGCAGAGTGTTACCAAAGGCGAAGTTTTATTTTTCTCACTGTAAATGTATTATGTATGATGACAATATAATTACAGATTCTTGTGAAGTTCGTGAAAATTAGTCAGGCTCGACAATATAGAGGACAGCATGGGAATTGGGCAGAATATGTGAGATTTCGGGAAGGACTGAACACGATGACTGACCCTAATAGGAGAACTGTTGAGTTCATCGGAGATTTTGTAAGAACGTTCACCGACAAAAAAGTTACGAAGGTAACATGTATGGATGACTCTAGTTTTTTTTTCTTAAATAAAAAGAGACTACAGACTTTCGCTTGTTGCAAGGTAGAAATATTCTGTTGTGGACCATCGTTACACGTCTGATGCACCCATGAATTGGTGAAAACCTATGGAAGGTTGTGATTGCTAGGATCTACTGTGAGCACACCAACGTTTAAATTCTCAATGCTTGCTAATTTGCAATTGACAAGCACAGATAAGCTCAAGAACACCTATATATCAACTGGTTGGGAACGGTGGAGCGGGGCAAATGCTGGAGTGGATGCTGAAATCAGTGTGAGAGTTAGGGCTATTTTGTGGCAGCATGTGTAGATGCATGTGGAATGCCTATGACCCAACCCAAAGTAAACAGGGCTTGGCTTCGAATATTGCAGATAATGGCCTTTGCATATCAATCAAACATCTTAACTGTAGCCATGAATGTTAGGTAGACTAGCTTAGTTATATATTTATAATAAAATGTCTTTTGGCCAATTGAATCTTTTTTGTTTTTTTAAAGAAAGATGTATGTCCTTACAGAATCCTCTACATTCATGTATAGAAAATTATTTAATAGAGATAAAAAATGTGGCATATATACCCAGGTATATAGTTTGTTTTTCTAATGAATCTGGGCAGGGATACACATAGTAAAATAGCCAGGAATGGTGGTATATAAAGCTGAAGCACACACTTACAATGCAAAACTAAACAAAATTAAATTTGAGATCTGAAACTGTGTGACAGGGTGGTAAAATTGGTTGTTATAGATGGAATATTATTGAGAGTTACCTATAGGCTCTCCTAGAGCATTATGGACAACATATTATTTAGGCTTACTAATCTATGATTAGTAGTTGACCTTTCAGCCAAAAGAAGTGTTGGCTTTGGGAGTGTGGAAGTTGCTTTAGAGCTTTTTTTAAAAAATTGTTCAAAAATGTGAATTTTGGCAAACCATGGCCTCACCAGAGGTCATGGTCTACTTGTGGTAGAGACTAAAGTTGAAAAACTCAGACCATGAGTTCTTCATAGGTCATGGTTTACTTAGAAATTTTTTTCTTCACTTGAGTTGGTGAGAGGAACTAATCAGGGTTGGTGAGAAGATTTAGAGACTTCTTCTTAATATTAAGATATTTTTTTATTAATTTTTTTTTTAAAAGATCATCATCTAGAGGTTCAATGCTCATCCCACCAAGGTGAGGTCTTGGGAGGGTCGGTGGATGGATGAAAGCCTAACATCTTTCAAGTGGCTGTGTTTAGGCCCAAACCTAAGTCTTGTGACTTGCGCGATAAGCATTGCATCATTGCTCCAAATGATAACCCAATTTCTTGATTAATTGAATCATCAAATTTGTTATGCATCAAGGCTTCCTTGCTTTCTTCATTCCTCAAAAGAGAGAAATCATCTCTAATTTATAGAAATGGATGGGGCCATAATACATCATCAAACTTGTTCCTTCATTTCAAAAATGAAAATTTTAAAGGGTATTTGGGGCCAAAATCAGTAACATCCGCCCTTCAAATACTGTTTTTTGAGTTTTAAGTTAAAAAAAAAGCATCTTGAATTTCTAAGTCCATTTTATGTCATTTTTCACATAATTTTTTGAACAAAAAAACATATAAAATCATCCTAGGCTTTTTCCTTTGTTATGAAAAATTGATTAGAACACATTCCATGCACTTTATTTTCCCTTGTGTAGGGGGCAATGGGAAGTGTGATCTTTCTTGTCTTCATGTTGGAACCAATCTTGAATCATCTTTGGGATCATTTTGGTGTTCAGCTGCTTCCTGCTTTTTGGAGTGCAATCATGTTTTTTGAAGTTAGTTTTCTTGAATGTTTTGCTTGTGGAATATGATGACTAGATGTTCAACAATAGAATTAGATAGATTTCATTTATTAATCTATTTTAAATAAGCTGAGATCCTATTCATGTAATTCTTATCCAATCCATGTTTAGGACATCCCATATTAAGAAGATCCTTAAATATGATGATAAGGATCATTAATCTATTTTAAAGATGAGATCCTATTCATGTAATTCTTATCCAATCCATGTTTAGGACATCCCATATTAAGAAGATCCTTAAATATGATGATAAGGATCATTAATCTATTTTAAAGATGAGATCCTATTCATGTAATTCTTATCCAATCCATGTTTAGGACATCTCATATTAAGAAGATCCTTAAATATGATGATAAGGATCATCCCCATGATTTCCAAGATTCATACTTCTCTCTCCAAAGTTATTCTTGGGAGATTAAGGCCTATATAATTGTAGCAGCGCATATTCATTCACGATAGATAGAAAAAAAATAATACAGAAGACATATAGAGGTTAGAAAGTTTAACAAGAGTGTGCTTGTTCTAACAAAGTTCTTTATTTCATTTAAGCTTAGTTCGTAGATCCAGGGCCCTTTAGACTCTTCATTGCTCAACTTCATTTTGTACTTGAAGCTTTGGTTTATCATTAATTTTGTTTAATTTGCTGCCTGAAGCTTCATTTTGAATTGGTTCATGTTGATTAAATTTTTCAGCAACTTCTATATGATGTGCTTGAACTTGAGTAAGATGAGCAACCTGCTCTTCATCAGAATTTTCGTTTGGAATGGCTTCAATATAGTATGTATTGTTTGATGATAGTTTGGTCTTCAATATGATTTTGCCTCTCTTTGAAAGTGTGCATCCATTATGAGAGAGAAATTTCAAGTCCTTTTTGGGTTATTCTTCTGATAGATAGTTATAGACACACAAGTTTTGGTATATAAAATACATTTTCAATATCTAAATTTTGGCTATTATTCAAGGTGAGTAGGGCCTTACCTCGTCCTTCAGTTTTTAGTTGATATTCATTGTAAATATTAATAGTATAATCATCCTTTAATGCTTCAAATTCAATGAAATGTTCAATTTAAGGAGACATGTAGTGAGACACCACTATCAACAACCCATCTGATTTTATTTGAAGAATCTCTAGCAGTTAATGCAATAAGTATGATGTCCCCACCCTGGGTTGTGTCCCCTCCACATTTTTCAGTTTTTGCATCTTCTTGTTTGTTTGAATATATAATTTGAGAGAAAACTATGTTTAAACCAACATTTTTCTTTTAGGTGCCGTTTTCTTTTTGCAAAAAGTGCATGAGAGATTATTTTTGGATTTGGAATTACATTGCTTATGGGAAGAGTCTTCTTTTTTGTCTTCATTTCTCTTGAATCTCCTCCTTTGATTCTTTGCAAAGTAGACCTGCTCATTATTTTGGTGGCCATTCTTTAAATTTTTAACTGTTCTTATTTGGTAGACAAGATTATCAACAGTGAATTTATTTAATTGTTTGCTTTGCACAAAGTTCATCATCATGTTTTGAAATTTGGGGTCATTATACAAAGCAGTAACCACCTTTTGAATTTTTTTTCTTTGAGTGAATCCACACTCAAATTCATTAATGTCTGTAAGGCATTTATGCATCCTCTCAAAAAATTCATCAATGTTCTTAGCTTTTTTGATCTCAAGTTTGTCAAACTTGATTCTATGTAGGAGTTCTTAGATTTGCTGATTTTCTTGTGTACCATGGTAGTCATGGTGCAATCTCTCCCACATTTCTTTTGCTGATCTTAATGGATACAATCTTCTGGAGAAACATTAAAAAACATAATCATCTTTACTAAAGAGTGCTGCTTCTTTTTTCTTACATGCTCATCTATTTGAGCTAATGTAGGGGAGTCATACTTTTTTGATGGAGTTAACCAAGCATTATCATCAAAGCTATTT
Source organism: Gnetum montanum (assembly GCA_015680685.1). NCBI lineage: Eukaryota > Viridiplantae > Streptophyta > Gnetopsida > Gnetales > Gnetaceae > Gnetum > Gnetum montanum. Next base: position 1,570,828 of record MNCI01012628.1, read on the forward strand.
TCAATAATATCCCAAGCATCATTGTATTGAAGGAGACCATTCATCATGCTATTCCAAAGCATGAAGTCTTGAGTACCATTGGAAATGATTAGGCACTTTGAAATGCCTTTGTTGGTAGACATCTTCAATTTTCTATCTTGGACTGAAATCAGTGCTCTGATAACACTTTCTTGGTTCTAGGTGTGCAGAAGCTGCTTCAGATTTTTTTAAAATTTTTTTTAAACAATGTGAATTTTAGCTGACCATGACCTCACCATGTGTCATGGTTTGATTATTTTGCAGACTACGGGTCATGGTCTAGTTGTGGTAGAAACTAAGTTGAAAAACTCAGACTATAATGTCTTCACGGGTTGTGGATACCATGACTTCACCACGGGTTGTAATTTACTCAAAATTTTTTTCTTTGCCTGAGTGAATAGACCTCAACTTTGGTCTTTGAAATTACTTCAGCTGATCATCTGAATTGATTTAAAGTGTTGAAATTGATGAGAATTACTGTGAGAAGAATTAATACATCAATTTCAGAAAATTCTTCCTAATATAGAGATTATTTTTCATTAATTAAATCATTGCATTCATCATGCATCACAGGTTTGTTGTTTTCTTCATTTTGCAAAAGAGAGAAATGGCCTCCAGTTTATAGAATGAATTGGGGCCATAATGCATCATTTGGAAACAAGTTTGTCTTGTCCCTTAATTTTAAAAACGTGAATGTTAATTATATTTGCCCATCAGGTACCATTTTTAATTAAAAAAAAAGTCTCTTGGAGTTCTGAGTCATAAAAAATCATCCTCAGGCATTTGCCTTAGTTTTGGAAAATTGATTTGAACACTTTCCATGCATCCTATTTTCCAACAAAAAGTATAAAAGTAGAAAGCAACATCTAAAAGCATCTTGAAGACTTGTTTAAAATTTTCACTTTAAAAGGAAATGATGATGGGTAGACTCAGGGTTTGTTTGCGTCTACGTTTGTGGACTGGTTGGTTCAGTGATATTCCATAATGGTTTGTAAAATTTGTTTTGTGTTAGGGCATATGGGATGTTTTCCAATGTGCACCTGCCTTATAAAGACCTGTTGCAGGAGCTCACTCATGAATGACTGAAGAACACCAATACTACTTGAACACACCTAAATATTCATTATTGAACAGAAAGATCTGACATCTTCTAAATCATATCCACATGCTTTAAGAGGATGCATATTTTTAAATGCCTATCAAAATCAAAGCAAGGAAAGTACTATTTAATTCATAGTTTTATGCAAGAGACAGGAGCTTTGAAAGCCTGTGTTGAAGTCCCGTAGGGAAGTGCAGAAAAGCAGGAGCGTGAAGATGGTGATGGTGATGGTAATAAGCATGTTTGAAGTGAGAGGGATTACGAGACTGATAGATTAAACACATTTCATTACTACTGCAATAGAATATGGGGAGTTTTGTGGCAGTAAGAACATAATTATTGAAAAATATCTGAAAATACTTTCATTTTAAAACTTGTTCTTTTTTGTTTTTATTCATCATTTTGTTTAGCCTCGCTATTGGCAAACTATCTTGCATAGTCATAGATTATAGTATGTTTTATTTCTTGATATTATGATTTAATATTGTTAGATACTGTACTGCACTAAATAATTTTGACTTGCATTATACATTTAATCAGGTAATTAAACGGTTGAAAAACTGGAAGGCTCGCAGAATTGAGCGCTCTCGTATAAAAGACTATTTAGGGACATCACCTGTTGAGGTATATGCAATGTAGATATGAGGATTTTTCTTAAATCTCATTTTGAAATTCGTACAAATTGTTTATATTTTAAGACATTGCTTGTTATATTAAATTGCAATAACCAATTGTTTTAGCTACACTTTCTATGCAGAAGTCTATGTTTGTTGCTGATAACGTTCTTGCAGCATAATGTGTTTGTCCTATATTAGAAATTCATTCATGCATTTAATTTTGTAATTAATCTTGGCTTCTACGTTAACATTCATTACATTATTTTAAAACAGGACCTGTTGCGCTTAACCTATGAGAATCCAAGTTTTGAGAAAGCATATAATTTTCCATCCTACCATGAGGTTTGTCAATACATCTTTTAACATTTTACAACTTCTGAGTTTTTTCTGTTTTGGTGATAAGCTTGTAACAGTAATGGATAGATGTTGGAATGCGTTTGGAACTTGGAAATTTTTGAGTAGAAAAAAATAACATCTAATTCACATAATTTATAGTTTTTATGGGTTTTTTCCTACTTATTTCTGTTTCGAGGTTTATGAGTTTGCATTATTATTATCATGTTTTGGATGAAGATGGGAATTCCATTTCCTATAGTGCTTATGAGTAGAGTAGACTACCTGCGATCTTCTGTGAGGCGTCTTTTTAATTATTTTTTAATGTGGGACTGATCATATGATTTAAATATGATTAAAATTGAGGGTCTTGTGGTACAACAGTTAAAATTTAAAATTAGTTCAAAATTGCTTTAGGTTCAATTCAATGCTTTACTTATCATCAGTTTCTTCCTTCTGCTTCAGCCGCCCGTTTCTAAAAGTGATGAACTTGGCATAAACTTACCACGTTAGCGGTGCATTTTTCTTAAAAAATTAAAGTTCTTTGTTTTTTGTTTTGCTCAAGTGGTGCAGCGACACTTTTCCAAAAGTTATAAACCTTAAAAAATTGACAGTTCTTTACTTTTAAAAAGGTTTTCATTCTGCTTTAGGCGTTTTTCCAAAAGCCATAAGTTTTAAAAATGTAAGGTTTTTTGTTGTATTGTTTTTGTTTCTAAGGTTGAGTGGGCAGCAATATTTGGGAAGTACATGAAGACATGGCAAATGCCACATCATAAGTGATTGTAAGTGATTGCAGGTGGTTTAAGCTGCTCTCAGCCATTACACCAACATTGAAATGTACATCACAAAATTAATAAAAAAAGAAAAAAGAAAAAGGAAAAAGAAAACTATGAGGTTAAGTGCTAAAGAATATTATTCTTTTGGTGGAATGCCTTTCGAGTTTTACTGAATCCCTCCATCTCTGTACAATTGCAAGTCATGCCAACAGTGTAGTTCTAGCATTCTGCTAGAAAATTCTAGATTTAAAATCCTTTCATTATGCATACCAAATATTGAGCAACAACACTATCCAAACTCTCCTTTTCAACTTTAGAATACCCATGCCAATCTCACAACTTGGCCTAATCTGCCATGAAACAACACTAGTCAAGCTCTCCTTTTCAACTTTAGACTACCCATTCCAATCTCACAACTTGGCCTAATCTGCCATGAAGGAAAAAGGGTCATTACCAAGAGCATCAATACTCGTACCCCCAAACCCCCAAACACCGACCCAGAAGGGTTAGTGCATAAGCAAAAGCTTAACCTCTTGGTGCACCTAGGCTTGAACCTATGTCTTTTGACTTGAGGAATAAACACTTTACTATCCCTCTAAATGATGCTTCCTACCTAATCTGCCACTATTTATATCTTAAACTTTTTTTCTTTTCTTTTCGTGACTTTTTGGTCCTATCAGTTGTGCCTTGCAACTAACTGATAGGTTACAATTTTCTCAGTTTCTCACACATACATAAAATTGAGTTTGACACAACTTACAACTGACATGGACAGTAGCAACTCACTTTTCATTTTTGTGGCCTTTTGGTCATATTAGTTATTCCTTACGACAATTGATAGGTTATGATTTTCCCACTTTTTCACATACATACTTTAAATTGACTTTGACACAACTTATAACTGACACCCCCCTGGGCCCTCCAAACTGCGCCAGCCATTTAAAGCTTGAACCCAAGAAAGACAGGAAACAAAAAGCCAAAAAGCCAAAAACCAGCAGACCTGTTAAAGCCAAAAAGCCAAAAACCAGCAGACCTGTTAAACCTCAAAATTGGTTCAGTTTTTGATAAACATTTTTGTCAAAATTAATACATTTCTATTATATAGTATTTGATTAGTATTTAATTAATATTTATTCTAATTTATTTTAGTTTATTGTATTTTAGTGGTGAGTATTAGTTTATTATTATTACTTTACTTTAGTTTATTTTATTTTAGTTTAATTAATATGATATATTATATATTATATTAATGTGATTATAATTATATAAACATTATTATATATATATATATAAACTATATAAAGATATTATAAACATTAAGTATTATAATTAGGGCACCGGTGGTTACTGAACTGTCTCTGCCCGCTTTGCCCATTCTATAAACTTATTGTTTACGCCTGTGATGAGCTTGGTGAGGTTAATATTCAGTTCCTGCTTAATCATGAGAAAAACCCGGGGGATGGTACTTAGGCGCCATTATTGCAACTTTAACTATCTGGAAGCTCTTTCTTCTGGTAATCTTTTGTAGCCCTTTCTTCTGTTTCACGTAACCATCCAAGAACAACGTCGTCTCACACAGCCAGTGCGAACAACTTCATACAAGCAACGTTTCCATCTGGAGCTGAACTAAAATCACAAATGGCAGCCGGATTCAACAGACAATCATGTTTCCCACAACTGAATTCCTGAGAACAGCAGGAAACTTTCAAAATAAAACACACCCCTGCACTCCTGCCCCCTGCAAATCCACAAACAAATGAAAGGAAGACTGAATCAATCACAATGCAGGCTTCTCTGTTCTGATCCTGTGGATAGCTCCCATTTTGGCTTCTGCAGCAGCAGGACAGTAGAAGATTTGGACTACAAAGATGCAGGCAACAAACGCCATAGGCAGCTCGGACAGGGCCAATTTTCCTCCCTACGGCCGAGATTTCCCCGGTAGAGTGGCCACCAGCCGGTTCAGCAGCCGGTTCAGCAATGGCAAATTAGTCTTTGATTTTCTGGGCTCAAACCTGGGAATAAAGCAGATTATTCCAGCTTATCTTGATCCAAACCTGAAGCAACAAGACCTCAAGATTGGCGTCACTTTTGCTTCTTCTGGTGCAGGATATGATGACTACACTTCAACTACTGCTAGAGCTTTGACATTGATACAGCAGATAAACAACTTCAATGAGTACAAAACCAAGCTGCAGGCACTTGTGGGTGCAGCAGAAGCACAAAGAATAGTATCACAATCAATGTACTTGCTAGGCTTAGGCAGTGCAGAGAGAGGAAAAGGATCTTGTGCATCTCGTCCACCTTGGTGTTCATGTGAACGTCCTTGACCTTCCCTCTGTTGAACTGCAATCCGATGTATTCACGGAACACCCCCTTCCCTGCACCACAAAGCAACGTATATCTCAACATGGCATATTATTCATGGTGTATACGGCATACTGTATACTGCATGAAGCCGAATTTTTGCAGAGAAACTTACAGCAGAAAACAAAAAGCAACAGCAGAAGAGGGAAATACTTGTATTTTTGCAGTCTATATAGCAACTGAAAAGACTGACAGACAAGTTTGGAATGACTCACAACTTGGAAATGGAGTGTTTGACGTACCAGGCCAATATCGGCATGTCGCCTGTGTGCTACGTCGTCTACAATCATTTCCTGTACTGGGCCAGACACGTAGCCACCAAATTGGACATCACTCACGCCATGTTCTGGACTGTAGTGGCGCACATAATCACAACAGTAAGTGGAGCAGGAGTTTTGTCATTGGCATGGAGTATTTCACAGTTGGGATGGATTGTAGGGCCAACAGCCATGTTGGCCTTCTCCTTTGTAACTTACTTCATGTCTCTTGGCCGACTGTTACAGATCTTCTGTCTCTGGTAAACGTAACTACACTTACGTGGCAGCCTTAGCCTTCTTCTGCCTTTGTCTCGACGTGGGGCTTTGCTGGACGATTTTACCAGTACTTGCATCACCCAACAAGGCGACTTTACCTGCAACTAACAGCAGCAGTTTCAAACAACATCCGAGAGCTCATGGACGCCATGGCCGTTGTGGCCACACGCGAGTATAGGAATGTGGTGTTCCGAGAGTCCAGATTTGTCGGGTATTTTAGGTTTCCAGGCTTCCATGGTTTTCAACGTTGACAACTACGGAGCTGTTACAGACAACATGCACGACAATACAATTACATTTTAGGCTACATGGCAAGCAACTTGCAATAACAGGGGCTCAACAGAAATGATTTTGAATGTGCCTGCAGGATGGACTTTCTGGGTGAGTCCGATAACGTTCTCAGGGCCCTGCTACTCTACCATCATAATCCAGATACAAGGCACAATAGCTTCTGCAATGCACCCAGCAAAAGGATTTTCTTTCAAGCTCCTACAATGGATCAACATTATCAATGTGAAAGATCTCACAATTACAGGCAGTGGAGTCATCGATGAGCCTGGACTCGCAGTTCATGGTGGCTTCGTCGCTGTAGGTGTTCCCAGTCATTACACAGGGCGCCACCTCCGTTGAGACGTACTTCCCGGCGGACACGTGGTTCAGCCTCTCCAACAACGGGGCCACGTTAGAGTTATTAAGTTGACCATTAAAATATGCAAAAGCATCGGTCATGATTTTATTAATTAATGCATCAAAGGATGGTGGATATCATCGCATGCATCTTCCTTGCCGCTCAAGGCCCACTTTCATCGTCATCACCACGATTCTTTCTCCAAGGCCCCTGTTAACTTGGAAGCATGTGTGCGTTGCTAGTGAAATTGGCACGGGATTCTTACCTGCCGCAGTATTTGGAGTAGGGATCGAAATCAAAGATACCAAAGATGCCAAACTTGGCAATTATACCAATTTGTATGGATTGGTATCATATCCACCTATTATTAAAATAATTATTTTTGTAACATTTGTTTAGTATAAATAATGGCATTGAGAGGGAACCTAGGGTGTACCCAGTATGCACCTAGTGGGCACCAAAGGTATGCACCCATCAAGAACCCAATGGGAACCCAACAGGCACCAAAGGGGCACCTAGAATTGATACTCAAGCAAACCTATGTCAAGTTGAAGTCAAATTTCCTTTGAAGAATTGTTATGTGAGGATTCGTTGAACTTTGTGGCAACTATAGACCATTAGAGTCCATTGTCGGGTTGTCGAGGTGGTTGCACTGTGGAAACAGCTAGGGAGAATCACAAATTAGGTGAAGACTCCCTTGTAATCTTCATAATCCATGTATTTTATGATTTCAGTTTGATTTAATCATTAATTTTCACTCTTGAACTTAATATTAAAAGTTAGGGTGATAATTCATGTTTTTACTTATGAGTGACAATCATAAGTGTGGAATTTGTTTGGATTCGATTTTGACCTTTTATTGTCTTGATGATCTTTTGACTTTTGAACTGTTCCTTCATGGGATACGACTCACGGGTCAGTCATAGACGAGGTGACTTCTCTACAACGAAAGATAATTATTAAAGGTATCCAACATTGAATTTTGCCTGGCTTGTCAAGACCCCAAAACCCTAATCAATCTATAAATTATATGGTAGTTGCATACAGTGGTAGATGATTTGCTATTGGCTATGGATGGCGTTTAGAACAGCCTTGTGGTGTTTTGTGTTGACAAATACCGTGACCTACTGGAAGTCCTTGAACGCTTATGCTTTTCTTGCACATTCCTTTGCATCCCCTTTATCGTCGGGATGCATCTCCTTCCCCCTCCGTCGAATATGCTTTCTTAGTGCTCCCCAAGGCGTGTTGCCCCCAATGTTTAGTATTATATAGGGACAATGCCCCTTGTGCAACCAAGAATGTGCACTGTTCTCATGCGCTTGATTTGGCTGTTGCTGGATTTGGGCCACCTCCCTCTCTTCTTGTTCATGGTGTTCCTGAGCTTCCCATGTCTGCACCTTTTGGAGATGCACCTCTCCTTTCATTTTTTCTCTGATACGTTGCCTAAGGTTCGCCTCGAGCACTTGTAGAGCCATTGCCTTTGCTAGATCTTGGCGAATCTTGTCCTCCTTAGGCGCTTCAACCTGTTGTTGCTCCAACTGTTCCAGCTACATTTGGAACTCCTCTTCCTTGCAACACCATTTGGCTTCCCAAGGCACTCACTTCTCCACTCAGGCCTGCATCACTACCTCTATCACTATCTTTGCTAGAGAGGAGACCTAGTCCTCACCCCTAAGTTCGCCTCAGGACTCATCGCAATCAACTTATTCCCCCTTTGTTTTGGGGGTTGCAAAGGCCACTCTCCCCAAGTTGCCACCTGAGACCTCCTTAGATTGCATATCCCTTAGCCCCTTAGTTTAATAGAATCCTTTGACCCCAATGTGAGGTCCACCACTGTTGGAGGAATGCAATGCAACCTCCGTTAGCCATAAACAGCCCGAACAGGAGACCCCCATAGTTGCAACTGAATCTCCCCCCATGCCGCCCTCCAAAGAGCCAATATCAAGCTTGAGTGAGTACCCCTCTTGTGCCGAAGTAGAAGGGCAAGGAAAAAGCTAGGCAAATTCACTGAGTACCCCCTGCAAAGGCAACACATGAGGAATTATAGAGTTACATCCAAGTTAAACCATCAGGGCTTTCTTGGCCACAACCTAGAAAACCAAAAAACCTAATAGAGAAACCATAATCATAATGACATTCTCCAGTTAGCACATCACCTTAACAACCCCCCCATAATCATAATGACAAAATTGGACTGTTAAACAAGGTAAGGGAGTTTAGTGTAGGCACATTGTGACATCTCCTACATATGAACAACATCTACAATATTCTTGTATGCCTTGGAGGAGACAAAATTGAGTGCCTCCTAGAAATCCTTGTATCATTCTTCTAGCCATGCTTGGGCCTTCTTGTGAAGGTGTCTAGCCTTATTAGGGTGGAGCCCACAAGAGGTATTTCTAATGTACATATGCAACCCACACAACCTTGTCCAAGATGAGTTCCAGTTAATGCCCATAACAGTAGATGGGCACCTGCCCATTTTGAACCAACACCTAGCATTGGATTCATGAGCCAAGTTTTGGCTCTTTTCCATATGCTCCTCATCCAAGAAGTTTTTAACACGCTGGACCTCCTCCTCTTCCTACTTGATCCATTGTTCCTTGGCTTCTCTCCTCAAGTCCTCTTTGATGTGGAGGCTACCTTAATAGACTCTGAAAGTACCCATTCCACAACCTTCTTAAGCAAATTAATCTTAGAAAACAAAAACAACACAGGGAATTGGAGAAAATTTTCCCTTATATTAAAGAAAATTCTCAAAATATAGAGAATTACATAAAGATGAGGAGCCAGGCTCAACTCAAACCTCTCCCAAGGATCTTAGAGGCCACACATGTACTCTCTCAATTCTTAAGTGCTCACACATGGAGCATAAGCTCCAGACAAGACACTTAGAGATTCTCTCAACCTCTCTCAAGTGCTCTTCCTTGCTTGTCACTCAAATGGACATAATATCCTAGTACAAGCTCTCCCTCACTTGCACTCTTCTCTTACCTCCCTCTTGCCCAAACCAAGCCTTTGACACTTATTTATACTTTCTTTAGTGATCTTTTGTCTTCCTTAGCATTTAGAATTATAATTTGGTGTTTGTTGGAATTTGTACAAAAAACATCTCTTTGCCAAAGAAGTTGTCTTTATTGAGGAGAAGATGTTTTTCCTGAGTGCAAATCTGATTTAGAGAAGACATATTGTCTTTAGGGAAGACGTCTATCTTGAGATCTAGGCTACTATAGAAGACATCTTTCAAATTGAGAAGACATCTTTTGCCAAGAGAAGACATCTTTCCTAGGAGGGTCCAAAAGAACAAGATGTCCTAGCTGAAGTCCCAACACCTCCAACAAGCGTTTGAAACTAAACATCCCAAAACACTCCGAAACAACTTGGAATCATCACCAACAAGGCCAACACAAGAGAACACACACATAAAATGATGCATTTAGGATTACATAAGGGTTGGGCAATGTTTTCATCACTCTTGGATTTCCTGTCTTAACAGGTCCTCCAAGGAGTTATGGAATACAATCTTCCACAATCTTCCTAAGCATCTACTTGTCCTCCTCCTTCTGCTCTTTGCAGTGTTATTCTTTCTTTCTTTGCTCTTGTTCCTCCAGATCCCTTTTGGCTTTTTCCTTAGCTCGAACATGGCTCTCCATCTCTGTAGTAGCCCTACATAGGTTTGTTGCAAACTTTGCTTCTAGCTCATTGCAAATGTTAGCCTTTGTCTCCCTCAGGCATTGCTGAAAAAGGTCTTGTGGCCCTGCCATAGATTGAGAAAGGGTTTCTTGTTGATTGGATATGTTGTTCAGCTTATGTGTTGAGTTGCTTCCATGTCAAGTGTTCAACAATTAGCTTCACATGTTGTAGTAGTATTTGCACAACCAATGATATCAGCTTAGTCATTGACTAGACTGCTTGTTTGCAAATGTTAGATTGAGAAGGTTTTGATCATCTTTTGTTAGCAACATTCATAAATGATATAGAGATTTGCTTACAATCACTTGCATATGACTCTTGCCTTGTCTCTTCCATCTGTTTTGCTTGACCCTTTTGATCATATGGAGTTTTGCATCCCCTTGTATGGTGTTCCTTCTTACCACACCTTTTACAAGTGATGTTTTTTGTCTTCTTCTTAGAGCTTTGCTTTTATGCTTTGCTCTTGTTCTTTTGGCGCCATTCTGGGTTTGCTTCTATCTACCCTTACCCCTAAGATCTTGCTATTTGCTACAATTCTTGTAGCTTCCCTCATCACACAAGGGACTTACTACCAAGCTTCCCTTGGTGCAAGCATCACACTCTTTGTTGAGATCTATTAAAACACCAGCGAAGGTTTTTAAGCTCATATCTTTCACCTTGTCATCTATTGACAATGTGGTGATGACTTAATTATAGGCATGGACAACTTGAGTGCTTGTGATGAAAAATGCCCAAGAAATGCATTGCTGCTTGTAGTCTTTATCAAGGATCTCATTGATTCCTTGAAGCTCATTGATAACTTTCAAGGCGTTTCCCCCTTCCATCTGAAGTTTGTTCATCCTATGTAATAGGTAAATAACCTCTATATATGATTTCTTACTACAAGGCCTCTTGAACATTCATATGTTTACTAAAAGTATTGAAGAAGAGAGGATGTCATCAACAACATCCCACTCATCTACTTATTTTTTGATCCATGTGTAGCCAATGGAGGTTTTCAAGATGGGTTGATTGTGTCATTTTCCCTAATTCAACTCTCCATCTAGGATTACTCCATTGTTCTTAAAGTTGATTGACATTATGTTTGATCTCTTGTCCAAGGTTAGAGGCAGGAGAGTAGTGTAGTCTTAGAAGACACTTTTGTGTTAGAAGTGAGGAGGAAGGCTAGTGTAGTCTACCATTCAACTTTTATTTCTAGCCTGTCCACTACCTTAGACACCTCAGATCCACTGGAGTCCACTCTTCAGGTTTTCAAATTTTGTGGTCATTGCTTGAAAATCTTTCCCTCTGGAGTAGGAAAAGTAGAATGAGGTCTGAATTTTTTTAGTTGCACCTTTTCTGGTTTGCACAACCTACATTGCCACCAGGAAGCAATTGTTGGAAATTTTGTAGCCGTAGTGATACTTCTACTATCTTTGTTGGTTGCAGGACCTCTACATTTTTTGCAATCCCTTGTACACTAATTGCAACTTATGCAAATTTGTATTTGCACATCTACAACCCTAGTGCACATCACCTATGTAAATCTGAACGTATCACTGATGATCGTTATTGTATTGCGTAAATCCATGAACATTGTTGCGGACGATTGTAGGTGACTATATGTTGTGTTGTTGCCATGTTCATCATGTGTCATTGCAAATGACTATGCACCCTAATGCAATAGCGTTGCATGCTGCTCCAACACCGAATCTTGTTTATTTGTTTGTGGGATCAAAGCATTAGCTGTGGCTAAAATGCTTTGATACCATGCTAACGTTTGAGGTGTGAATGCTTGAAAATAAAGTGAGAGAAAACAATGGAAAAAAAATACTTGTGAAATGCAATAGAGAACTAAAAAGAGATGCATTAGATTAGATCTTCTAGTATAATATCTAGCGGCGCACAACAATTGCACAATACAACATGACTCAGTGGGACACAGATTGCAATACCACACTACAATGCGACACAGACTGTGATACAACTTAAAAGAATCTAAAGTTGTGGCACGCCTCTTCCATTCTCATGCCATGTTGTGTGCATCTATGCATATGCTATAACTTGTACATTTAAATTCAACTGCAAAGTGCAAAGTCTTTTTGCTTTCCAAACTCTCTCTCTTACATAATTGAATTTTTTGCAGATCTCTATTTGCTGTTGTAAGTTTTTACCCTTCAGCAAAGAGCTATATCTACATAATAATTGTTTTTTTATTTTAAAATTTGTTTTCCATTTCAATCCTTCTTATAATTACATTTTTGAAATCAAGCCTCTGAATGATTGTTCTAACCAACTTGTCATCTCACTTGTTTTGTTTTTTTAAAGTTGAGATATTTTGGTCTTGATCACAAGGCTGCTTCAAATTTGTCTCAATTAATAATATTGTTGCATTCTAATGTATTTCATTGATTATGTAATTACTATCAAAACTAAATTGGATGTTGCATGTTAATCAGTTGTTAATTTGGTTGAACTTAATTGCAGGATTGGCTGTTAACAAAATTTAAGGAACCGGAAAGTTCAAAGATTGGAAATAATATTATTGCTGTTCGCTGTATTAAGGTTCTATGCAAGGATGGGTCAGAAGAAGTTGAACGAGTTTGTGCAGTTAATCAGAACATGGAAGTATAGCCACATAAACTTTTATAGAAGGCTTTGAATACTTTGATCAATTTTTCTTATATTTGTTAATTTCTGTGCCTTTTTGATTTCATAAGTTTTCACATGCAACTATCCAGATTTTGTTAGATGTTTTTGTGGAACCTACAAGACCTGTGGCTGATAACATAATTAATGCAAATGGAATCAAAACCAATGGTGTGTACAGAGAAACATGTAGTCTTCAAGATGTCCAGGTGGCAGCTCCAATTTCAATAATGGCTTGCTGTTTGTATGTATAGTTCTTTTCAAAATATTTTATGCATACTGGCGATATCTTATTTAAAAAACTCAATTGATGTTTTGATGCATAGAAAATATTCAAGAAGATGTTAAAACATGCTACAATTGTTTCTGGTCATCATTTAAAACATGATCTAAGAGGTATGGTATCTGAACCAACTGTTCGCTTCTGGATAATGTACTTGATGTTCTTTCTGTCCTTTGACTAATGCTAAGGCTATTTCTGTTTAATTAGTTTACATTGGAATGCACATGGTTTCTGTTCTCTGAGATGTCCAAACAATTTGGCTTACATTTCTCTCCACCTTTTTCTGTTTTGTAGGTTTGAAGATAGATCATCCTTTAATCATCGACACAGCCCTGATTTTTGAGGATCAAATTAAACAGATCAGTAAGAAGCCCACTCTAAAAGACTTGTATGTGGTAAGAAAAATCAACAATTTTATTTTGTTCTATGTGATGGTGTTGAATTTTATTTCATTAAAATTGCTTTTTTTTTTGGAATATATTATACAATCACAGAATTTCTGTAAGTCTAGATGAAACGGAAGATTTGAATAGGGTATCCTGTAAGTAATCTAATTTTTATTATAACATAGAAAGAGAGAGGGAGTGTGTTTTTTTTTTTAAAATCTTTTTCTTTATTTCATGTGACCAAGGCCAGAAAGCGTATATATTAATTCTGTAAAGTCAAAATTTACGAAAGTGAAGCTGTCTACATGGCCATCACTAAAAATGGGCTCACAAGAGCAGCCATTGCAAGTTTAGCAGTATCCAATGTTAGTCGAAAAACCAGCTCAATGCCTGATCATTATACATTATACAACAATTTACATGACAAAAGTGTTAAGGATTTGATAATTTTATCAATTTAACTTTTCAACTATCTGCATGATGTTCATTGTGAATACAATTTATCACCATGGCATCGATTATCACTGTCATGGTGGATGATGAGTACTGGGTATTCCTATGCCCAAGCATTAAAATCACTAGTGTGTATGCATGATTTGGTTGAATTCCGTGGACTCTATTCACCTAGGTGACGTATGTTTCTAAATAGTGAAATGCGTGATTGTTGATCATTATCTTCCCAATCAATACTTGTGTTAAGCTATTTATATGATCAAGTGTGATTGGGGTATAAGATATTTATTTTTATATATTTATATGTTTTTCTTTGTTGCTAACTGATGAAATAAAGAGGGTTTGATATTTAATTTAACTAACTAATTAATTAACTAACCATCTTAAATGTGGAGCATCCATTCCCACTTTTTGTATACATCCTGAACTCATACTGACATTGCTAGGTTACCAACTGTATATTGCTCGGTGAACCTAGTATCCATTGTTGGGCGAACCTAGTATCCGCTACTGGGATTACCAAGTGTTAATATGTTATGCTTGAAGTACTCGTACTCACGTTGACTACAAGTTATAATATTAAATGCTTAATCACAGAAGAGTAAATTGTGGAAAAGTAAAGTTAAACTAGTCCAAGTGCTGCAATGGATTGAAGAAATTTTGATTTTATATCCATTCATTCAAATGTATCCAAGTACATGCTACACTTGAATAAAATGTCACACAATCACTTTGATTCACGTTGCGGGCACTTCAAGGGAAAAATTTACTAACTCCTTTGGGAAGAAACTGCAAGAGTTTGGCTAGGCTACGACCGAATGGGGATCCATAAACACCATAGGAGACTCATATTTATAGGCATTTATTGTAATTGTGACATCGCATTTACGACATAGCATCTTAGTGTACGATATAGTAGATGCTACGTAGCAAGGAATGCTATGTTGTAGATATGATATAGCATCTATGATATAGTAGATACAATATCGTAGATGCAATATATTAGCCGACTAGGAGAATTTTCATGCTTTATCATACCACCATGATTCACTAAAAACTTGTCCTTGAGTTGTACAAGAGGGACAAAGTTTATTACAAAAATTATGGGGTGACCAGGACTAGAATGACTGACATGACAAGTATGAGTGCCATAGTACAAAATTTATTGGAGTGGATGTGTTACAAATTGGCAAAAAGATTGGATAAACATCAAAGTTTACATAATTACAGAAGCCTTCAAAAAGTTGGTGATGATGAATCTTCATGTTATTGCTAGTGGTGGTAGTTTTTTCAACTTTGATTATGTTTGCTTCTCTATTATGCAGAACTTTTTGAAGGATAGATTGAAATATATCTTCATCAACCCATGGTTTTCTTAGCGACAAACATGTGATGTTTGAGCTTTAATTATTGTATATGCTATTTGTCCATGGGCGTATCATCCTCTGTCCTCCTCTTGGCCTCTTTTCCTTGCCTTGCAAAAGATCTTCAATCTTAGGCATTCCTTTTAGTATCAACATTAGTTTTGGTAGTTTTTTTCTTAATGATTAACCCTTTTCAGATCCTTAGCTCAAAATTTGAAAAAATTCAGCATTTAGGCTCAAGATGATCATTAGTTTAATATTATTTTATTATCTTATTTATGGAAGTTAGAAAAATTTTGAAATTTTTTTTGTGTCAAAACATAGGTTTGATACCCCCACGATGTTAAGTGTACCTCCGGTAGCTCGAGGATCAAAGAATGGATGAATTTAGATAAGCATTTTGAAAGTTAGAGCTTTTGGAAGATTCTTTGGCTTTGAAAAATTGCAAAAACTCTTCTAGCGCTTTAAAGAAATGGTGAAAAATGAGCTAAGTGTTGTGCGTATATATAGTATTTTTATCATGTGTCGACGGAGCTGCGTTGACTCATTTGATTGTGTTGACGCAACTATTCTTAGCTATATTTTTCCCTTGAGAATCAAGGAATTTTGGGCGAGTTTGGGGACAAAATAAGAGCCAAATGAAAGCCAAAAAGATATCGAATCATACAAACAACATGAAAGAGGATATGCGTTACCAAATAGAAGCAATTGAGAGCACATAGGACATGTTTTTAGAGAATATTTTGTGGCCAAAATGGGGCAAAAACTGAATGTATGAAGGCGATCGAAATGATCAAATGTACGATCAGCCTATGGTTAGAGAATTTAACCTATGGGGCAAAAATTGAATGTTTTAAGGCTATCAAAATGATCGAATGTACAATCAGCCTATGGTTAGAGAATTTAACCTAAGGTAAATAAAAAAAGATGCAAGTGGGTCCTCCTCGAAGTAGGCATATGCATAAAAGCCCTTGCCTATCCTTATTGCAAGGAGTCTATAGGCACCAAGGATGATAAATGGTTATTTAAGTTAAGGTCCCTACCCATATGAGGGAGTGTCATAGGATTATGTGGGCTAGGAAACAAAATTATCAATTGACCATGGTTTGAGGTAGTGAGGTGAGAGATGATGGAGTGAAAAAATGGTAGGTGGAACACAATGCATAGGTTATTTGCATCCTGGTCACATAAGTTCCTTGATGAATTATGTGATTAAGGAAATCTGTCATTGGTTTGTTCCAAGTCTAGACCAAGTCCATTCCAATCACAATGACCTCGCATTGACATGGTCCTCCTCTTCTACCATCAAAAGTCCAAGAGAACCACAGTGGACAACCATCACTCCAAGAGAAGAAGAAAAGAGAAGAAGGAAGTAGAAGGGCCTTAGTTAAAGGGGTGCCTTTAGGCATGGGTAACAACCAGTGCTTGTCACCCCATGAAATTATCTAAGGGGTGTGCTTTGAATTCCCGTTATTGTGTGTTTTTGTTTTGTTTTGTTTCATTTGTTTTGAATGGGAATCACACCATGCAAAGACATGCTTCTTTTTATGGTCAACACTAGGAGTGATGGTATACCAATGAGGAGTCATAGAATTAAGAGGGAAGTTGAGACTAGAACATATCAAATCCCCTTGATCACACCTTTTTCCATCCCGCTTGATCCTTTTGTAGTTCATTGGGTAACATGATCACATGTTATTTTTAGTTTTAATGTGAAAGAACCTTCATGACTCCATGATGCAGATGTCAAATTCAATAGATGTAATGGGAGGATGTTGTGAGCTCATTGCTTGATACCACAAGAAAACTAATAGATTGTTAGTAGAGAACATAATTCAAGGACAAAATTGGCCTGTTGTAAATAAATCAAAATCTCTAGTTGCATTTAAACACTTCCAAATTTCTCTAGTAGCAGTTGAACGAAATCTGAAATTTTGAATAAGACTAATTTTAACAACAAGAAATAACAAGAAAATGGCAAAGAAAAGAAAAAGATATAAAATAATTAATAAAATATTGAAGAAAATGGAAAACATATAAAGAACATGGGAAAACAAAAAGGTGAAAAATTGGTTTATCCTCATCAAGATTTTACAATGGATTGCCATCTCTTCCATGACTTAGTTGAAAGGAGGAGATTTCGAATAAGAGTAATTTTAACAACAAAAAATAACAAGAAAATAATAAAGAAAAGAAAAGATATAAAATAATCAATAAAATATTTAAGAAAATGGAAAAAATATAAAGAAGATTGTCAAACAAAAATGTGAAAAATTGGTTATCCTCATCAAGATTTTATAATGAGTTGCCATCTCTCTCATGACTTAGTTGAAAGGAGGAGATTTGAAAAATGGAGTGTGCTTGTTCTTGAGCAAAGTTGCTAGTGTTGCTTGTGGTTATTTGAGAATCTAGGAATGGCTTAAGTTGCTGGATGTTGACAAGCATGTGCTTTTGTGGGCTTGTTGGTTGGTAAACTGTTATAGCCCTCGAAGGAAAAGTTGAATGGATGATGTAAGGTCCTTCTCATAATGTTTTTTACTTAGTTTGTTATGTTACATGCATGGAAGTTTTGGTGACTTTCCATACACTAACTCATAGGGAGAGTAGCCTATAGGAAATTTCCATGTTGAATGATATGCAGAAAGAGCATTGTTGAGTTAGGTGTTCAAGTCTTTCCTATATCTATTGATAATTCATGTTAGAAGTCTAGTAATCTCCCTATTGGTGAGCTTTGCTTGATCGTTGGCTTAGGGGGTGATAGAGTGTTGTAAGTTTATGTTGCATTCCCAAGCGTTGTATCAACTTACGAAAAGTAGAACCTATAAAATGTGTGCCATTATCTAAAATTAGTGTTTTTTTGGCATGCCACACCTATTCACCACTTGTTGTTGAAAAAATTGAGTTGCAGTGGTAGATGTACAATCAAATACGGTTGCAGCTTTAGCCCATTTAGTACAATAGTCAGCCACAACTACTATGTAGGCCTCCCCATTGGACATGGGAGTGATGGGTCCCATGAAGTCAATTCCCCACAGGTTGAAAGTCTCTAGTGCTTGAATCTAGTGTTGGGGCCCTTCCATTTGTGCGGTCATTCCTCCATCTCATTGACATCGCTTGCATGAACGAGAGAAATGGTGAGCATCCCTAAAGATCATTGGCCAATAGTATCATGCCATCAGGATTTTTGCAGCTGTCCTCCTTCCTGCATGGTGGCCCTTGTAAGCATCCTCGTGAGCATCTTGGAGGATTCTTAATTGATCTGCATTAGGTACACACCATTGTACGAGGCCATTAGCACAAACCTTGTAAAGGTTGCATTGAATCTCCTTGTACTGCTTGACCTAGTGAAGAAACTATTATTCCTTCCTATAATCCCATTCTGCCAAAGTCTCTTGTGTGAGGAGATAAGAGAGGAATTCTTCACACTAATTTATAACCTTAGGTGCTTGAACTTTGATGGACTTAGCAAAGAGAAGTTCATTTGGAAATTGATCAGACAATGGTTTTTCTTTTTGATTGCTATCCCATTGTAAGTGAGATAAATGATTTGCTGTTGCATTCTTGGTTGCCTTTTTGTCCACCATGGTAAGATCAAATTAATGTAAAATCACCAACCACCATATGACATGGGGGCTAATTGTTGGTTTGTTCATTAGGAAGCGGATTGTACTGTGGTCGGTGTGCATAAAAACTAGGTATTTAAGCACATAGTACTTGAATTTTTCCAAGGTGTACACCACTACCATGAGTTCTTTTACAATTGTGGTGTAGTTAAGCTATGCACCCATGATGCTTTTGCTTGCACAATGGATATAATGTGGATGTTTTTGATCATCCATTTTTTTAAGCACTGCTTTCAAAGCATAGTTAGGTGCATTTATCATTATATGAAATGGTTTTGACCAATCTGAAACATGTTTAATTGGAGTTTCTATGAGTTTTTGCTTTAAATGTTGGAATGCTTGTTTGCATTGCTTGGTCCATTTGAAGACTGCATCTTTCTTTGTAGGCTCTACTAGTAGTTTGGTGATTTTAGAGAAATTTTCTATGACGCACTTGTAGTAACCATTGGCTTGGGAATGACCTCACATCTTTTACGGTTTAAGGTTGTCTGGTTATTCCTTGGATGACCCTTATTTTTGTAGGGTCAATCTCTGTTCCTTTCCTTGAGACTTTGTGTCCCAATACAATACCATCTTGGACCGTCAAATGGCTCTTTTGCTAGTTAAGTTGTAGGTTTGTCTCCATATATCGTTTTAACACCTATTCAAGATGCTCCAATGCTCACTCAAATTCGATACCTTAGGTGGAGAAGTCATCCATGAATACGTCCATGCTATTACCAATTTGTTGCTAAAAGATGCTTAGTACTAGGTGTTAGAAAGTTGCAGGAGCATTACAAAGGTTAAAAGACATTTTTTATATGCAAAAGTTCCCTAGGGATTTGTAAAAGTTGTCTTGGCTTGGTCTTCTAGTGCTATTTGATTTTGATTATAGCCACTATATCCATCCAGAAAATTGTTGTAATGGGGTTCCGTGATTCTATCCAACAGTTGATCCACAAATGGCAATGGAAAATGATCTTTGAATGTCACCATATTTAACAACTTGAAATCTATACAAACCTGTCATTGTCCTCTTTTCTTTGGCACAATAATGAGTGGACTTACCCACTCATTGTGTGCCATAGGATAGATGAATCTTGCTTTGAGAAAATTTTCAACAACTTGTTTTAGCTTAGGATTCAGTCTTCTATGCGGTTGCCTTTTTGGTTTGATAGTGGAGTCTATATAGATTCAATGTTGGCATATTCATGGATCTATTCCAAGCAATTTATTATATGACTAGGCAAAAGTTGTTGGCCATTTGTTCACAACTTTTAGCAGCTTTCCTTTTTGTTCTTTGGTGAGATTGACATTAATAATTGTCGGCTTGCCATTTTCAAGAAGAATATATTTCAATGTTGTCAGTAAAATGTTGAATTCAAGGGGCTTTTGTTTAAAATGATCAAGGATTTTCAACTCTCTCCAATCCATTTCTGCTTCTTCATGGAAGAGTTGGTTATGAATTTGTCCATTTCATCCATTTTATCAATAGAAGCACTTGCGAGGAGCTCTACTAGTTCCATGCATATTGTTGAATCAAAGCTATTATCTATTGTTAGCCACTGGGTATCTTTCTATTTTGTGGCTACTGCATACAAACACCTTTGAATGTTGAATGTTTTGGCACACTTATTGCATCTTGTCATAGTTGTGCTTTTCATGGTCCATATTTTCTACATGCAATGGCACCTTGTGTCACTGTATGTGATGCATGGAACTTGTTTCTTCTCTACTTTTCTAAAATCATTTTCTTTACAAATTTTAAAGGGAAGGTCTTCGATCCCCATCTTGGCATCAATTTTGCTGAGTGACGCTCTTCCCATAATAATAGGAAAGTCTCCCTTACAGTTGTCCACATGGGTTACCGGGAAATTTGCTGGATAGGACCATTTACAAATGGTGGTCACAATATCCTCCACCAATCCTAAAGAAATAGTGATGGATTGATATGCAAGCTTTAATTTGATATTGCATTTCTTGAGTGAAGATAGGTTCCAAGTCTTATACATTTCTTGAGAAATTAAGTTCACCCTGGAACTTGAGTCCATTAGAGCCTTGCATGGATCATTTCCTGCAATTTGTAAATAAAATAGTAAACTCCTAGAATTCGATCTTTTCCTAAGAAGGTGTCCTGCCTTGATCTAATCTATGATTGCATGAGTCAATATGAGAGTATGAATATTTTAGAACTTTTTGTTTGAATGTTGCTTGGTGGTAATTTTAGAAGTAATTGATGCAAGGTTAGCAACCATAGATGTGTGCAAGAGTTTAGGCAGACTATTGGGTTTGACGAAAGCCCTTTTTTGAGGCTTATGTTCAAAACCTCTCACATTGTCATCTAGCTGTAAGTTCAAAGCTCTCATTGCATTTTGTTGTTTAGGCTATGGGGGAATTTCCCCTTGCATAGGTGGTGCAAGTGGCAAAGGGGTAGTATTAGAAAGTGTAGGGTGAGTTGGTGGATAAGGAGGAGGATAAGTGGAAGGAGATTTGGTTTGCGTGATGGTTGTTCTGTGACATTCTGGGGGATAGTTGTGATGGGAGAAGGGAGTGTGGCTTGCAGAGCCATGAGGAGATACAGGTTGATGGACATAATAACTATATGGGTTTGATTGCCAGTAAGGATATTGCTACTATAGTGGTGACATTCCCCATGACTTGTGGGTTTTGCCATTGCTGATACTATTCCTTAGGTTGAGATGACACTCTACTTGGATAGTATTGTTGTTGGTGGAATTGCTGCCAATAATTGCCTTGTGGATAAGGCAATCTCCTAGGTGTTTTCCTTTTTGCAAATTCACCTTCTTTGATGAGTGTTCTGGGAAACAATTTGAGTTTTTGGCACTCGTTTTCAATGTTTTGCAAGGCACATGCATCATGGAAGGCTTGTAAATAATGTTGCGAATTAGCATTTTACCCTTATTCAAATCTAGGGATATTATTCATATCAAGTTGTTTGATTCGGCTATTCCTTTGATGCCTAATAGGGATTCAAATTGTTTCTAAAATATTAATCATGCTTCGGGTAGCAAGCCATGGTTCAACATAGTCATTGCGTTCACAATGGTCCCTATCATGGCCATATCTCCTATAATGTGGCTTGATTTGCCTTTTTTCCTGATGATGTTCCCCTTCTTGTTGTTGTTGTCTATGTTCTATTTTCCCATCTCTACAATTGGACCTCTAATTATCTCCATCTTGGTCTTGATTGTTTCTCCTTCTATTTTGGTCATTTTCATCCTTATTGGAGCTTGACAATGAAGTAGATGGTGAAGGTGGAGGACTAGGAGAGGGTTGCCGACTTGCCCTTCTCCCTTGGTTGTTCTCTTAGTGAATGGGTGGAGAACCTTTGCTGTGAGGTTCCCCTAGTTTTGGAACTAGTTCTCTCTTTACCTTGGTTATTTTCCATGGTTGATCGTAATCGTTGTTTAGTTGTGTCCTTGCCACTAAAGAGAGGAGGGATTTGGTGTTGAGATTGCATTGATGTAAATTCTGGGTCCTCAATTGTGGAAACAATGGAGATGGGACCTTTTTTCCCTTAGAGGCTTCATGGTGTGCCTCTATGCGTTGATCTTTCTTAAGCTAGGCCTCTATTGGCTGATAAGTTCTAGAGATGTGCTTTGTTACATTGTATTTTGGGCCTGTTAGTTCCAATCCTTGTTTCATGATATTTGTCCTGATGGAAATTTTGGGCCCTCAACTATGGAAACAATGGAGATGGGACCTTTTTGCCCTTAGAGGCTTCATGGTGTGCCTTCATGCGTTGATCTTTCTTAAGCTGGGCCTTTGTTGGCTGATAAGTTCTACAGATATGCTCCGTTACATTGTATTCTGGGCCTGCTGGTTCTAGTCCCAGTTTCATGAGATTTGCCATGAGCATTAAAGGAATGGCATGATTAGGAGGTAAGTCAATGTTGCTTTTCAAATCTCTCTAGCGCATCTATTCATCTTGATGGAAGATGAAGGTGAAGTTCGGATAATGGGGATCTGGATCTGGATGTGAATATAGAACCTTGAATTGTTGAGGTCTTTCATTAGTATTCTTCCTGGGTTTGTCATGTTGTGGTGAATCATTCCTACAAGAAGAAAACATCATAGTTGGTTCTGATAGAGTGTGCTTTGATAAAATATTAATAATAATATTATTATTCTAAAAGATAATATGTTATTTCCTTTTACAATGATTTTGTATGTTTTCCCTCGTCAACAACAATTAGTGCACTTAGCTAAAATGAGAGTTCTCAGCAATGGCCCCAGTGATGAGCAGTGGGTATTCCTTATACCCAACCATATGAATAACTAGCGTGTATGCATGATCGGGTCGAATTCCATGGACTCTATTCACTTAGGTGACCTATGTTCCTAAATAGTAAAATGCATGATCGTTGATTGTTGTCTTCCCAATCAACACTAATTTTAAGTTGTTTGTATGGCTAAGTGTAATAAGGGTATAAGATATTTATTTTATATATTTTTCTTTGTTGTTGATATTTAATTTAACTAAGTTACTAATTAATTAACTAATTATCTTAAACATAGGGCATCCATTCCCACTTGCTGTACGCATCTTAAATGCATACTAATGCTACTAGGTTACCAAGTGTATATTGCTAGGTGAACCAAGTATCCATTGCTGGGATTACTGAGCCTTAATATGTTATACTCGAAGTAGTCATACTCATGTTGACTACAAAGTATAATATTAAATGCTTAATCATAGAAGAGTATATTGTATTCAAAGTAAATTGTGGAAAAGTAAAGTTAAACTAGTCCAAGTGTTGTAATGAATTAAAGAAATCTCAATTTTATTTCTGTTCATGAAAATGTGTAAGTACATGCTGCACTTGAATAAAATGTCGTACAATCACTTTAATTCACACTACAGGCACTCAGTCCTTTGGGAAGAAACTGCAAGAGTCTGGCTAGGCTACGATTGAATGGTGGTCAATAAATATGATAGGAGACTCATATTTATAGGCATTTATTGTAATTGAGACATCACATTTATGACATAGCATCCTAGCCTACGATATAGCAAATGCAATGTAGCAGATGCTATGTTGCAGATGTGATATATTATCTACAATACATTAGCTGACTAGTAGAATTTTCATGATTTATCAATGGAGAATAATATTTACGGTTAGATAATTGCTAATATTATTTATTAGTTAATTAGTATTCAACAAATAGTTATATCTTTCTTCCAAAGACACACAATTACACCAGACCTATAAATACTTAAAGATTTCACAGGTGAATGTGTATTCATTTATTTTCAAAACACAAAATGTGTGGACTTATGTTCACATCTCAGAAGACGTTGTTATTTTACAAACTTCACTTATTTACAAACTCAACATTATTTGTTAACATACATGAACAAAAATATCAACATTAATGTTTATTAATTCCTTGGACCTCGTGGTCATATTGATTGCTCTAAACTTAATAGAAAGATCATATTGCCACAAGAAAGACACGTTAAACAAATGTATCCTAGTTGCTCCCGTTTCAGTGGGAGGAGCTTAGCTTGTCTTCTGTGATGCTTGAGGCTGTGGCTGAGGGCTTTACCTATCTCCTGTGATGTTTGAGGCTGTATCTCTTGTAATGTTTGACGCTGTGGCTGAGGGTGGTCCTAGATGGCCCAAAGTTTCCATATCAACTCATTCATTTCATTGTTTTCATTCCATAATCTCTAGCAAGTTGGAAAGTCATTTAAGCTATATTTTGCTAGGTAGTGTATGCATTCAATAATGAATGTGTTATTAAGATATTTCAGTGTAGTTTACTAAGTAAATCATGACTTTAATACTCAATAATTATCATCTACAAGTTGGCGTGTTTTTCTGTGTGCCTAAAGCACTGGTATAACCTCTTACTGATATTTTATTATAGAGGTGTCCAACTTATACAGTTAACTATTATTTGTTTTGTGTAATTCGTTTTTTGCAAATTAAGCTGGAAGGAAAACCTAAAACTGGTATTCCATTATGTATTGAAAATTATTAGAAAGCCTTTTATATACAAATATTTTATTAGCTTCTTTTCATTTTTCAAAAAGCATAACCTGAGATCTTATGCATTGGGCAATGCTTAAGAGAGGCAAAAGTCTGGGTCATACTCCTTCATCTATTACACTTCTAAGAAATATTAAAATGAAAACTTAGTTGGGTTAAAAATTGGACCACATTTCCTTATCTTTCATTCTACATTTAATTTGCTGTACAGTTGAAATTGTAAACTGCCTGGGTTTGGGAATTTCATATAGGACAATGATTTAAAGAACTTTGACCACAACTAAGTCTTGGTTGGCTTGTGCTGTTTAGAGTAATTGAATGAGAATTCCCTAATTCTTTTACGGACTTATATAACTTATCTTTCAACATTAGTTTCTGAATGGCTTGAAAAAAGAGGTAGGGCAAGGAATGTCAAAGAATTGTAGGGGAAGGGGTAAACATGAAAGAGGTTGTGAAAATGGAAGAAAATGAAAAAGCGTGGAGGGAGGACTTCCATGTTGGTGTTGCGGAAAAGAGAGTTGGGGTATGAATGTGTGATACATATGGCAGTGAGTGTGATGGTGTCAGTGGACAATAAACTTTTAAGGGTAATGGGAATAATCTAAGTTTGAGCTCTAATGCAATTGAAACACACAAAAACAATCTGTTTGATGTTGTACATGTATTGTTTCGTAGGGATCAATGAAGGATGATTGCCTTGGTCATTAAAATATTGAATAATATTAAGGTAAGATAACCTAGATAGCAATAGTTGCTTAGATGATTAGATAATCTCAAAGAGGATCCACAATAGTTCTTATAAACTAAATAATTTAAAAAGGACATGTTTAAGTTTGAACTGAATTCCACTTAATTTTAAAATTTTAACACGAACAGTTATTATGAAAATCAGAATAATTTTTTTTTTCAAAACATGGTATAATCAATAAGAATTCTTTTAAAATCAATCCACACGACTGTGAGTTGGGCTGACTTCCTTTTGCACAATTATGGAAGAATGTCTTATAAATGATCTTCACACAAAATCTTTTTCTATCCTTAATCTCCTGTTGTTTTAATGTTCCCTCTTTCTTTCATAGCTATAGCTATTTTGCTACCTACTATGTCTCTTTTACATATACACGACCTTGTGCGTTACATGCTTAGCTAGTGTGCTTTTTCTTCAAGAACATGGTTTCTTCCTTGGAGCTTCTGCTCCGTTTTAACTTCCTGTACTGGCATGTCTTTGCTTCCTTAGGTCACATGCCTATTTATAACTGTCATCGTTTCTTAATTAATCATAATTAGTCTTTTCTTCATTTGCTGTGCTTTTACATGGATCCATACATTTTTATATGTTCCACACACACATAGTTCTCAAACTTCCGTTCTTCATATAGAATATAAATATTATTCCATTTTCCTTAATGGATTATTACTTCTTCCTGTACTTTAGACGGAATGATATTCAATTTTTACAGGAGAGTAAATATGTATTCCAACACTCCTCTGCAATTCATATTTGATGGAAAGATCCAACCAAATAAGGAGTGGAATTAGCAGACATGAAATCTAGAATTGGAGGGACTCATCTATCAATTGTCTTCCATCTAGTTGTTTTCCATGATTAGTCTCTTCTTCACTTGTTAGTTGGACGATTTTCCTAAGGCTAGGACTCCCAAAATGTAAGGAACTCATCTCTTGGCAATGGTTTTGTTAATCCATCAGCTTTATGGGATTTAGTATGGATATCATTCAATGTAATGAACTTATTCTTTCACGTTTTTCATAGAAAATACATGTAAACTGCAACATGTTTACTTCTTTTACGATAAATGGGATTTTTGGTAATCTTCATAGTTGCATTATTGTCACAGGATAGAGTGAGTGGTATTGGTAATTTTATCCTGCTTTCTTCAACTAGTTCGTCAAATTACATTAGGTCTTTTAATGTTTCCTGCATGGCTTTATTTTCAGTTTTTATTAAGGATATTTACACTTTCTTTTGGTTGACATTGTTCCAATTTAACGTCGATGATCCTAGTTGTATCATGAATCCTATCCTTAATTGTTTGGCTATTGGATCTCCCACTCAATTTACCTTTATATGTGCTTTTGTTGGGTGTTATGTTAGTTAAATACATCAGTGATCTAATTAATTTTTTGTATTGTATTGGGTCCATTTTCGGTATTTCAACATTTGTTTTGAATCTGGAAGACATTGGAATTACAGCTGTTGTGCAATACTTCATATTGTAACGTTCTAGTAATTTTCTCACATATTTCTTTTGTGTCACAATTATCTTTCCTTGATCTTTGTTGAATTTCTATTCCTAGGTAGTAATGTACTAGGCCAAGGTCTGAAATTCCACAATTTAGCTTTAGGGCAATTTGAAATCTCTCAATGTTTGCTGATCCCTTTTGGTAAGTAGAATATCTATATGAAATGCTAGTAGTATTTGCAATTCTCTATTATTCTTCCAATAGAACATGTTTTCATCTTTTACTAATTTTTGGAACTTACAGTAAACCATAACGCTTGCAGTCGTTGATACCACGACTTGGGGACTTTTTTTAATATATACAAAGTTTTCTTTAAATTATACACCATGTTTTCATTTTGTATGAAACCTTCCGGTTGTTTCATATATATCTTCCTCCAGCTCTCCATTTAAAAAATCTGAATTTACAGCAATTGACATAATCTTCAATAATTCTTGGTTGCTATTGCAGTCATCACTTTGAAGGTTTTCACTCTTGCTGTAGGTGTGAACGTCTCCTTTAGTCAACTCCAAATTGTTGTAAGAAACCTTTGGCTACTAGTGTGGCGTTATACTTGTCTAGGCGTCCATCTTCTTTTAGTTTCATAGTAAACATTGATTTGTTAAGTACAATGTTCTTATTAATTGATTTTGGTACCAGTTTTTACACCTTTTGTATGATCGTCATGTTGAATTTTGCCTCCATGGCATTCTTCCAGTTGTAAGTTTCTCATTCACATTTTTTGATGTTTCCTTATTCGAGATATTTGTAGAAACACAAATCTCGTCATCAAATTGCCTTCATTGATTCCTTGTCATTATAGGTTGATTGATATCTATTGGCAGTATCTCTCCTCCACTTTCAGATATCTTTTGCCACCGTTTTAGCCTTATTTGCTGATTGTTTCGGTTTCTTCTTGTTTAGCGATCTTCATGGGTTCTTTGGACATGTTGGGCCTCTTCCAAGTCTTCTTCTGATTTTGGGATTTTGGTGTGATGGTCAATTTCAACAGAATATTCTTGGCATGCCCTCTTCATCATCTTCATATGATTCTACTTGTGGGTTATGTCTTCTTGACATCCTGTTGAACACACCGCTAGATATTATTAGACTTTGAGCCTTGTCATCCCAAATCTTGTACCCTTTGGTATGTTCGACATACCCAACAGAAATTCCTTCCTTTTCCTTAACATTGCTCTTCTGTTGGTGATGAATATGATAGTAAACTTTACATCTGAATACCCTTAGGTGTTCAACCATTGGTTTTCTTCCATTTCATATCACACTCGAACGTTAAAAACGTAGTGTACTGGTTGGGCTTTTGTTTAAAATATGAACTACTGTCCCTACAATTCTAACCCAAAAACTTCTATCTAGATTTGTTTAGGACAACATGCATTTGGCCATCTCAGCTATGCTTCTTTTCTTCCGTTCCACTATTCCATGTTGTGGTGGTGAATATGGCATTAACAACAAATGTATAATTCCTTTGTTTTGAATAAATTCATTTAACTTCTGTGATGCATACTTTGTTCCATTGTTTGTATGTAATTTCTTTATCTTTTGTCCACGTTGTTTCTTCACCAGTATCTTAAATTATACAAAAGCATAAAAGGCTTTTCTTTTTGCTATCAAGAGGTATATATATATCTTTCATGAGTAATGATCAATAAAGGTAATGCAATACTTGTTGCCTCCTTTTGATTTTACTTCTCTGTAGCTTTTGATATTCGAGTGATCCAGCTGGAATATTACTTTTGTCGTAACTTTTGATTTTTGTGGAAACCGGATTCTACTATGTTTGCCTAAGGCGCAATATTCATAGAACCAATTTTTCTTTGGCTCTAAACTTGGTAGACCTTCATTTTTTTTGATAGTTTCTCCGTGTAAGTTGTACTTAAGTGTCCAAATCTTGCATGCCATAGTTCATTTTAGAGCGTGATTGTTGTCCTTTGTGTTGGCAACTACCTGATTCTTTTCCTGATCAATTATCTTGCAGTGGACTTGATTGTTCTTTTTTTCCTGAATAGTACACATTTTTCAGACTTCACCAATTTGGCAACGGATAGTAGATTGGATCGTTGATTGTGTTCTTTTACTTCTGGGGCATAATATACATCCTTAATCTCCCGTAGCAGTGGTGCCTCCTCCTGTCATGGATAGATTTGGATGTATCGTTGCTCCTAGTGATATACTTAGTGCAACTGGAATCAATCACCTACTCGGAATGCATCATTTTTTTCACGGAATCATTAAAGGGAGATGATGCATTGTCAATTCTTGGTATTTGGTGACTGATCATCTTATTTATTTGATCAGTATTTGACTCATTTTTTCTATTGTCCGTTATCCTTATTTCGTGTTCTTCTCTACATCATTTTTTGTTGGGCTTTAGTGGCTCTCAGATTTTTCATATTGAATCAACAATATCTATATTTGTATCTTTTTTTCGGCAGATAAAACAACTTTCATCACTTTTTGATTTATCGCTCTTCTGGACATTATTACTTTTATCACCGTTAAAGTTCTTCCTTTTGTCTTGGGTACTCATGATATTTTCTATTGATTTTTTATCTTGTTCTTTTTGGCTTTTTATAATTATAGCTTAGCTATGAGTGTTGTATAGTTCAGATGTATGTCAACTTCTACGGCTTTAACTACCATTTTGTATGCGTTTTTTAGGGCATCTAGTATACTTTGTTTGATATCTGCTTCATCCACGATTACAACTTCATTCTCCAATCCCAATTTGGTTTCATTGATCTTTGCAATCAAATCAACACTTGGTTTTTTCAGCTTCATTTGTAAATTTTTTCAATTTATTCTTGAAATTTTCTTTCTTCCATACATCTTTTCTAGAATTTGCTAAATATAATGTGATTCCTTAACTCCTTGAACTTGCCTCTAAATTTCATTATTGATATTTATTTTGATGACAAGTGTTGCCAGCCCTATCCATTTCCTCATCCTCATTTGTGGGGGGTGTTTTCGAACATATTTTTATATCCCATAGGTTATTGCCTTTTAGGAACAACTCCACCATATCAGCCCACATCCTATAATTGTCTTTTTTTAGATGAATATCTTTTGGGATGGTCATCTTTCCTGCTAGGTTTTTTCTTTCTACTTTGTTTGCAAATGCAAGCTTTTGAATTTTTTTGTTTAATGCTTCAATCTTGTTTTCCTGTTTTGTCTTTTTTTATTTTGGGGTTTTATTTTCTTTTGACTTCTATTAGAATTGCCATGTTGTCTTTGATACCATGGCAAACAAAACATGCATTTAATTATAGAATTGTGAACACAATTTTTTTTTCTGAAAAGAGTTCAGGTCATTGTATTAATCAAAATAAAAAATTAAAAGTATTCTATACAATGTCAAAAATTGGGGGGTATATCCCCCTTGCGCTCCCTTGATGCCCCCACCTTGTTAACCCCCCAAATCACCAGACACCCTCCAAATAAAGCCAAAATGGTGTCCCAAGTCAAAATATTCCCAAAAAACATCCCACAGTTTGTATGACCAAACAATGAAGAAACCAAAAAGATAAATGATAGGGCATGTTAGCGCCACTGCCTATAAATAGCAGGGAAGACTAGTGCAACGATAGATGGCTCTCTCCTAGTAGTGGATAGCATCGAGAATTGCATGGTGTCTCTTTGTATTCACAAACGTAGTAGCTTGTTGAAAATCTTTGAACTCCTTTGCTTTCTTTGCATATTCCTCCACGTTCTCGTCCCTGTGAAGATGGAGCTCACCCCCTTGCATCAAATGTAATGATGTAGGGCTCTCCACGATGTGTTTTGCCCTATGTTCATGATCACATAAGGGCACCTACCTTGGCAGAGCCAAGATCTAGTGTTCTGCTCATGGGTGTGGTCCTGTTATTTTTGCAATTGTGCAGCCTCTTTTTCCTCCCACACCTGTTGCTCCTATTTCTCTTGCTCTCGAATTTTTTTGCTCCTGCACTTCCTCCTAGAGTTGTTACCTGATGCTCTCTTAGAGCTCCTCCTCCAGCGCATTCCACGTCATTGCCTTGGCCAAGTCCCATCGCCACCTCTCCTTCTTGACCACTTCGACATGGGGGCGCTTGAGAGTTTCCAACTGTCGTTGAAACTCCTCTTCCACTTGCCTTCCTAGAGAACTGTTTCCTCCACCCTCGTGTGGGCTACTACCTCCTCCATTGCCTTGGCCAGCATATTCTCTAGGTGTGGGGCCATAGGCTCCACGACAATGCCTGACCAAGCCCCATCAACCCTTCTCCAACATGCAACCTCGAATCCTCCTTGACATGCAACCCTGGGGGCTCGACATGTAGGTCTGGGTAAGTCTCTTGTGAGCCTTGCCCAACTGACCATGTTGGTGACCTAGATCGTACCTCATGCTCATCAGAGTCTTTTGTCAGATCCACCACCACTAGTGGGGTGCACCGAGAGTGCCTCCACCTATAATCCACCTGAACTTGGACATCACTTGACAACGGAGGGGCCATCGGCCACGAAGCCTGCCAAAGAACTATAATCATCCTTGAGTGCTAACAACATCTTTGATGCCTCAAAGTCATGAGGAAAAACCATGGCAGGTTGACCATGCAACCCAACCTCAGGCACTGCATGAAGCTAAATACATGCCTTGTAGCTTCCAGACATTGTTGGCCTAGACAAAGTACCGGTCCACCAGCTTGATGACATCCTGCCAGAGTTGCAAAAGCATTGACTTAAGAACTTAACAGCTCCCCATCTTGGGAACTAGCCTTGAGAAGAAATCCTTCATGTCTTGGACCTTGCGGCCCTTGGGGGAGATTGTATCACCCCCCGCCAACACCCCCAACCCCTTTGCAATAGCCTCATCCGTGAGCACAATCCTCACCCCCTAAAAGAGTGTATAGTCCCCAATCTAGTTTGTGTAGAACGACCTATCCTCCAGATCTGGCTTCCCTTGGGAGTATGGGGAGGAGGTTTGCCCATCCCACCTACGAGAACGTACTCCAAAGCACCGGATTGTCTCTGTACCCCTCACATGGCAGTTCACATGTGGGAGTCACCCCCATAGCTGAATGTATTTCCCTCCATAGCCTGAACCCCTTGGCTGCAATCTGTGTCAATGGATGCAATGGTCCTCCACGGAAAATCCAGTTATTTCTTGCCTTATAGAGGGACCACATGATTGTCGTAGTGCTCGATTTGTCGTCAAACTTCAGTAGTGGCTGGATATCTGCTGCTAGTAACATGTTGATAGCGCAAGGGCAAGAATAAATGAAGTGTGCCACCGTTTCAACCTCCGCCATGCAGAGTGGACATGTGTTGTCTATGTATACCCCCTGTCGTTTTAACACCACCCATACTAGAATGGTTGAGTGGTTAGCTAGCCAGAGAAAGGTTTTTATCTTCTTTGGTAATCTTCCCTTCCAGAACCCTTGCCATCCCCTAACCGTCGGATACTTGTGTTTAATGAATTGCTGTGGGGCCATACCCATCATCCCGGAATGCAACACCAGCTGCGTGTGTTTACACAGGGCCCACCAAACGTGAGCATCCATCATTCTGGCCTCCTGACATCGATATTTGTTATCGAGAATGATTATCTATTGCATGGAGCTATGGCCCTGCCGTAACAGCCTATTTAAAAGGCTCTGATGTCCCATGGCAATCATGTCCTGGAACCGGCTAATGCCCAGACCCCCTGTGCTCTCAGGCCTGGCAACCATCTCCCAGTTCACTAGGTGCATGTGAACACAAAAATTAACTGTGAAAGTTGGAATAAATTTTTTTACAAAATATAGTGTAATCAATAAGATTTTTTTTTTAAATCAATCCACACATTTGTAAATTGGGTTGACTTCCTTCTGCACATCTGTGGAAGAATGTCTTATGGATGGTCTTCACAAGGAACCGTATTTTCTCTTGAATCTCTTGTTGTTTCACTGTTTTCTCTTTTTCTTTAACACCGCTGTGGCTGTTCTGGTCACTGGGACATCTCTTTTACACTCACATGTCATTGTGCATTACATGCTCATTTGGTGTCCTTCAATCACATGGTTTCTTTTTTAGAGTTCATGCTTTGTTTTAACTTCCTATACCATCACATCTTTGCTTTCTTGGGTCGCATGACTCTTCATAACTGTCATTGTTTATTAACTAATCATTGTTAGTCTTTTTCTTTATTTGCTTCATTATGGATTACTTTGTTTTTACATAGATCCTTATATCTTTATTCGATCTACACACAGATAATTCTTAATCTTCCGTCCCTCATTCAGAATACAAATATTATTACGTTTACTGTAATGGATTGCTACTTCCTTCTGTACTTATAACAGAACAATCTTCAACTTTTACATGAGAGTGAATTGGTATTCCAACATTAATGACCTAAATAATAATTTTTTAAATTACTATAATAATGAAATATTAGAAAATAAAATAAAATTTAAGATTCTGCACCTCAAAATAAAATGAAGTATGAGGTTCTGCTCCTTTTCCAAGGATGCATATATGCATGCATAAACAAAAACATGATTCTTTCCATCCATTTCATTTCTTGCCACTGGAGATGAATCTAGAGGAGATTCAAACCTAGTATGGTTTTATGTTAGGTTCAAAAATTAGGGATTGTAACTTCTTGCACTACAATTTTTGTCATAATTATTCAGCATAATTCATTTAAAGGAAAGAGAAAACGTGAAAAATATTCTTTTTGTTTTGGTTTGTTGGGCAACATTTACATTATAGCAAACTCTGTGAATGTGATCCAACCAAAAACAATATAGATTCTGTTAGTTCTAAGGAATCAATGTTTAGAAGCGTGTATCAAATCATGTAAGAGAAAGTGATTTCATTTTAGTTTTGAATCTTAACTCTTTGAGAGACGATATGTAGGAAAGATGTTGTCCACATTCCTATACACTTAATATTCTCCAACTCATTCAAGAACATGTTTTTGTCATCCTGATGCCATGTGCAACATGAATTATTGAAAATAGAAATGGTATTGGATGGATTCCTTAACTGTTAGACTTGTATATTTTTGTAGGTGTTCCTTAAAGGTTTTCCAATTATTTATTGATGTTCTTGATCAGGCTGTGATTAATTCAGATTCTAGGATTGTAAGTAAGCAACTTGCCTCTCTTGATGGTGCTGCCAAATGTATTATGGAATTGGTAAAAAGAAAAATGGGGCATAAAATTGACTCTTCTATTCATGTGGGAAAGACAGATGTAAGCACAGTTTTTGTTATAGAATTTATAAAATTCATTAATGTATCTGCTTCATGCATTCATCATGTTGGCTTTTTATCCCATCTATTTGCTTACATCGTACGTACTTTCTAATTTGTTGAATTAATCATTTTAGTGTTTATACCTTAATAAAAATGCAGGTTGGAAAAGATGATTCATCACAACTTTTTATTGATAAGATACCTCCTGGTATTTCTTTGGATGATATAGAGGAGCTTTTTCCCGGGTACTTTATCAATGTTGAAGTAAGTATAAAAGTTCATTGGAGTTCAGTAAATTTTTCGTTCAGCACACTATATTTTGCTTGTCATTATATACTTGTTTGTTTGCAGGAATTCAGTAAGGGTGAAGAATTTAACAGCACTTCTGTTAGGTTTAAAACTAATGAACATGCTAATAAGGCATTTGAGATGCTAACAGGCGAACCTGAAAAGGTAATTTTTGTTTGTGAATAATGAATTAATTGCGTTGTCAACAGTGAAGTAGGCTCCAGGTAAGCGTCAAGTAAAAGATATCTTTTTGTTAATTGTAAAACTGAAACTGAAGTTTTCTATTACATCCATGTGAAGACCCTTGGGATCTCGTTGGATAGAATTCAGCTCCAGCAGTTGCTTTTAACAAGTCCTCTATATCTCTTTGTAAGCTGCTCAAATTGAATTTGTGACTTTGAGGGTGCAAAATACAAGTGTTGCCAAAGAAACACTGTGCTTTAGCTTGATAGGCTTGAATAGTAGCAAGTACGCATTTCAAATTTTTTATCCTCTCATCACATAGAATAAATTGATGTTGAAAGTTTTAATGGTCCCAAGGAAGCTTGAATTCATAGTTGTAATACATCATTGTATTGCATCTATTAATGGCTGGCTCTACTAAGAGTTTATGAGACTCGTACAACAAAACAAGCACTGTAATCTCAAAGCATATTATTATAAATCATAGATTAAAAATGCAGACTGGAATCCGGATTGTGATATAGAAAAAATATATTAAATTGAATCGGAGTTGCGATATCGAGTACATAATGTTCCTTGATAAATAACGTTTTTCAAAATCGTGAGTTTGGAATTGGATTTGTCATGGCCTATTTGCATATGTGTCCTTTTGCCATTGGTTTCATTTGAGAAAATCACACAAATTGAGTGAAACAAGAACATTCATGGTGGCAATGGTGCTTCCAGCACTGCATTAGTGGTATTGACACCATCTTCAACTGTAGTCCGATGGTGAAGATGATTGGAATTTGGCACCTGTAACAGTCCATGTGTTCTTGCTTGGCAATTCAAGAATTCATAGGTAGTGCCATATGAGTGTGACTATGGTATACTGATGTTACTACCAATGTCGAAACTTGAAACCTGTGGTTGGAAACCAGTAACTGAAGTATTCAACAGTGCTACTTGAGAAACTGCTAACAGAAATATTAAGTATCAGTGCTGCTTGCAGCCTGGCATAGCTGTGGATGCAATCCGTGTATACCCTGTTTGTTCTTGTGCCCCTTAATAGAGGCTATGTTCCAAATGAGACCATGAAACAAGAAGCCTGCCTCGTGCACTTGTGTGAAGGTACTTGT
The DNA here is from genome assembly GCA_015680685.1 of Gnetum montanum. Lineage (NCBI taxonomy): Eukaryota > Viridiplantae > Streptophyta > Gnetopsida > Gnetales > Gnetaceae > Gnetum > Gnetum montanum. Next base: position 1,606,668 of record MNCI01012628.1, read on the forward strand.
CTGGACATGTTTCCTTTATAGTCTACTCTGCAGTGTTTTGCCTATTAGGTTGCCTTTTGTAGGCACTTCCTGTACTGATGTATTAGCTGCATTGCATTGAAGCTTATATTCGAAGGTTTATGCACTTTCTTATTTTATGTTTGGATAAATAATGAGCATGCTGAGTCTAAATAAAAATTTCTCCTTTTCAACCTGGTTGGATTACCAGAGGTGTTTTTGGTAGTTACTTGGATTTCTTACTGTATATTGTTTTGAATGCTTTTGTTAACTGAAGTGATTGTTTATTGCAAAAAATTTTGTTTTAAATGGTTTCTTATTTGTATTATTCCATGTGATCTGCAATCCCGAATCTTTTCCTCTTGAACCTTTTGACTGAAAAGGCGATCCACTATCAGATCAACATTCTTAATCCATGTTATATGTACTATTTTTAATAAACATTTTGCACCAAAACGGGTTTTTACTGTCCTACATTGAGGATTTAGTAAATAATGCTTCTTGTTGATTGATGTGTTTGGAAAGGTTGTATGCATCGTTATTTTCTTCGCGATAAATATCTTTTATCTAGGGGATAGTGAAATCAATGTAGAGGATGATGCTATTTTTCAGTAGTGAGTGTTAACTTTTAATTACAAAACTTGTATTTCTGTTTGAAATATTGATTCCTAACATTAGCAATTGTCATAACTACAAAATTTAGTCTTTTAAAGTACCTTCAGGGGTATATCAACGAGGGGGTGCATTCCATGAGCAGCCAATCTGAAAATATTGATAATAATTATTCATAAAGAAAATATTTACTATTACATTACCAATCCATTCTTATTCTCAACTTACAATTTTACACTGAAGTATATGTTGAAATGACAGAAGCTAGTTGTGGTAATTGCCAACGTATCCTGTGAAGAAGTTGAATACTTGTCCATTTTGCAGAACTGAGATTTTCAATCACTGGAACGAGGAAGTATCCTGAATGGATGAGACAATGCAATTTACAAAGAAAATCACAAAGGTAACAAGAAGAGCAGAAAACATGGAATCAAATTTAAAAATAACGATAAAAATATTACACAGAAAATACTGACTATTAGGGTACCAGTCCATTCCGGACTATTAGAGTACTATGAGTATATTTTAAAATGACAAAAGTTAGTGGTGGTAATTGGCTAGTACCTCATCTTAAGAAGAAGAATACATGACTTTATCACAGAACAGCTATTTTCAATTGTTGAAAAGATGAGAAAGCATCGAAATAGAGGGGATGTAGCAAATTAAAATGAAATCATGAGGAAGACTATGCACGATAAATATGCCAGTATTGCAAACCTTGTTATTGGTCTCATAAGAGTATTCACCTTGTAGTGTACTTGGTTCAAAGTTGAAGTACATATTTGTATAGTTTTTCAGAGGACCAAATATTACATAATACCATTTTAGTACTTGCATTTGTAGTGAGGTTCCACCTAGGATGATAGGCTAGATTCCTAAGTAATCAACCTAATTTATGTTATGAACAAGAACTAGTATTTCACCTGTTTCTAGGACTTTGGGATGCGAGGACGTGAGGATCTGTCCCTAAATGCATTTAGGGACACATGTTTATTCGTGAATGTCATGGTGATGAAATGGAGACATGAAGAAGAATAGTTGTTTAAGATATTCAGCTTTCAAAGTATTGAAATTTATGGATAAATTTGTTATTTTTTAGATATCTTGAAAATCTGTGGTGTAATTTGGGCAACAAACTATTTTGACAATGTTTTAGAATAGAACAAAGAGTTATTATTGGTATCTTTGTGCATTTTTTACGCCAAAACATGTTGGATGTCTAACTTGTGTCCCAAAATGTTTAGGGATGCATCCTCGTTTTGGAACGCCCCAAACATGATTTTTTTTTTGCGAGGATGCATCCCTGGATAACATAAGGAAGAACCTACATATTATAGCTTTATTGTTTAATTTGAAAATGTGGTCTCTTTTTAAGGGATCAAGCATTGTTAGCTAATGAGTTCTATAGATAATTATGTGGTATGTTTTTCAAGAAGTGATTTCTATGGGATCTTTAATATTGTTGAGATTCTTCTAAAAGAATAACTTTTAAATGTTTATAGACTAGAGTTTGAAACATGGATTTGCCTATTTAAAGGTTGAATCCCTTGGTTATCATAAGTGAACACTTTATTTGGTTTGATTGAACAAAATGAGTAGATCTTCTCTTGTGGAGGTTTCTCTTTGTTCCTGAGGGTTCTATCTTGTAAATGTGTCTCTTATTTGATGTTTTCCATCTGTTGCTATTTTGTTTTTGGTTATAGTTTTTTCCATTGGTTTATTATTTTTCAAGATTTTTTTTTTGACTATTATCTCTTTCATGTTGTTTTTTGGTCCATTTATTTTGCTATGTTGTTTTTCTCTAACATGGTGGTATTAGAGCAAGTCTAGGGCTTCATAGATTTTATTTGTGGTGGTATTAGAGTAGGTTGGAGCAAGGTTTAGCAATGTAGAGGTATGGTTTTCAGCAATAGAGATACAAGTATAGAGGTAAATCTTGATGTCTCCCCTTGGATTTTTTTGGATCATGGATTCTTCTTCTTTTGAAGTTTATTGCTTTAAGTAGGGGTTATGAATCCAGATATGATTATTTCAAAAGTTTGGTGGAAGATTCTTCAGTCTTTGGAAAGTGGAAGTTGTAGATATATTTAGTTAAAAAAATAGAATGTAATTTTGATTGGAAAATATTCTTGCATGATCGATCAAACGTTTTAGATTGTGGATGAAAGGCACTAGGTTTGAGTCATAGGTGTATTGCAAATCCAATTTTGGTAGAATACCAAAAGGAGAAATAAATAGTGGATTTGCTTATGAATTGGATTTCAAGGTTTCAAGCTACTACATCCTACAATAGAGTTTTTTGTACATAAGAAATTACATCAACTTGAAATGCTGTCTAAATTTTTGGCAAAGTTTATTGTTGTAGAAGTATATTAAGAAGTAGTGGGTCTCAAGGTTTTAAGTGATGCATGCTTATTGATCTTGTTGGATGCATTGCCAGTAAGTTGGGGTCATGCAGTAATAGTCATTAGTGGTAATACCTTTGCAAGCACTGGATGGTGCATTAGAAGGTTGTGTGTTGGGTGGAGGCATTGGAAGGTGGAGCATTGGACGATAGAATGCTAGGCTGTGGAGGACTAAGCATCAAAGTGTTGGGAGATGAAGCATTGGAGGGTGAAACACGAGGTTGAGTGTTTGAGGTTGGAACACTTGGAGGTGGAGTATTGGGTAGTAGCATTGACAGAGCACAGGATGGCCAAAGCATGCATGGATGTGAGAAAAATGATGATGGGAGCAATCCTAAGGTCCCATAGGTTTGGAAGCTAGGAGATGGAGAGAAACAAGAGGCTTTGAGAGTCAAAGGGAAGTTATGCTTGAAGATGTCACAGACATAGCTAATAGAGAGACTTTTATTGTTGGAGAGGAGTCTTGTGGGAAAATTTGTTTGTTGGTGCAAGATAGCATGTGGAACAAATCTCTAGATGGATTGTGACAAATTGGATGGTTTCAGATGTTGAGGTTTAGGTTATGTAGGAAGAATTTCCTTATTTGTCTTCTAGAATCTAGCGGATCACAGTAAGGTACTCCTAGGAGGACCATGGTTTTTTTGTGCTCGTGGATTAGCCCTCACCAATTGGCGCCTTGGGGCACATGGAGATCTTGGGCTTTTTAATTGTCTTTTGGTCTGGGTGTGTGTGTCAAGAGCTCCATGCAAATTTTGGATAGATTTTTTTACTAGGGTTTTGACAAGTTCTTCGGTAAGTTCATTTCTTTTGATAAGTTTATTGTTTCTAGAGCACGGATGTGGTTTGTTCATTTCTGTGTGTGGCATTCAGTGAGGATTTAAACTTACATGAAGAGATCTAGATGAAGACTTCATATGGGGTTGAATCATTGTCAGCTAAGTATGACAATGTCTTGAATGAAAAAATGGTTTCTTTTGCACATTGGGGATATGATTTTTGTGGTAAATCAAACCACTTGGCAAAGGATTGTAGCATTTTCCTTCATAAGAGTGAAGGGAATGTAACCTTTGGTCTTGTACCTAAATGCACTCCACAATAGTGGCAATTTGTTTAGCACCAGGGTTGTGCTAGCATGGCAAAACATTGTAAGAACAAGGCTAGGTCGAAGGCTTAGAGTGGGGGCCATTCAAGGATTATTGACATGTCTTCCTTGTAGAACAAATTTGGGGCTTTGGAGGACGAAGAGCTTGATTCTCTGATAGAAACAACTATTGTTGATGTGGCTGACCAAGGACTCAAGAGTGGTCATGGTGTGGTGGAGAGCAGCCAAATGCCTAGGGCCACTTCGAAGGGCTCCCAACTCCAAGGGTTGACTTTTGGGAAGGTTCTTGGTGAAGAGAGGCCTTGCCATAGAGCCAGTGCTGAACAAACTAATGTAGATTGTGACAATTGGACATTGTGATTAGGTGCAGACCTGCAAAAGCAAAAGAATGATCACTAGTGCAGATCACCTTGGCATCATGCGAAGTCCCCCAACTTGGGGGGATGTGGGTTACTCCAAATTGGGGTACAACCTCTACCGCACCTCCTCTAGAACTAGTTAAGTGCAAAATTCTTGGTGACAGTAGAGGTAGTTTCAAAGTCCAACTTGAAGCTAGAAGGATAGGATGACCTTCTTTGGTTGACATATGGATGAAGAAGACAAAATAGGATTTGGAAATGGGGATTTTATTGATTTGTAAGGAGTTCTATAGAAAATGGTCTTAGAGTAGACCACAAAGTTGATTACTTGGAATTGCATGTGCTAAGGTAGCCTGTATAAAGATGTACTCTACAAGATTTAGTGATTTAGAGTGGCTGTGATGTGGTGTGATTATAGGAAACCAAGCTGCCCTACACACACAACTTTTATAGAAATGTTGGCACATTGTTTTTGTGAATGTGAGGGGTTATGTAGGTGGATTAGCTATCCTTACTAGATTGAAAGCACACCTAGTTTTCCAATTGCATTGGAATCTTACTATTTTGTTCCGAACATTAATGTGTGGATTACTAATTTTTATATCCCTTAGAATGTCCAAATTAAGATTAAGGAGATATCTAGTAGGGTAGAGAGGGTCCGAGGTCCTAGTAGATGGATAGTGACTTTAATCAGAGGCTCTTCTCATGGCTGAAATCCCTAGAAGATCAAACCACTCATCTAGGTGGCTATGAGTGCATGGAAATTTTAGTGGGGTTCAACATGACAAACTTGGAGATTCAAGACATAGATTTGCATGGAGCAACCATAGGAAGGGTAACAGTAGAGTCCAGTCTTGAATTGGCATAGTTTGGGTAAGTACTTAATTCATTCTTCTATTTCAGATGGGGTTGGTCGCCCTTGAGTGAAGGGCATTAGATCATAGGTCATTTGTTCTTTCACTTGACCTAGGAGAGAAGTTTTCCAATGTCTTTCAAATGTGAATGTACTTGGTTGCATAATTCATGGTTTAAGAATTATGTTTAGCAGATTTGGAGTGGACACCCAACTCATACTGATCCTAGGGATTTTCTAAAATAGGCTCTTGCTATATTGAAAGTGCAGGTAAAATCTTATCCTAAACAAGATAGGTTTGTGTTTTAATTTTAGAAACAGGTTGTGCAGGAGCTCCAACATCTCCAGACTTTGCGAGAGCAGGCCTATGATTTGGAGCACGAAGAGATGTTGGCCCTTAAAGAGTTGCAACTTCTGTCAAAAGAAGAAGAATTGTATTGGAAGGAAATATCAAGGGTTCCATGGCTTAAGGAAAGGGATGGAGATTCAATGCATGAAGGTTGACAGTAAAATCACCCTTGATCAAAATAAGATCACAAGAGCTATACAAAAGTATTTGAGTTATATTTGGTTGAAGGGATCTTTCTCCCATGTTTATATTCTGGTAATGTTGGTCCTCTCTACCCTAAGATAACTTGTGTCTCCTAGCCCCAATCTCCAAGTTTGAAATGGTAGATGCCATATTTACCATGAATGTAGGGAAAGCCCATGGGCCTAAAGGTTGTCCTATAGAACTCTTCAAGGAATTTTTCAACATCTTTATTGACAACTTAGTGGATGCGTTTAATTTGTTGCTTTGGAATGGGCAGGTTCATAGGGAATTAAATTGTTCCAGAATTGTCCTCATCGCTAAAGTTCAAAACCCTTGCTTTCCTTGCAACTATACACCAGTTGGGGTTTACAATTCCCTCCTTAGGGTCTTTACTAAGGTTCTCATGAAATTGTTGGAACCCTTGATGCCCATGTTTGTAGGGCAGCAACAAACTAGTTTTATGAAGAGTAGATTTATTTAGGATTAGATCCTTCTCCTATAGGGACTTTTTTTACTACATCAAGCAAGCCCACTTTCCAAGTATGTTTCTAAAATTGGATATTGCTAAAGCATATGATTGTTGAAAAACATACTCTGCAATAGATTATGCTTGCACAAGGATTTGATAGAAGATTTGTTCAACTCTGCATTCATATCCAAGAATTGGAAGCTTTCTGCTTTGATTTCAATGGCCAACTTAGGGGTTGTTCCTCCCACTAGCATGTTCTTAGGCAAGGAGACCTATTGTTCCCTTGCTCATTTTGGCCACAAACCTCATGAATGACTACTGTAGGGTTGAGGGGGTCCATGGGCTATTGATTGAGGCAACTACCTACGTTGCTAATCATTATACTGATGACATTGCTCTCACAACCAAGGCCATGGTTCCAGAAGCACTACCTATTAAAAGGGTGCTTAGTTGCATGGGCAAGGAGTTAGGCTTGCACATCAATTGGAGTAAATCGTAGGCTTATTTCCTTCACACTAATGCATCTATGAGAAGTAGAATTTGTAGAGTCCTTTGGGTGGAAAATGACTTGACATAGGATGCCTATATAGGCCTCCTCATCTTTAACTGAAATAGGGTTCGGACCTTTAGAGTACAGTGGACCATTGGACTACCAAATTCCTCACTAGTAAAGTAAAAACTGTGTTGGCTAATTCCATCCTGGTGGCTATGGCCAGATATGTAGCCTTTGTTTGCAAACCACCCAAGAAGGCTGTAGCTAAAGTCAATGCTATTATCCGAAATTTTATTTGGTTAGGCGAGAAAAGTAACTCCAACTTGCATCTTGTTTGCTAGGAAGAGGTGTCAAAGCCAAGAAAGGCAGGGGGTTTAGGAGTACCTAAATTTGAATACTGCATTATGATAAGCCAACAAACCTTGATTAATTGCCTGTAGCTGAATGATGAGGCTCCTTGGATTCAAATCATGAGGCAAAAATATGAACTATGGAACACATGTTCGACAGACTAGTTGGTATGGAATTACCTATGCGCCTATAATGACTTTTATCACATAAGTAAATTACTTGGTGTATGAGATAGGGAAATAGTTATATGAGCATATTACTGTGCTGTGGATGCATGGCATGTCCCATGGTGTGGCAAACTCCTAGAGAAGACAAAAGTTTTCCTTTAGTTGTTCAAAAAGCAAGCTACTCCTACTCGCACATCCCTTTCTTCTCACAGTATTCAAGTCCCCCCAGCGCTACATCCTTTGTAGCAAGGGAAGCCCTAAAACTGTCAACCACCTGTTTTATCAATATAATTACTCAACGTTAGTCTAGAACGTCACGAATATTGCTAGGAGCATGTCTGTTGCTTGTGGCTCTCCTGCTACCTCCTTGCGTTAGGCACTTTTGAAAGTCTACAATTTGTTAACTTTCCGGTATGCTCCCTTTCCTCCATGTTCTATTGCTATTGTGGCCTGGAATTTGTGGAAGGAGATGAGTTGTGTGATGGGGGCTTTGACCATGGTTTGAGCCAGATTGTGCTGCCTTTCGAAATGATACCATACTTTGGGATATGTTTACTGAGATTGGGTAGGATGTGCTGCTCCCACAACTCTAAGGTGAGGAAGACCTCAATTGCACTCAGTTGTTCTTTGGATGGTTTGGGGCCTCAACTTGGTTTTGAGGAACTAAGATTTACTTAATAGAGGTTGTGATTGGCGAGCGCCTCAACATTCCTCATGTTGGGGAGTTGGTGCTTCTGTTTGGCTGGAGTTTGCATTAGGCAAGCATGTCTTTCCAGGGGACAGTGCCTCGAATGTCCCATGGGTAAGTGCCAAGGTTGAAGCTCCCTCTTATCTGGTGATGGTGGTCAAGTTAGTGAAAAAATTCTTTGTCCACTATAGGAGCATGTCTAAGGTACAGGACACTGTTTTCGCATCTATGTGGTGTCTTTTGTTTTGTAGACTAGTGAACCTTTCGAGGTTTTTCAAGGCTGTTCTTGAACAAAGGTAGACCACCAAGCATTTTAGCTTGATTGCATGCATCTCTTACAATTTTGAGGGGTCTTCAGGTTTGTAAGTAGGTTTACCGATGCAGGCCCACGACATTTAGTTGTTCTAATATGCAAGATGTGACTCCTTGTGTCCCTGGTTCTTTTGGGATTGCTTTGTTGGAACATGGGGTTTCTGGAGTGTTGGCTCCCTAGTCTTTCCCAATGTTCCCAACGTTTTTGCCATTGATAGGTAGGGGAGGGTTTCTGGAACCAACGTGGAGGGAGGGGATAATGATGTGTTGGCCATCGAGGATGCTTGTGTTTCTTCTAATAGGATCAAGGTAGACTTGGAGATTGAGTTCCAGTCTTGACTAGAATAGTGCAAGAAGAGCTGGGAGGAAACCTGGAAGAAGCAGGCCAAGGAAAGACTGGCGTAGGGGGTCCATCAACATGTGAAAGAGATGAAGCACATGTGGAAGAAGAAGGCTGAGACTGACCTTGAAGACATGGGAGTCAGACTCAAGTGGGAGACCAAAAAAATGGGGCAGGGAGGTGCTTGGAATGTGCTTTAGGGTGGAAAATGAGATGTGAGATTGCATCAAAGCAGAGATCTTGCAAAAGTTTTAGGAGGTGCATATCAAAGAGCAAGAGGAGTTGTAGCAACAGGAACAAGAAGACATGAGGCGGTGCTTGAAACAACAGTTTATCAGGGTGCTTGTGGCAGCAATTTGTTGAAAATGCCAAAGACTAGCTAAACAATAAGAGATACCCCTATGTGATGATGGGGGTTAACAATTACACCCTGTGGAATAACCTCCATGTACACATTAAAAGGGTCTCTATCACATATCACCCAGATAAGGCACACGGTCTCAGTGATGTTGAGAAGAAAATAAAATTAGCAAAGTACCAAACTTTTCACCAGGTTGCCAACTTCATTAACTCCAAGGAGGAGCACAACATGTTTAGTGGAATTCATCAGGAGTTGAGGCCTCCATGCTCTTGCATCCATTTGTCATTTTCTTAAAGCGGTCTCTGTTTTCCAAGTTCATCAAGGGTGTGTCCTTGAGATCTTTGGGCTTTGTGGGGAATCTTGGCCATGAGGTGGGGCCCAACTGTTACTTCAACTTTTATTTTATGTTACAGTTTTTCCTTATAGGGAATGAATGTTCTTTGGGAGAATCCTTCCTCGTTTTTGTTGTTGTGGTTGGACCACTCTTATCATGGAATGGTTAATTCTCCCCTCTTTTTGCTTTTGTACTTTGTACATTTTTGTAATATAATACACATTCTTGATCTTTTCTCCAAAAACAAAAATAAAATAAAATAACATGAAGAAGTTGTCGCTGTTTTTAGAATGGAAGAAGTGCATCATTCTTGAAAGTAAAGAAACTTTATTAGGAGGTCAAGCATTTGTTATGGAGAGCAGTAAGAAGAAGTAGATGCCAGTTTGTTCAAAAAGTGGTAGACGTGCATGTAAAAAGTGATTGCAAGTTTGCTTCTACTGGAGTTGTACTTGAAGCAGAAGCTATAATTAAATTTTGACATTTATTTTGTTCTCTAAATATGTAAATGTGGACGTTGTAGGTAGTTTAGTTTGCAGTGTCTTTGTGTGTGCTTAGGTTTATATTTGCTACATTCAGAGGGGAAAATTCATTGACATTGAAGAGGGATTCTTTAAAAAAAATCATTTTAGATCTATCTTACATAACCATGAGATTGTTTGTTGTCTATTCATTTTGATAGGTTGACATAGCATGTTAGTTTGCACAAACCCTAGCATTATGATGGAGAGCTTCCATGTTTGGTGATAACTATAGATGTGTTCTCCTTATCATATTCCTGTCTTTGGGGTGCATTTTTGAAGTGAGATGTCATATGAATGTAGGTGGTGGTGTCTTCATGAAGAGTTGTTTCCTCATTAGAATTTTAAACATGGATTTGCTTTTTTAAGGGCTCAATTCTTTGGTCATTGTAAGCAAACATCTGATTTGGATTGATGGAAGAAAATGAATTGGGCTTTTCCTGTGGTGGTTTCCCTCTGTTCTGGAGGAGTTTACCTTGTTAATCTTGTGTCTCTTGTTTGTAGTTTTTTATTGGCTGCTTTTTTGGTTTTCATTATGGTTTTGCACTTGGTTTATTATTTTGAAGAATTTTTCAATTGCATTATCTGTGACATGTTTTTCTAGTCCATTTGCTCCAATGTGCTGTTTCCTCTCACAAATTAGCCCCCTAGAATATAGCTTAAGACAGCCCTAGTATAACTCCATAAGAATAGGAATTTAATTCCATGAAAATAGGAGGAACTGCTAAGCAAAAGGAATGAAATGCTAACGTTATTAGATGCTCACCCCTAATAAATAGTCTCTGAAGGAAGGACTGGCTGTTTGATCCTGCCAGCTGATTTTTGATAATAGATGAAACAATGCATTAGCCAAGCACAACTTATTATTTGATAAGGCAATGAATTACCAATTCATTGGAATGCCAAAACTATCATCATTATGCATCTATACTAAAGTTGGGTTCTATGGTTTTACTTCCAACATCTATGCCTTTAAAGTGGCATAATGTGGATTGGTTCTAAACCCTTATACAAATTGATGGAACAATGGAAATATAAGCCTTCTCCATAATGGGTTCATATTTAATTATTATAAAAGCAAAGTGAAATTTATTAATGGATTTTCTATAAATAGCTATCTGCAGCGTTTGAAGTTTATCTCTAAATTTAATTCAACAAAGACAGAAGGTATGCTAGAGTCTCTTACTGTAACGCCTTTAACGTATCCTTGAGCCTACAACATGCATGACAAGAAAGAAAAGGAGAAATATTTTTTTATAACATTTGGCAAGGATCTCCTTTGCTTTCTAAATTGGGATAAAATCCCTCTAGGGTTTTTGCCTTGGCCACTTTGGATATTGGGTTTTATAGCTGGCCACTCAATGCTACATGCTGAATCCAATAATGTCCAAAGTGAATGCTGTCATTATTCACCTTCATGACATTCAATATAGGGGGTGAGCATGGTAGCATTTGGTTTTTGTTTGTGTTATTTTAGATTAGGGGTCAGCATTTGGTTTTTGTTTGGGTTATTTTAGATTAGGGATCAGCATTTGGAATGCTGGTAAGGTATTTGTTTTTTTAGTAAGGCTTATTTTTGACCCTAAGTACAACCACTCAAAAAAAGGTTAGGCTTTTGCTCATCTATTGGTTCTCCCAGGATCCACATCGTGGAGCAAGCATTGAGCCTCTAGATGATAATCCTTTATTTTCTGTTCTTTTAGATTGAATTACATATTTCAGGTGCTGGTGCAGTCATTAGCATGTGTATGCTATATGTGCAATCTTCTTGAGCTTCTTCGGTGGTCAAAGCTTCTTAATGATGATTTCAAGACGCTGAAATTGCATGAGTGAACTCTGCTAAAACTTTCAACCAGTTCTAGGGTATACACCAACAAAATAGGTGTAACATATGTGGTATTTGGCTAGCAGACACGTTGTCTTTCGTTGTTTTTTTAACTTGAACTGGCCATTTTTGCTAGCATATGACCTCACCTTTGTACGAGTTATTGCTGTCTTGACAAAGGTTTCTGCTTGTGACTTGTCCCTGAAGATTGAATTGTCATGTACATTGACATGTTTTTTTGGGAAAAGTCAGGTCAATTATATTAATAAACAGGAAAAAGTTGTCATGTGGTTTGAAATCTCCAAAAGGGAGTGTGACTGATTTTACTGGATTTTGTGCAATTTTCTTCTTTTACATGCGAAGTGGGGATTGAGTGTGAACTGATTGCAGATTCTTAAAATTTTTTTTGAAGATCAGGCCAGTAATTGTTTATATTTTTACCTTAGGTTTTGAAATATGTAATCCATATTCTACAGCTGGTTTGATTTGCTTTTTCTCCATGTCTATCCCAGTTGCATTCTTTGTTGTTTTCTATACAGTCTTTTTGAATCTGTTCGTGCAATGTTGTTACATGAAAGGAACCATTCCTGAAACAAAATAAATCATAATGAAGGGGAAAAAGTTACCATGTTTGTGGTTTGAAATTTCCGAAAGGGACTGTGACTAATTTTACTGGATTTTGTGCAATTTTCTTCTTTTACATGCAAAGTGGGGATTGAGTGTGAACTAATTGTAGATTTTTAAAATTTTTTTTGAGGATCAGGCCAGTAGGTTTTGAAATATGTAATCCATATTCTACACCTGGTGTGATTTGCTTTTTCTCCACGTCTATCCCAGTTGCATTCTTTGTTGTTTTCTATAGTCTTTTTGAATCCGTTCGTGCAATGTTGTTACATGAAAGGAACCATTCCTGAAACAAAATAAATCATAATAAAGGGGAAAAAGTTACCATGATTGTGGTTTGAAATTTCCAAAAGGGAGTGTGACCAATTTTACTGAATTTTGTGCAATTTTCTTCTTTTACATGCAAAGGGGGGATTGAGTGTGAACTGATTGTAGATTTTTTAAAATCTTTTTGAGGATCAGGCTAGTAGGCTTTGAAATATGTAATCCATATTCTACACCTGGTGTGATTTGCTTTTTCTCCTATCCCAGTTGCATTCTTTGTTGTTTTCTATACACTTCTAATTTAAACATCTTTTTGAATCTGTTTGTGCAAGGTTGTTACATGAAAAGAATCATTCCTGAGCAAAATAAATCATAATAAATAGAAAAAAGTTGCCATGTTTGTGATTTGAAATCTCCCAAAATTTTCAAAAGGGAGTGTGACCGATTTTACTGGATTTTGTGCAATTTTCTTCTTTTACATGCAAAGTGAAGATTGAGTGTGAACTGATCGCAGATTTTTCAAAAAAAAAAAATAATTTGAGAATTAGGCTGGTAATTGCTTTTATTTTTTTCTTTAAGTTTTGAAATATGTAATCTATGTTCTACACCTGGCTTGATCTGCTTTTTCTCCACGTCTATCCCAGTTGCATTCTTTGTTGTTTTCTATACACTTTTAATTCAGTGGTCTTTTTGAATCTGTTCGTGCAATGTTGTTACATGAAAGGAACTATTCCTGAAGCAAAATAAATCATAATAAAAATTTAAAACCCTTTCGCTCTACAAAAACCCTTCAACCATCTGTTCTTCTCGTCAGATTTAACTAATCAATTCCCGTTACATGGCATAAGCGTGCTATAAATGCATTGTGTCTCCATACAATTTAAGAATATTTAATAAATAACATTTCCCATGCAGTTCATTTATTTTGTTTAAGAGGAGGTGGCTTTTTGAGGTACAATTGACCTGTAAAATAGGCCAAGAAAGCCAATATTTCATTTATAGACAATGCAAAGGAAAGTATTAATATTACAGTCTCTTTTAAATGTTCAATATTGGTGTAGCAGATGAATATGTAGATAAGCCTACTCTACAAAGACCTAGTCTCTCAGACACCTATATCTGCCCCAAAAATAGTGTTGTCAGAGTCTGAGACTTTGTCTCCACCGCTGAAAAAATGTTGATTGTGATCTAACCACAATGCATACCAGATAGCTCTACTGCCAGGTGCAACCTAACTTTCATTTTTACAGCTGACAGATCATAAGATCATATCACATAGAAATCATCATTTCATGGAGGTTGGCATTACTAAATGATGATTGCTAATCCTGATGAGATAGTTCTAAACCATCTTAGCCAGGTTGCAAAGTAACACGATATGATTTACCGCCACTCTATTATCACATCAAAATTTACACTTATGGTCATCATGATGAGAGATTTTCTCTAGATACTCACCTAGGATAAAAGAACTTTATTTTATTAAGAAAATGGCAATCTTTGATGACAGCTATGCTTTCTTCCATGTGATTTCACTTACTTATCCCATAACATTTTACTTGCTAGTTCGTTTTCTGGCAATTTATGTGATATCAATATAACTTTTTCCTTCTTTTCCTTGCTTCATCATCTATATGAGGTTAACCATTGAGGTAGGTGAAGTTCCACAATGATTTTGTATGGCTGGTTATCTACCTCGCATCACTTTTTAACCCTTCTTCATAGAAATAATATGACTTGCAAATGCTTTCACTTGATTTTTTTTCATGTTTCTTGTATCATGTCATATTTCTATTTAATAAAAGGCTAAACGTAATTTGTTTGATTTTGTTGCACAGGATTATCTTGGGCGTCTTCAAAAATGTGTTGCATTGACGGCATTAATGAATGAAGGCTTGCCTCCGGTCACTGTTGTTGTGCGAAAAATGGTTGGTTTAGAAGAAAAATTAGAGGTTTCTGCTACGGTGGGACAAAAGATTGGTTTAGAAGAAAAATTAGAGGTTTCTGCTAAGGTGGGACAGAAGAGGAAGTGTGTTGAGGATAATTCAGGCAACAAAAAAAGAAGAAAAATGAATAGTAGTGCAGATATTATTAAGGAAGTTGGACATTCACATTCTTGTAGTTGCATTCATCTGAAGGAGCAAGATGAACTTAGACAGCAGCTTAAGAGAAAGGACGAAGAAATAAAGCGATGGCGGATAATAGTAGCTGAATTAATGAAGGTTGAGCTCAGAGCGATATAATGCCTGATATTTTTCGCTTGGAAACACAGTTTTTAGTATATCCATAGTTTAATTTGAATGCCCACTGATAGCTTTTTTCAATTAGTAACGTTTCTTTGCATAAGGAAGTTAATGTTTTTAATTAGATACCCTATCATGCGGAGTGGATGTGCATCAATCCTGATCCATGGACGGTAACAGTTCCGAACAAAGAGTATTGAACCTGCTTTCATGTTACATTTTTTGGAGAGAGCATTTGCTATGATGGCTAAGCTGTCAAATTTCAAGCGTATGTTTATGTTTGTTAAGGATGTTTTAATTTATAGTGAATATTTGATTTCCGGGTTAGGTTGTGCATCAAGCATTGCTAATGGATGCGTTGCACTACCTTTCACTACCTTGGCATAATTGGTTCATGTAATCTTAGCTTGTAAACAATAAGGTGTTTGCTTAGGGGTACAAGTGTTGGCTTGGTAACTCAGGTCACTTGTTCCATTCTACTAGGTAACACTAACTTATAAATTTCTATAATTTTGGGGTGTACCTATGTTTCAATTATTTTAAGTTTCAGCACCTCCTTAGTGTTTAGATCATATGTAATTTGCATTTTCTTTTCTTTTTCTTTAAGACATTAATAAATAATATTATAATAATATTGATAATAAGGAAAGAAATTCAAGAGTACATCACATGCTTAACATTAATTAGAAAACACAAAAAATATTGTGAAAGAAAGAATTTTCAATTTTAAGAATAATTTATGTGCATAACTTTATAATTGGTATTTTTAGAAAATCAAGAGGAAAATTAATTGCTAATAGGAAGGATTACAATTACATTAACAACACTTACTTTCACTATATGTGCATGAACCTAAAAAGGCAAAGAATTTATTTTAGAAAATCAAAAAAGAGAAATTAATTGTTAGGAAGAAGGATTTATTTAAGGTAGCAATTGAAAGCTATTATAAAATATTGACATTTTGCATCATCAACATTTCATTGTTTTCATTATGTAATGTGAACCTTACATGAAGAATCTCTATCATCACATGTAACTTGACTATTAACATTAGTTTTGATTTTTGAGTTAATATTGTTTTTATTTGACTAGGACAAATTTGTATTTTGAGCAATTTGTTTAGATTGATCAATGTTTTTTAGCACAAGTAAAATCTTTCTTTGAAGGTTTTGTTTTCTTTAGTTTCTTTATTGACATTTGATTATTGTATCATTAACATTACCTTTATTTTTCATATTTTTAGCTCTAGATTGTTTTTTCTTATCTTTAACAATTTTTTTTATGTTCATCATCCTTTTTTATGAGCAATGTAAGAAATCATTCACATGGCGAGACTCGTGGCAATAAGACTTTCTACATGCAACCATTTGAAAAAGTTTTAGCTTTTACTCATACATTAATCCTCCTAGTTGATCCTATTTTGTTGGGACAATTTGGAGTTGACTCCACTTTGTTGTGACAATGGTAAGATGATGATGATAATTTTCTTTTTTCATGAATAGAAAAGAAAAAATGTTAAACAATTGTTAGCCATAATGACAATTGTTATAATTATTAAGAGGATTAAAGTATGTAATTTGTTGAATATAAGTTTTTGCTTTTGTTTGTGATACCAATTTCTTTTGAGTGTTAAGAAGATTAGTTAAAAAAAAAAAAATTCTATGAAAACCAAATGATGTGGAAATAAGTTACATATCCATTGTTGAAAATCTAAATGAGAAAATTAACAATTTGTTGCCCAACCTTATGAAAAAGAGGAATCCAAAAAAAGTGAAAAATCAAACCAATGACATGGAACTTCCAAATCAAGTGTCTTACCACTAAGCTAGCACCTCATTGTACATTATCTTATACATTTAACTTTACCAATAGGATCAAACGTTGAACTTTTAATTTCCCAAAAAGTTACAATTCAATGATGTATCTATTTTTAATATGATCAGATTTGGTTTTTTATGAGTGAAACTAATTGTTTTTGTATTAGATTTTTCTCCAATAGATTTGATTACTCTAAAATTCCCCTACGGTGAATTCTAATTTACTTCCAATTTCTTCAATTGATGCCAAAATTTTTGCTTCTTCTTTTGATGCAGAAATTTTTGTTAATTTTGAGAATGCATATTTACAAGCCAATAAAAAATTTGAGATGTCTTTTTCTACTAATGTTGATGCAACTAAGACACTTAATTATACAAGTCACTCGTAGTTGAGGTAGGCAACACAACATGCAGTGTTGATCATTCGTAAGTGGATTCTAGATTTTAATGTTAAAGTTACAAAATGAAGTTCCATGTTTTGTCTAGTTATTTGATATTTTATTGATCTTTTAAAAAGCTAAGCAAAAAATTGTTAGTCTTTTTGGTCTCATGAAGCATATTTTTTTGGTCGCATTTATAAGCATATTTTCTATACCATTTGATTCTTGTAAATGGTTTGTTGTTGTTGAAATCAATCTTAACTATAAAAATGAATTAGCATGAAGACTTATATTCATCTAATCACTTATCATACTCTTCCTAATTCTTGCAATTTTTGTCATATGAAAGGCATTTGTTTAAAAATTGTCATTTTAGGCTCAAGACAAAAAGATGCCGAGTAAAAGAAAAATTGTGTTGAAGTTGAGAATAGCAAAAAGCAATATGAAGTTGAATGATAAGAAAAAATATGCTGAGTAAAAGAAAATCGTGTTGAATGATAAGAATGATCAAATGACAATGAAGAAACTAGAGAAGATAGAAGCTTCTCCAAATATGTTTTCTAGATGGATTACTAATTAGTCCAAATAGATAACTTGTAAGGAAAATTTTTCCTTATTTGACAAGAATACTATTAACTCAAAAATTAAAAATTATATTAAGAAGTGGGCTAATCCTAATGGCAAATATTCTTGATATAAGATCAATTATGATAGCCAATTTATTTGACAATTTATGCCATCCTTTCTTGATTTTTCAAAGCTTTATTTCAATTCTAAGTTTGTAACTCAAAAGAATGACTATAACTGTCCACCCCAAGACATATAGTCAATAGAGACTTTAGAATAATTATAATGGAATATAATGATGCCTTAAGTGTATCTTGAACTATCATTGGCTTTTCTTATTATTAATTTTAATTTTGAGGTTTGACATCAACACCCCCTTGCCTCTAGAGAAACAAATCATTGATGCATCTATTTTCAAGTTATTAATCCATTTAGTTAATACAATGGATAGGATACAATAATTAGAGGTGCTTAATTCAATTAAAATATTTCTAATTATTTGCAAGCAATCTTGACTTGAACCTTGGGTGAGTTAAGCTAGTCATGCCTAGTAATATTTATGTGGCATCTCAATTATCCTTGTGCAAGTGCAATATTTTAAGCCTAAGATGTTCATTTTTCCTAGCTTTATAGGGAATGGTACTAGGATGTGCAATAGAGTGATTTTTGGTTGATTGTCTTAAGCTAGGTTTTAAGACATTAAAGATTATGTGCAACTACATTACACAAGAACCTTACTACAAAGCTTGAAAGATATAGAACTTAATTTAACTAGCATAGCTCAATGGCATTAAATTTATGGTGTATAAAATATAATTCACAAACGTTAACTAAACAAGGTGCTATGTAACACCCCAAGATTCTACCTTGGATACTTATTAAAGATTTGAACTCTTGATCTTTCTTTTTCATTAATACAACTTATGTGATACAATATATTTTCTTTTAGAACATATTCAGTTGTAATCCTTATACGTATTTTTGAGTTAGAACATTTAGGAATCACTAGTATATTGGTTTATACTAATAGCTATCTATCATCATCACTCTATCCTTGTTTCAACAAAATGGGATCAACTATATGAGTTCTTTTTTGCCATTTGCCTCTATGAAGAGCTAGATATTTATTTATTTGTAGTTTCTTCAAATCATCTTTGATCATTTTTTTTCTATCTTAACATCGCATTTATGGAATGCCCTACAATCTACAAAAGCTAAAAAAGAACTCATCCATGAGATTTGACAAGGTTTTACAATTGACTACTAACCTAATGCTAACCCTCCTCCTTTTGTATCTAGGCTTGAGACCAACATTAGTGGAGTTATGGTAGTAGCTATCTATATTTTCATTTTAACTACATGCATATTTTCATTTCTATTTAATAAGTATTAGCTATATCTTAAATTCCTTTGCATGGTTGGTATTTCACATATAAGTATTAAGCATTAAGTGATTGGATCAATGATTCTTAATTTCATCTTGGATGTAAAGATATAGCTATGTAGTGTTGTGTAGTTGATAGACTAATTTTGAGGGTGTTGAGCAAAATTGAGTGTAATTATGATTGTTAGGATTATATTCATGGCCCTCATTATTAGTAAGGATAATACTCATGGTTGGCAAATCAATATGTATTGTCTAAGGTTTAATATTATAGTAATGTCAAAATTAATATTTTAGAAATTATAACTTATATTAGCCTAGTGGTTGCTTGTTATTATCTAACAATGAGATATTAGCCTAGTGTTAAGACACTTGATTTGGAAGCTTCATGTCATAGGTTCGATTCCAGTGGACAATGTTGAGTTATATAGAGTTCTAATTAGACTATATATCTTGGGATGTAGTAGTATAGGGACATATCTTCCAATTCCTTTTTCATCCCTATAGGTTGGGTCATTTGTTGAGCATAGATAAAGAGAGAAAAGAAAGAGAGAGTTGGGATAAAGAGATTGCAGGAGAGGATGTGTGTCTCTATGATCAAGTGTGTCTGATCTTGACCATAACTTCCTCATGTGTGATTGTAGAGACTCATGCTGTGCAATAGTGTTGAGTGTGTAAGGATTGAATATGATTTGGGTTGTGATTCTGCTATAATTATAATCTTGTCAATTTAATTAAAGATAGCTAGTTTTTATGGCTTTTTTAGAAATTGAATTATCTTGCATTTTTTTTTGGATTTGGTGTGTTTGAAGGGTTAAATCAAATCATAGTGATTCAACTCCAATGATTGGTATTAGAGATAGGTTACTTTTTATTGTTGGAATTTGATTTTGTCTATTTTTGTCTATTTTAGATGGTCCTTGAGAAGAAAAATGTTCAACCCTTGAATCAAGACATGGAGAGCATGAAATATGCCTTTTAGTTGATGATCAATTGATCAAATGAGATCAGTGCCAAGGTAAATTACATAATCTCAATGAATTACTTCTATATAAGAAATGTAGAAGAACTAGAGCATTTCGTAAAACAAATAATAGTTACTTGGAGAAAATCCTTGAATGGTTAAATCAGAATGTAAATCCCAATTGTGTTCAACCATGTGGTAATGATGCACAATCTTAGTCCAATGACGATGAAGAAGTTTCTTAGCCTAGTGGAAGGAGATCTGATGAGAAAGAAGAAATGTCTAGCTATGGGAGTGTTAATATAAATTAGTCTAGGGTTCCAAGGGAAGCAAATCTAGATTCTCATGCCAAATCTTCAAGAGTTCCATCTTTAATGTTAACTTCTTCCCATGACAAGCTTAATGATGAAGATGAACCAAGATTGACCAATCTATTTAGAAATGTTGCAATACTTTCATATGTGGAGTTGAAAATTTTCAATGGTGTAGATGGAACCAATGCTTTTGCAAGCTGTCTAAAGTACTTGACAAGCATTTTAGGTTGGAAGTGGTATCAAATAAATTGTAGGTACCAACTATAAAATCCAAATTAGAAGGTATGGCTTCAACTTGGTGGAAAAAAGAATCCTAAAGTTATGAGAGCTAAAATGGCCAACCTATTAAGGATTGGTCCTTGATGAAATAAAAGTTAAAATGGGAATTTGAGTAATCTTAGCTGAGATAAGAGATAATCATGAAGTTGAAATTCTTTAGATTGGAAGACAAAGATGTCAAGGAATTTGACATTGAATTTGGGATCTATTCCATCATGCTATGGTAAACTGGGAGGAGTATGAACATGCTTCAATCTTTCTGAGAGGTCTCAAGATGACTTACAAATAAGAGTTATCATTCTATGAGCCTCAAACCCTTAATGAGATTTATGATTTAGCAATTAAGATAGAGAAAAATCCTTAATGGATTTGGGAATAGGGGCAAACAAGCTTTAAAGAGAAAGGACAAGGGATCCAAATTCAAAAGGGATACAAATATAAATCTAATGATAAGAAGGATAGCCATGATAAGAAGCATGAAAAGGATGATAAGAAGGTAAAAGCAAAGAAGGACCAAGGCAAAGGAGGCAATGGTCAAGGCAATAACTCATCCAAGATTCAGTTCAAATGTGAAGAGTGGGAACATAAGCAACAGGAATGTTCACTTCACAAGGTAGCCAAGGGCAAGAATGTACAAACCATGGAGGCAGAGGAGACATCATGCCAAGATCTTCAAGAAGATAATCCTAATGCTTCCAAAATTGAGAAATTTTCTGAGTTAAATTCTTGTACATTTATGGAAAATGTGGCTAGAGGAGATCATCAAGCAAGAAATGTTTTATTTTGGATTAGGGCTTGATGTTTGCTTAGTGGGGAATGGATTCATGTTTTGATTAATGGGGGAGCCTAGAAAAATATTTTTTCTTCTAAAGTAGTTGCTAGATTAGGTTTAGTGAAAATTCCTCATCCTACACCTATTGGCAACTGTTTGGGACAACCAATGTTGGAAGCCTCCGATCTCATGATCGGGGTCACAGGAAATGAAGCTTTGTTGAAATAGGGTTTAGGTGCTTGCTGGTCTTTGGCAACACCAAGGCCCATATACCTCCAAATAGACTTAGCGGTTATGAAACAAACTAAATGTGAGTATGTGTTTATTGTTGTGAATGTTGAAATCGTTGGTTTGTGTATGAAACTGTAATTGGCTATCATAAAAGAAATTTAGCTAATTTTTTTAATACTATGAGTTGTTGAAAGTTCCTATTTTTTCTAATTACTTAGTCTATATAGTCCTTATAGTACGTTACTTGTAATAAATAAAATTTCGCAAAAACGTTTGAGCACAATTCTACCAATCTACTCCTAATCTCCCCCAGAGAAAAAATTTCATAAGAAAATTAGAAATAGAGTGAGATTCAACAAGTTTTAGAAAGAGAAAAGAAAAGAAAGTAGATGTGTGTGGTATCTAAAATATTTAAGCAAGATAAATTGACATGAAGAAACACTTTGTAATAAAGCTATTCCAATTCAATCTATTACAAATCATCCAAACCTTATGAGCTCAACAAGCAATTTCACAAAAGACACTCTATTTAACTTCCAAAACGCTTTGTAAATGACAAAGTACAAGCTTTTATTTGGTGAGTTAAAATTGGTTATGAACTACAAATAATAGAACTTCCAGAAAAATTTGTCAATTTCAAGATTACAATATTAAGGTAATAAACATTAAAAATGAAGAAGCTATTTTAGTCATCTCAAAGTATCAAAGATTTTCTAGATTCCCAAAACTCAAACAGGCAATTTTTCCAAGACATTAATATTAAATTGCTCAAGATGCTTTTCTACTTATATGGAAAATCTTACTAAAACTCTAAAATTGCACAAAAAAAGAGTTATAAAGGTAAATTAGAAAAATCCCAAAATTAAATTACCAAGCACGATACTACTAAACCATTAGCTAAGTAACTAAAACAAAATGGGAAGAAATGAACTCACAGGATTAAAACAAAGTAGCTAAATTGATGTCTTTAGCAAGCCATGCTTTTACAATCTTCAATATTTCTTCTAAGTATTCTTCTATCCAATTCCTCCCTTTAATTCTACCTTTGAAGGCTCTTTTATAGTGACCTTAGGCTAGTTACAATAATCATGAGAAGTTAAGGGTATTACAAATATCTAGGGAATTTATTCATAATTTCCTTAAGAAGTTATAACTTCTATGAGAAAAATAAGCCATAGTTGGCAAGTGTCTTCTTGGCAATTACAACGTTACAAATATTAGCGAGATCTATTTATAACTTCCATGGGAGCTTATAACTTCCATTGGAAATTTTTAATTTCCAAAAAGTAAAGTTATATTTATTAAATGATTATAAATTCTTCCATTTTGAAATCTTAAACCTCCTTTTTTAAAAAAAAATTACTAGTTGTAATTTAAATAAACCTTAGTTTTTTTTGTTTGTGATAATTTGCTTTTGTTTTAAAATAAAATTGTTATTAAGGTCATGTGACCCTAATATACGTGGTTTGTATTTAATGTGTCTCACATTGTCTTCGTGGCTATCATGCTCACTGTTGGGTTGCCTCCATTGCATGCATTCCTTGTGTGTCTTGCATCCCTTGCTTCCAGATCATACGGCATGGCACGCCACTAGTGTCACCCTTAGTCTTTGCACTCATTACCACCTAGTGCTACTTTGTAACTGCTACCTCCATCATGAAGAAGAAATCTCAAATTCAGGCCCTGTTTTGGTTCACCATGTTGACGCCTTGCGGTCGCTAATTCCTGTGAAGTGGAACTTGTGTGTGTGTGGTAGGAGAGGAGTTGCCTTCCAAATTTTTGACACTACTGTGGAAAAATGTTGCGATGAATACTTTTTATTTAGGGTTCCTAAACCAGTAATTTTGCAATATTTGGTAGTTGCTACCTTAGGGCCTTTTCTTATGCTGCATTATTGATGCATGTAGGTTTGGCATGATCATTTTCTCTAGAACACCAATTTCATATAGACCTTCTCCTTTGCCTAGTTACTAAGCTTATGTTCTTTTGGAAATTTTGAATTTTCATTTGTTTGCTGTTACATTTCGTATTGTTGTAATTTCTTTTGTGGCAAGGGTTTCTCTTCTGAAATAATGATGGATTTTTAGGCAATTTCATTAATTGTTTTCAATACCATTTAATAAGAATCTTGTTAATTTTGTGTTAAAATTATAGTCTTAATCTACCAATGTTCATCAAATGCTACTAAGCCCTCGAACTAGATATTTTTCCTTTGTTTTGTTTGGGATTCTTAGCTTTGCAACTTAATTTTCTACCATCATTTGGAAACCACCATAGATTGAAATATGACATAATGAATTGTATGAATGTACAACATAACAATGGATTTTTAGGTGATGGAGTTAATCAGTTTTCCATAGAGTTTCTTGTGTATTTCTAGGGAAAATGAATGCACAAATTTATCCACTTAATTTTATTATTCTTTGGAACATCTAATTTACCACCATACTGAAATTGATAAACTAACATAATGTAAGAACCAATAGAGATACAACTGCAAATGAACTATTTTGGAATTTCTAAATTAACTCCCAAATTTCACCTCCATCATTATACATGAAAAAATCATAATTTCTTCATAACTTAGGCTTGAAACACCTTACTAAGCTTTCATTAATTCCATGCTTTTGGAATTACGAACTCAAAATGTACACACCTTGCATATAAAGAGCACTTTTCCTTTAACACCTTTCTCCATCATGCTTATCATCATTTCCCTTTTTTAAATAAATAATTTAACTCTCATTTTCCAATCATCTTTGAGAAGCTAAATTGGGCAATTTCATTTCTTAATCTTATCTCATAAAATCTGCTCCATAAAATGGTGTAAATGTGACAAGGCCCTACAAGATGTAATGGTTGTTAAGAGATTACTCTCAAGAGGTGAGAGAGTAATGTGTCTTGAAATTTAAAATTGGAAGTTTTCATGATATGAAATTTGATGTACTACCAATTGATTGTGTTGATGTAATTCTTGGAAGGCCTTTGGAATTTCATAATAGTGTTTAGTTTGATGGAGCAAGAAATGTGTGGGGTGCAGCAAGACCTAATAGAATCCATGAGTTGATTCCTATGATAGTTGAATAAGTGAGGCTAAAAAGCTTACGTAATGCTTCCTTAATTCTAATTGGGGAGAGGAAGTACACTAAGGTACATAATGAAGCTAGTTTTAGTTTTTTGATTGTATCAAATGTTGCTTCTAACCATGTTTTTGTGCATGCAGATCTTCTAATAGGTGTGCTAGGCTTAAAGGAGTAATTTCCCAAGGTGTTAAAAGGGAAATTGGATGGATTACCACCAATGAGGAATGTTGAGTACTAAATTGATTTTATTCCTAGTGCCACCATGTTGAATGATAGGGCATATTGGATGGTACCAAGTTAAAGGATTGAATTACAATGATAAGTAGAAGAGTTACTTGCAAATGGCTTTGTGAGAGAGTCAATTTCTCCTTATGTAGTTCTAACAGTGTGTGTACCAAAGAAGGATAGTGATAAATGAAGAATGTGCATTGACTGAAGGTCTGTGAATAGGATAATAGTGAGATACAAGTTTCCTATTCTAATGATGGTTGATATTCTTGATTTTCTTATCAATGTAATGATCTTCAACAAAATTGATTTAAAGAGTGGTTATCATAAAATTTGTATTAAACCTGGTGTTGAATGGAACACAACTTTCAAGAGTCCAAATGGATTGTTTGAGTGCTTCATGATGCCATTTGGGCTTACAAATTTTCCTACCACATTCATGAGGTTGATTCATGATATCCTCAAAGACTTGATTAACAAGTATTGTATTGTCTTATTTAATGACATTTTTTTATACAACTCAAATAAGGGAGAGTGCTTAAATCACTCAAGGTAAGTGTGTCTTAAAATGGAGGAGGCACAATTGATAATTAATATGAAGAAGGATCATTTCTTCAAGAGGAAGATCACATATTTAGAACATGTGATTTCTAAAAGTCAAACTAGGATGGAAGCTACAAAGGTAAAGGCTATTAGAGATTGGCCAACTCCTAAAAATGATGAGGAGGTAAGATAATTTCTTGGTTTATTAGGTTTTTGTAGGTAGTTCATTAAAAATTTTACTGATATCTCATGGCCTATGTTTTTCTTTGCTTAAGAAGAATCAAGATTTCAAGTGGGATGATGAGACCTAAAGGAGCTTTTACTTGTCGAAGGAAAAAGTAAATAGTGAGTTGGTACTTACAGTACCAAATTTCTAGACTCTTTTTCAAGTGGAGGTGGATACAAATTGACTTGCCATTGAAGGGGTGCTTTCACAAGAATGGGGACCTATTACTTTCTTTTCAAAGAATATTAATTGAGTGCTAATTTTGTGTAAAAGATGAAGATCTTCATGCTGAAGTGAAGGAAAATCTTGAGAAGAAGGCTAAACAAAGAGTCATTAAGAGAAATGAGAGTAAGAGGCAGCCCAAATTTGATGTTGGTGATCTTGTTTGGGTGTACTTAAAGAAGAAGAGGTACAGAGGTGTCAACTTTTTAAAGTTGAAAGTTAAGAAGATGGGTCCATTCCGGATAAAGACCAAAATTAATGATAATGCTTTTAAAATTGACTTCCCAAATGAGGTGGATATGTTCTTTATTTTTAATGTTGTAGATGTTGTACATTAACATGGACTGGTGGATGATGAAATCTCACAGGGCAACATCGATAAGTTGAAGGATACTATTGATAAGTCCAAGCATTCATACAAGTAGAACGTAATTGTATTCAAGAAGAGAGAAGCTTCTAGTACTCATGGAGTGAAGAGACATGATTACTTGATCCATTGGAAGGATAAAACTATTGATGATATTGTATGGATCCATGAGGCCAAACTTGTTGAGTGGGGGATCACTTCTACCCTTACTCCCTTATTCACCTGAGTTTATTTTTTAAGGGTGGGAGAGTTGGTGTAGGAAAACCTCTTCCAAGCCCTTTTTTATCCCTATAGGTAGCTAATTTATAAGTTCAGGGAGCTAAAGAGATGCCCTTGCTACGAGTTGCCAAAAAAAGGAAAAAAAGAAAAGAAAAAAAAAAGAAAAATGGAAATGTCTAACTAAAATAGGAAACATTTTTAGCTCGATGTTTCAAATAAAATATAGAGGCTTGGTTACTTGTTGAGCATATATGAAGAGAGGAAAAAAAAGAAAGAGTTGGGATAGGGAGATTATAGGAGAGAGTATGCATCTTGGTGATCAAGTCTACATGATCTTGGCCATAACTCTCTATATGTGCAGTTGATCTTAGATCTATGTGTGAATAGATTTATATTAATTGAACCTTATGTTAAGCTCAATAATTATGTCATTGTAGAGCTTCATGCTCTGTAATAGTGTTGAGTATATGAGAATTGAATATGATTTGGGTTATTATTTCATTACAATTCTAATCTTCTCAATTTAATTAAGGATTACTACTTTTTTTGGCTTTTTC
Organism: Gnetum montanum; assembly: GCA_015680685.1. Taxonomy (NCBI): domain Eukaryota; kingdom Viridiplantae; phylum Streptophyta; class Gnetopsida; order Gnetales; family Gnetaceae; genus Gnetum; species Gnetum montanum. The sequence goes on from MNCI01012628.1 coordinate 1,633,670, forward strand.
TAGCAATTGTATTATCTTGCATTTTTTCTATTTCTAGATTCAATGTGTTTGAAGGATTAAAGTAGATTAGAGTGACCTTGCTCCATGTACCTATGTTTCACTTATTTTAGGTTCCAACACCCCTCCTCTATTATTATTTTTATGAGTATTATTACTAAGCTATTGATTTGATACCCTTATATCTCTTGTCATCATATTATGCAACATGGATTATATATCTTGGGCTATACCTATATTATAATTATTTTAAGGTTTCAACACCCCATTATTATGAAGCATGATATAGGTTTGAGCATTATTATTTATGTATTTTATGTATCCTCCTTAATATATATGAGTTGCATGGGCTTGTGGTGTGATGTCTTGTGAATATTAGGATAATAATCAAGCTTGGAGAATTATTAATTCATGTTTCTTAATAATATTAAAATTAATATTTATTTTAGTAATATTAATATTCTTACTTCGTAAGGTGTTTAAATTTTGATTGTATGATAAGCATATATGCACTAATCCTTTTGGGCTTTATTAGGTAGGTATCATGGCTACATGTGGCCTAAGAAGATGAGGTTCTTTATTAATTAATGATGTATGTAATTCTATGAATGTTATGTTTATTTTGTAAATATATGTTTGCTTATTATATTTTATTAAAGTTATAATTATGTGACTTTTCTATGATGGTAGAATATTTGTTTCTTTTATTCTAATATGAAGGTAGTGGAACTAGGAGGGTTTGAACCCTTGATCTTATGAGTTTGATAACCTTAGACATCTTGGTTTGAGTTAAGATATGAGAAAATAATTGATTTGTAAAAAAGAAAAATAATAATATTTGAATTATTTTTTTCAATCATATCTATTTTATTTTGGGATAGAATAAAATAGAAATGACTATTCAAGGCAAAAAAGTCCCTCATTGCAAATAGTTTTGCTACCGAGGATCAATCCTTTAATTAGATGATAAAACTAATAAATATATTAGAAATAAAACTGAGGTAGGATGGTCAAAATGGAAATAGCCTAGTGGTATTCTATGTGATAAAAGAATACCAATAAAATTAAAGATGACATTACCAACCCACCAAGCACTGGTTATCTCAACAAATACCATATCGGTCTCTTTTTGCAGGTCCTTCATTAAAGAAGCTCTATCATTGAAGGACTTGATCATAGTCTGTTGTAACTTCTTCTCTTATGCCACTATTAACTTTTAAGAAAGCCATACCACTAGTTCTTCAAGGTTCTCAAACATTTTGAAATTAATCCCATCAATGAGGGATGGGTTCTCAGCCTTGAATCATCATCATTACAAAGAACTTTCATAAATGTAGAACATTATAGAGGCTCCTTAGTGGCAACACCATCCCCACTAGGAAGTGGAAAGGATTGTGTTGGATCTAATCTAATTTAAAACCCTATCAAGGCTTGTTTTGGAACATTCTCCTATGTTATCCTTTCATATCTCTGTTTCCCTCAAACTATGAACAAAATATCTTAATTATTATTTCAATTTACAATTGTTTGATTGAAAAACTAACATAATTACTAATTGAGATTCCATCTCATTAACTACAAGTTTGAGTTGGATCAGCACATGATTATAATTATGGTATATCTATTCCTTAAGAAAATAAGTACTTGCAAAGTAAATAAATTGGGAGGAAGTGAGATTTAAATATTAATCATATTGCTAGTTGATGAGTAGGGAGGTGCCCCTACACTCAACCATACGAATACGAGCGTAACACGCATGATCTGGTCGAACTCCGCAGACTAAGTGCATACACGCCTCATGGAACACTTAAGGTTAATTATTCGTTGTCTTCCTAGACTTACTTGTAGTTGTCATGGTGCATGGTTAAGTAAGTATGAGGTATATGATTTTTATGTCTTTTCAGTTTTATCTCCTATGCTGATAAGGTAAAGGGTTGAAGAAACTAATTACTAACTTTAACTAACTAACTAAGTCTGAATTAAAGTAGCATCAGCATTCGTTCCCACTTACCGTTCACACCATGAACCAATGCAACCTTGGATACCAAACGCTAATCGTTGCTGGGATCACCAAGCGTAACGCACGTGCTCCAAGCGATCGTACTAAGGCACTTAACTAGGAGAGAAGGGTTGAGAGAGATTTAATAACTAATAAAGCATGTAAATGATAAGTAGTAAATAACAATAAATAAAGTCCTAATTAGCCTATTCCATACACTGCAAGGTTTATCCAAGAAGTTCGTCTTTATTGTCGTACACAAACATGTGTTTAGGTACAATATTTGCTCAAATAAAGATTCGTTGACTTTGGAGCTCCTACTGCGAGCACATGGAAAATATTCTATCTTTGGAGAGGTAAAACTGCCAGAGTTTCCCTAAGGGTCTAGATCTAGATGGAAAACAAGGGAGAGCCACCTCTTATTTATAGACTTGGTAGCGCACCGCGATATCACATCCCATCACTAGTAATAACAAATAATTTAGATTACATCATATCATGAATAAATAAGAGAGGTGAAACTACATAAGAACATTAAATAAAAGATCCAATGGTCTTTGAGATACATTTTTAAGTCTTCATCCTTAGATCTAACCTTGAAAAATTATCCCTTAATGATAGGAAAATAATCAAATTTACCATCAATCAAAAAGACCCTTATGAGTTTTTCCTACTTACTAGATGTCCAAGACATAGTTTTATTTAAAATAACTTGATTATTCTTTTAGACATGTAAAATTTTAAACTATCCCTTTGTTTTCTCAAGGTGTAAGAGGTTACAAATTTAAGTTGTATTTAAGACATCTTCATGTTCTACTAAAGTATCATACTAACTATGTGTTTTGAGTACATACAATTAAATATTATGTTCCACTACTAACTATGTGTTTTGAGTACATACAATTAAATATTATATTACAAAAAAATATTATTAATAAAAAGGTCATTTTTCAAAGAAGATTAAGAGCATGCATTGATCAGAAAAGAAAGTTACAAAGTTAGACTTAAGGTCCTTTGCATAACAATTAGTTTAGGCCCAAAAACATCAAGAATTACTAAATGAATACAAAAACAATCATAACATGGTGGGCTAGATAGAACTCTAGAAAGATAAATTAAAAGGAACTATAATGGATATGGTAGACTTGTTAGAAGAAACAATGAGAAGATAGAACTCAACAACATGCAATAAGAAGATGGGTAGATAGACGAGGCCATTAAGTAGTGCTGGATGCACTGTCTTCATTATCGTCTAGTGAAAGGAAAATATAGGAAAATGCATCAAGGTTGAGCTTTCTTCCATTCCAAATGTTAGTAGGTTGAAGCTCCTAGTATCTAGCATAGAAAAGTGCATCTTTTAGTTGAAACACAACACCTATCAAATCACTAGTGAAGGTCAAGCCAAGGAGGAAGCTAGTGTTCCAAGGTAGGTGATATGAGCCAAAAGATCTAATAAGTCCATCAAACAACCAAGCCTAATTATGAATGCACACAACTTGATGATGTTTGGGGTTAAGTTCCTAGGTTGAGATCTAGGATAAATTATGTTTAAGATAACAATTTAGTCATTAGCAATGTTAGAGCTCTAAGTGTGGGATGGTGGGGATGGAGTAAGGAAGGGGTATGGCAGGGCACATAAGAGGGGGGTGGAGGGATGGAAAGGAGAAGAATGTGAGGATTGTTGAACTTAAAAAGGATGGGGTGAGGGGGATGAATAAGATCCCCAAATTAAAAATTCTTTAAAGCAAAGCACACACCAAAAATAACATGGTTCCCCAACTTGGGTAGTCCACACTCAGAGGGTAGTTCACAAGCACACCTCTAGACTTTATTGCTCTCAAATGTGGTTTGAAGGGTACCACATCCTGTACAAGATCTAAGCTCCACAACAAAGTGATTCATCATTGTGAATCCAATCAATCCTGCAAGGTCCCGAAAAGCTTAGAATGTAGTTTCTAGGATTCCACAACCTTTACAACTTGAGCTCTACTCCAGAGTGTTGTGGCACTACACCAACACTCAATCTTGTAGGATCCCAACAATCTCAAGCAAGGTGCCCTCTTAAAAGAAGCACATTAATCCTATAGGGTAACAAAAGAGAACAATAATCATAAGGAAAGAATGAAACCAAGTTTGTTGATCTTTGTACTTTGAGGTATAGCTCACTTGATCAATTACAACAGACAAAAGATTGTACGATGAGACACAATAATGATTACAATGAATAAAATTGATAGTACAAAATGCTTGCTCATTTCCCAATGAGAATGAAGTCTTCTTATAGCCAATATGTTTTCAAAATTACCTCAGAATTCATGCAACAACTAACTAATGGTCATTGAAGACATCTTCTCCAAGACTGAGACATCTTTCTGCAATGGACCTTCATTCTGGAAAGATGTTTTCTTTTCATGAAAGATGTCTTTCTCTCTAGAAAGACATAGACTATTTTTTAGAGACGTCTTCTCCTGTGCTGCCTTCAATTCTATGAAGACATTTATTATTTCTTGGAGATGTCTTCACTTGATGGTAGATATCTTCTTTTTGTATGAGATGTCTTCATAAAAAAATAATCCTTCAAAGCTAAGGCTTTCTTTTGACCTCCAGGATGTGCTTTGAAGAAAGAAAGGACATGCCTATATAAGTAAAATTAAATTCTCATAAAGAAGGACAAATACCAAATCGAAACAAGTAGATGCTCAAAAATAGCCAAGCAAATTGTTAACAAGATGTTCAAACAATAACCAAATGTAACCAAAAGATATTACAGGATAAAATGTTTATAATATTGCTTAACCAAGATTTAATTCTACTTTTACCTTGGATTCTGCAGCATACCCTTGTAAGACATGAATTCTTGCTCATTTTGAGAGTGTGATATTTTGTTGCTTGAGTGTTTCTTGGTAGAAGCCTTCAAAGACTCCCCCTACATAGGTGACCTCCAAGATGACAATGAGAAATAGGCTCCCCTTACACATGTGTAGCTCTCCTTGGGCTTTTAAGATCATCTTGTATTTTTCAAGGAAGTAATCATCATATATTACCAATGTACCACAACTGTAGGTTACCGTTAAGATCAAATGTGGAAACTAACATCTCCAATTATTAATATTGATAAAATTTTTAGAAATGTGTCTTAAAATTCATGAATTATCACAATAATGGCTAAAATATCCTAAAGGACGAAGCTTAGAACCAATGAATAGATCATCATAAGAAGTTTAGACCATGTAAGATTGAAAGTAAGATAAAAGTCCAAAAGAAATTATTATAAGTTCTACACCACGTATTTTTATAAAACTAGTTGCATCAAGTTATAAGAGATACTCTAAACAATTATTCCAATAATTTACTGACCTAAACATAACATTCCATAAATAATGTAAGCATGAATCAAAAACAATTTGGACTTCTCAAATCATGTACTTGTAAATTATCTAGCAAGCAAAGAGATGGAAACTTACCTTGACTTACCTTGTTTGCAAGTGAGAAGAGAAGATTGATGGAGTTTGAGATGAGGTCCTCTATCATGAATTACCTCCTCATATTTGGTTCTTTTTCATTAGGTCATTTATATTATGCCTCTATTTGTTCATGTTTTTTATGAGAGAATCCTTGATCACTTATTGCATCATCTATCTCTTTGAGAAAATTTTTAATTCTCCACTTCTCTTCATCTTCAACAATTGTTGCCTGCAAAATTTCCCTACCAAAGCCTTTTTGACAAGAACACGCATCCATCTTGTTTTGATCATCATGAGAATAGTTAAAGTTTTGCTTACAACCATAATTTTTACAAACAAATAAAGTATTCTCCTCATGAATAATATTATCAAACTTGAATATGCTTGAGCTTGAACTTGCATCCTCTTGTTTGACTTTCTCTATATTCTTTGGTTGTTTCTCAAGAGTATTTTCTTCTTGAAACTTTCTACAATGCTTATTTAAAGAGGTTAGTTGTTCAATCTTAGTTTTTATGTCTGAGATTTCTCCTTTCATTTTAGTGTGAATAGCATATAGCTTAAAAATTAAAAATTTCTTTGCCTTCCTAAGCAAACAATGTAGAACAAGAATTTCTTTTCTAAGTTCACTATACCTTTCATCACACTTACCATCATGTTTAGCCATATGTGAAGAATTTTTATTTGTAAGTGCCATGTATATGAGATGAGAATCTTTGGTAGAATTTCTTGCTTATTCCTCACTTTGCTCACCATCATCCCAACTTGTGTAAAAGTTGGTCTTTTTCAATTCCTCATCATTGGATCTATTCTTTGACTATACCCTGCTATCACTAGGACATTTGAAGCTCCACAAACCCAACATTCTATAGAAGAGAAATCTAAGTTAGAATTAAAAAAATGTTTACCTCTTTCTTTACCTTTGAAAAAATTGGATTTTTGTTGATATGCCCCCTTGTTTTTTCTTATTATCAATCATTGTAGTTTCACTGCCCTCATCATGCTTATTGAGCTCCTTCTCCTTGGATGATTTCTTTAGAGCAATGGGTCTTTCTTGGATGGATCTTTCACTTATGAGATTCATTTCATAAGTAATGAGAACACTTTGAAGTTCTTTAAATTTTAGAGTTGAAAAATCTTTGATCTCTTCCATATCCATGAATTTTGATATGAGCTCTAGTTGAAGAGTTATAATCATCTTAATGATGACATCACTCTCGGGAAAATCTTTACTGGTGACTCTAATAGTTACAAAAATATCATTTTCTTTGGAGAAGTAATCTTTTATTTTCTCACTTTCTCTCATTTTAAGCTTATTATGTTTGCTTTGCAAAACTAACAACTTAGATTGCTTGACAATAGAGGTTCCTTCATAGGTAGCTTCTAAAGTTTGCCAAATTTCTTTGGTCATTTTACATCCTACTACTCTATTAAATTCAAATTTATTTAAAGCGTAATATAAAAAATTTTCTACTTTTGAATCAAACATGAACTTATCTTTCTTCTCTTGTGTCCATTTGTTATGGGGCTTGATGATCCTAGTGGAGTTGTCGATAGGTGGAGGGTAGCCTTCAAGGATTGACTCCCAAACTTCAAACTCCATGGATTCAAAGAATCCTTGCATTCTAGCTTTCCAATAGGCAAATTCAAATCCATCAAACATGGGTGGCCTTATATAAGATGTTCCCTCCATTGTTCACTCTTTAAAGTTGATGATGAAGAAGAGTACTAGGATTTGATACCACTTGAGGATTATTTAACTTAGAATGAGGGTGGATGAATAAGTTTCCCAAATTAAAAATTCTTTAAAGCAAATGATGAGTCATGGTCTATCAGGTCCTATTATCGGACCCCTGTTATCAGACCCTTGATATCAGGTACAAGATACTAGGTCTAATAGGTCCCGATATTAGACCCCCATACGATATCGCGACCTCACAAGTGATATCGGGTACACAATATTGTGGTTCCTATGTGGGCCTATAAATACACATGTAGGCACACGGGAAGAGGCAGTTTTTTCAATAAGTTTTAGAAGTTAGTTTAGTGTTAGAGTAAAGTCTTACTTCATCATTGCAACATTCACTTAGATTAATTACTTAATTATTATTGTTATTAAATGTGGAATGAGTACATCTTAATCATGAGCATCTACTTGTGACTGCTTGGTATCCTAGTAGCATACTTGGGCCCTGCGCTTGGTAATCCCAATGGTAGTCATGCATGAGGCCTAAGATGTGTATGAATGATTAAGGAACAGATGCTCATTGCACTTAGGCTAGCTTAGATTCTCTCCCCCTATCTCCTCTTAGTATAGCTCTCTCTCTCCCTTTTCCCTCCTAGCTTAGCTAAGATTACTTTTCATTGCCTCCAAGAGTAGCATTAGTTTAGGAACATATCATACACCTCACTCTGGACTAAATCATACATGACAAAGAAAATACTAGTCCAGGTGGAAAGATAGCGAACTGCGATAAGTGAATAACTATCTAGATACCAAAACTAGCCCGTCTACGGAGTTCGACTAGATCGTGTGTGAAATGCTTGTATTCGTATGGTTGAGTGTAGGGATATCTTGCTAATCATCGGCAAAGCACATAGCAAAAATAATGTGGTTCCCCAACTTGAATAATCCACACTCAGATGATAGTTTGCAAGCACACCTCTAGACTTTGTTGCTCTCAAATGTGGTTTGAAGGGTACCACACCTTGTAAAAGCTCTAAGCTCCTCAATGGAGTGATTTATCATTGTGAATCTAGCCAATCCTGCAAGGTCCTAAAAAGCTTAGAATGTGGTTTCTAGGATTCCATAACCTTTACAACTTGAGCTCTGCTCTAAAGTGTTGTGGTCCTACACCAACACTCAATCCTATAGGATCCCAACAAGCTCAAGCAAGATGCCCTTTCGTAAGAAGCACATCAATCTTGTAGGGTAACAAAAGAGAACAACAATCATAAGGAAAGAATGCAACTAAGTTTATTGATCCTTGTACTTTGAGGTACAACTCACTTGATCGATTACAATAGATAAAATATTGTACAATGAGGAAAAACAATGATTTCTTGATGAATACAATTGATAGTATACAATGTTTGTTCATTTCCCAATGAGAATGAAGTCTTCTTGTAGCCAATATGTTTCTGAAATCATCTCAAAATTTGTGCAATAGCTAATGGTCATTGGAGATATCTTCTTTGAGACTGAGATGTCTTTCTGCAATGGACCTTCATTCTAGAAAGACATCTTCTTTTCATGAAAGACATATTTCTCTCTAGAAAGATGTCTACTATAAGACATCTTCTCCTATGTTGTCTTCAATTCTACCAAGACGTCTACTATTTTTTGAAGACGTCTTCACTTGATAGTAGATGCCTTCTGTATCTGCAAGATGTCTTTACTAAAATATAATCCTTCAATGCTAAGGCTTCCTTTTGACCTCTAATATGAGCTTTGAAGTCTTTGTTCCTTATCCAAGATCTTCGAATTCTTGCATGTTTGCTTGATCTTTGAGCTCTCCTTTTGTCTAAACCAATTTGTTCCTTGTCATTAACGTAGGCTTCATCTTGGTCTCCTGAGATCTTTATCTTGACATTGCTTTGTAGGCGTCATCTCATCTTCTTCTTGTGTCTCCAATGTACTTTGTCCTACAATCACAATAATCATACAAACATTCTTGTACACCATTTTTCTCAACAGTTTGACATACCAAAAGATCAACAGTATAAGGATGGGAATGATGGTGGTATGAGGTGGATTAGTATCATTAGAGGTATGGATAGGAGAATAATCATTGATATTTTAGAAGTTAGGGACAAAAATGCTTTGTGCTTAGGGAATGATGTTTAGATGTGTTTCATATGAAAAAGATGAACTAGATGTTATTGTTAATAAAAGTGTCTAAGAACTGGGAGTTCTCAAAAGGGAAGTTAGTTTATGTGAGCATAATTAAGATGATGGGAGCTCATGAGGTATCTTTGAGGTGCCTCCCTATGTGGATGTGTACTAATGTTTGTTGCTAAGCTTCGACCAATAGGCTAGGTCTGTAGGATCATTGCAATTGAGATTATCAATGATCTTGTATAGCTAAGAAAGAGTTTGGGAGAGAGTAAGGTAAAGCTCCTTTTGTTGGCCAAGTAATGCTTATCGAAGAGCATAGGCAACTTTCAACATGTTATTTGGAGTTGGTTGTAGTTTCCTAAGTATGACGAATGAGATATTGGAATGTACAGAAGAGTTAGCTTCAAATGTTTAAAATGAAATTAAGAAGTAGTGCATTGAAATGACCTAAGTTGTAGCATAATGAGACAATGATCAGAGAATCTCCACACTTCACATGTAAAAGACATATATTAATTTACCATTAAAAAAACTCATTATGTTGTAACTTTGTTGTTTTGGCATGCATATATAATGGCATTGCTCTAGTAGAACATCATTCAACACCATCCTTAAGTCTAAAATCAACCAGATATCCTAGAGTAGACCCAAGATGGACTACACCTCATCAATCATAGCACTTGCATGCATAGCATAAGAGAATATTACCCATTAGTCCATGGATTAGAAGGGTATTAAGTATGCCACATGAAATTTTATATGAAAAATGACCAACATGACACACACACACACATGTCCACAACATGCACATGCAATAAGAAGAGATGTCATTCTCTTATAAGAGCTAAGACACATTCCTACTCTAACATATCTAGCCCTAAGCTTTGCACTTGAAGAGAAGGATGATGGCTCAAGCATTAAAGCCAAAGCTTCTTTACAAGCCTACATATCCCTGTGACCTAGTACATAAGGAATCAAGGCCAATGTAGTTCTTTAATGACGGTTATAATAGAATGGAACCTATGAGGATATCTACACTTCTTTAGCCCTTGTTCTAGAGGAAAACAACCTTCGATCCACTAATAAGGCATGTTTTCCTACCCTCTCCCCCCCTTGAAAGAAGCGACATGCTTGAAGCTTTAAGTTTTTGTCCATATGTCCTTTCAAAAGTAATAATGGATATCAAGGTTATTAATTAGCTCAAAATCCATTTGATAGTTATAGATAAGAAGGTTCAATGATGGATAATCCACTATAAAGCACAAATGTTGAACTTAGCTTGACACCTAATTGAGACTTAGAGATGCTTATGCAATCCAAGTTAAGGAGAAAAAGGCTTGTTTTTTTCATGCAAATTATACCAACCTTCTACTTAAAGCAAGACTTATTTAAAATGCAAACCATCTTCCTACACTTGCAATGATATAAGGGTTTAGTCTTCCAAAGGCATTCATTCCTCCATTTGAATCTTGTACTTCCTACTTGAATACATAGTCGAAATCAGGTACTTTTTGTTCAAAGATGCAGTCACAATCCTACACTTCCTACTTGAAGATGCAGTTATAATTCTATGCTTCTTACTCAAAGACATAGTCATAATCCTTCACTTCCTAATTGAAGACGTAGTAAAAAAATCCTATGCTTCTTACTTAACAACACAGTCACAATCCTACACTTCCTACTTAAAGATGTAGTCATAATATTATGCTCCTTGCTCAAAGACAGTCAAAATGTTAGACTTCCTACTCAAAGACACAATCATAATCTTATGCTTCCTACTCAAAGATGCAATCAAAATCCTATGATACTTGTTTGGAGACATAGTCACAATCCTGTGCTTTCTACTCAAAGACATAATCAGATGCCCATACTCCCTAATTAAAGACATAGTTAAGAATATATATCACCTATCTAGAGTTACCATTAAGAACATGTGCTCTAACAAACTCTTCTTCATCACTTACTTACATGCACATGTTCTTTTTTTTTCTCCTCTCTCTACCTAGAATCGATTCATGAAGGAAGTAGTTGCACCAAGTCAACCATGTTCTAATTCTCTTAACACTCATTGTCTTGTTTGAATATTAGATCCTTCATTGTATGCTAAGGTGTTCATGTCAATGGAAGAAGTTCAAAAGTCTCATATCTTACTCTTCATCATCCTTGGTAGAGATCATCAACTAATCACAAGTTGATGCACAACCACATTCAGCCTACAATTTTCTTGATCTGTTACCACCATTTTTGACTTAAAGATTTCGAGAGTATTCTTAAGTATAATGCATCATAGATGTATCATTTTCAACCTGGATACCTTAGAGGATATTGAGAGAAGCCTTCAAAATGGGGTCATTAGTTCCACAACTCCTATTGTTCTTAGAAACCTTAATGTTTTGTTTACCTAGATCTAGATTAATATAAGAGCCCTTGCATCACCTAAATTCACCTATTCATGCCCTCTCTAAGATTTATTACTCTCTTTCTTTTTCTTGAGTGGCTACTCCATTGCACTCTTATCTTTCTTTCCCACCTTGTAATTAATCAAACTATCAATAACTTAGATGACCTCTCTAAATCTTGTGATTTTGTCAATTTTAAGCTCATGATAGACCTAGGGTTTGAGGCCATTAAGAAATAGTCTGTACTTGTTATCCTCACCTATTTTTCGGGATTTGTATGATGATATTTTGGTACTCCTAAATACACTCATCCAAATCTCTTATGTGTCAAATCTCTTTTAGCTTCTCTTAGGCTTTGTTAATGGAAGTACTTGGATAAAAGTTCTCAATCAAAGTTGTTGACCTATTGGTATGTCAAAACCTTAGAACATGGAAAATGTGGAAAATATATTTGTATGGTCTTGCAGGGCTAACAAAGATCGGGACAAGAACTTCATGGTATCAAGATGAGACTAAGATGAGAGCTAAGTTGAGATGACATAACCAAGACAAGAGTTGAGTTGAGATGACATGAAGTCTTAACGAGAAAACAAAGACTATAACATGTCAAGGATGCATGAAGCCTACAAGCCAAACAAAGATGTTTCAGTATCTACTTGGACATCCTAGAAGATTAGCAAACATCCTAGAGGTAAAGACTTAGTTTTAGGCCAAATGAAAATAGTAAACATCCCAATTGCTATTGGGAGCTGGGATGTCCCAAATAAGACATCCCAATTTTCAGTGGGATGTCCCACCTACAAGTGGCCAGTTTTCAATAGATGTCCCAACCTCAAATAAGACATCCCAACTAGTTGTTTTCTAGTCATTGCACAAATTCTAAGAATTATTTGAAAAGTAAAAGCCTATAAAATAGAGTGGAATCATTGTAGAAAGGATAAGCATTGTTCATGTGATTAGTCCATCATTGTCTATATCTTATGATGTGATTGGTCCTTAAATTTTATATCTATTATGAATTGTTTTGTGTTGTAAGAGCTTCAAAGCAAGGAACTTGGAAAGTTAGTTACATTCTCTTCTTGATTCTTTTTCTCTTTGTAATCTTGCGAGGTTGATGTGCTTCTTGTAAGAAGGCTTTTTTTAGCTTATCGAGACCTTGTGCGGTTAAGTGTGTTTTTAGCGAGAAAACACTCCATGAGAAGCTCGTGTTATTATAAAGGTTGTGAAATTCTTAAAAACACATTTTGAGCTTGTTGGGACCTTGTGGGGTTAAGTGTGTTTCCAGCAAGCAAACACTCCTTATGGAGCTCAAACTTTGTAAAGGTTGTGATGCCCTTGAAACCACATTTTTCAAGGAACAAAGTCTTGAGGTGTGCAAGGATTCTACCCTTTGAGTTGAGTGTGGAAGTACCCAAGTTGGGCAACCACATAAATTTGTGTATGGTTTTGGTTGTCTTAGTTATTTAAATTAGGAAACTTATTGAATCCCCCTTCTAAGTTTTGGATCCTCATAAACTTCCTTAAATTGATCCCATATTCTGATGGGCTTACCTATCCCAACCATTTCTTCTTGAAGGATGCTAAGCCATCAAGTTTTTGCTATTCCACCTAAGAATTGGGCAACAATAGAAGCTTGTCTTTCAGTGGCACATTCATACATCTCTAGTAACTCTTCTATCTCAAATAGAAATGCATCTATCATAGTATCATCCATGTCACTCTCATAGATTTTTGGTTTCTTTACTTGAAATTTGGAAACTAATCAACTCAACCTTGATGCCAGTGCCTTTGCTTGCACAATCAATTGATCTTTGATGATCTCAATCTTATCATCAAATTTCTTTTCCAAGGCCTCAATCTTATTTTGTTGGCTTTTATACAAAGCCTGTTGAGTTTCTAGCAACGATCATAGCTATTGATTTTCATCTTAGAGCTCTTGGTTGGCTAGTTGGAGATCATTAACAACATTCCCAAGTCACTCCACCCAGTTCCTCAACACAAAGTTTTGAGTTAGGGCAAGTTTATGTTTTGTGCTAAAGCCCAACTTTGGAAAGAAAGGAGCTTTCATCAAATCAACCAACTCTTGAATCACATAAGCTTTCTTTGTTGCAAGTAGACTATGCATGATGATGTTGTTTACTTGTAATAAATTGGTCCACAATTCTTGTATCTTTCTGGGGATTCATCAGTATTCCTCTCACTAGCCATCTCAGCATCCTCATTTTTTTGGACATCCTCATATACATTCGCATCATTGTGCACCTCCTCGTGTACATGACTGCCTCGACTACCATATCTAGTCCTAAGCCTTGCTCTTGAAGAGAAGAGTGCCAAAGCTCCTCTACAAGTCTACATATCTTTGTGACAATACACAAGGAATTAGGGCTAATGTAATTCTTTAATGATGGTTATGATAGCATAGAATCCATGAGGATTTCCACATTCCTCTGGTCCCCATTTTGAAGGGAAACAACCTTCAATCCACCAACAAAATATGTTTTCCCATGATGTAGAAGCATTAAATACACAAAAGATAATAGAGGCTTTTGTTAAGGTAAGAAGGTAGTATAGAAAAAATAATGGTTGAAACCTAACTAGATCACTAACTAGCCTAGGAACCCTTGGATATAATTAGTGTGGAGTTGAAAAATAGAGAAAAAAATATAAGTAAGATACTCAGCTTTCACAAAAAAAGTTATGGGTTTGATAATGGATGACATTTAACCTACTATATGAATAGGGTAGCTAAAAGTAGATACCTTATTGTCTTATTTGGCAAATGGTTGCTCCTAGATTGCCTCACGCTCCTGCATTATTATGTTCCTTTGTAACAATCATATTTCCTTATGATTTTCTATAATTGTTATGTTTCTTTACAGTACTTTCGGTTCCAGAAGGCACCTTGAGGGGTTGCACATCTGGGCCACTGTAGAGCACCTTTGCTGTGTTGGATGCAGGCAACCTGCCTTTGGCCAGGGCTCTATAAACTGCCATTCCATTCCATTGCTGCTACATAAATTGTTTTTTTTTCCCAACTCCATTTCCAAATTGGGATCCTGCACGCCAAGCCACCAGACAAGAGACCAAATTTCAAGGAACAAGTTGCAGTTGCAGCACAATGGCGAGTGCAGAGGGAGAGGGAAAGGCAAAGCCGGCGCTGAAGAAGCCGGTATTCGTAAACGTGAAAGACCTGCAGCCTGGTACAGCAGGCCATAACGTTGTTGTCAAAGTGGTGAGTAGCAAGACCGTTGTTATGCAGAGGCACAGGATGCGTCCAAATCCTGCTGCTGCTTCTGCTTCTGCTCCTGCTGCTGATGATGCTGCTGCTGCTAACAACATCAATGCCAATGCTAATACCAACAGCAACAGCCTGGGTCGCCCTCGCAATGTTCGCATTGCTGAATGCGTGGTCGGCGATGACACTGGTGTTATCGTTTTCACAGCTCGGAATGAGCAAGGTTCATTTCTTTGGCTTTACCATCCGTTTTCTTTCTTTTTCTTGTGTATTGTTCTCGAAATTAGGGTTTTTAGGGTTTTTGTCGTCTGCGATCAGGTGCGCCCTCTCGCATTTCTGTGTGTGTTTCGTGCTGTACATTACTAACATTTCGGCTGTGTTAATGATACACATCTCTCGGATTTTCTGTTATGTTCTTTTGGTATCTGGTCGTATGTGATGGCGGCTGGTTCTTCTGTGTTTGAGCTTTTGTACTTTGGTCTTTAACCTTTATGCGTTTTTTTTTATAAAAATTTTAGTGTCATTCGGTTTAGGGTTTTTAGGTTTTTGCACAATTAAGATGGGACATAGTTTGGTGTTTATCTCACCTTAACCCAAAAATCAGGATGTTTTAAATTTGATGGATTGTTGCAGAAGTACTGGGAAATTTTGCATTAAAGCGAATAGGATATATATGTTAGGGTTGTTTTGAATGTTCTGAAAGCATTTTCTAGATTTGATTAAATTATTTAATGGTCAAATTTAATTGAGATCGTCCCGGATAAAGATTTTATATTTTGTATTTTCATGAAGCATTATCTTCTGTATTTTTAAATGTTATTTGGTTACATAGCTTCTTTTGTTGGTTTTTTTTTTGTGTTATTATTGTTATCAGTTTAATGAAACTACAAAGCTTTGTTTTGCCGTGGTTTTTTTATGGATCCTTTTTCTACCTTAGTGCACCTGAGGATGATTTGTGAGAGATTGGATAAAACATTTGTTTGGATTGTCTTTAATTTTTGTCGGTACTTTTAAAATGATGTTGCATGTATAAAAGTGGGCTTGGTCAGTCTGTTTTCTTCAACAAGATTTCTTTTCTACTGTCCTTTTCAAATTTTGGTTCTTGTCTTAGTTGCTGGCAAGGCTGGCAACCATTTCTGTCTTTCACTGCTAAATATATGCTAAAACATTTGTCATTTTATGAATAGGATCTATCTAGTAACAGTATATTCCTGCCTCTTGATAAAGCTATTGATATGCAGAAACTGCTGTTAACTTTTGAGTTTCACATTTTTCATAAACTGCTATTTTTATGTTTGTTTCCTTTCTTTCTACTCTAGAATATGCATGGTGGGATGATCCTATGGTATTAAGCCATTTAAAATATATTTGGACAAGAAAACACTCGGATTGTTTTTAGAATTCGAATTGTCATTTTAAAATTTCTTGTTGCAAAGTGTATAAGTTCTGTTGCATTTCTTCCTTATGTGTTTACTGAAGGTAGCATTTTCACTGAAGTTAATGTCATATAACTAGAATAAATATATCAATGATTTGTAAAATTTATTTTTTTGGTTGTTCCGTTTGTTCTATGATGTTGAGGTGGCTACTTTAAAAATTATATTTGCAGGCCTTTTTCTTCAAGTAATTTAAGTGAATTTCAAGGGTAAACTTGTTTTATTTTTCTTTAAGTAGATTTAACAGTTCTATGATTTTATTTTGTTATTTAAGTTTTTTAAAGGTGGTGGAGTCATCACCTATCTATGTTCTATGATTTTAAAATTATTTTTTAATCTGAAATTTGTCTTTGGGCATTGCAGTTGACATAATGAAGGAAGAAACCACTCTAATAATCAGAAATGGTAAAATTGATATGTTTAAAGGAACAATGCGTCTTGCGGTTGACAAATGGGGGAGAGTTGAGGTAACTGAACCAGCTAACTTTAATGTCAACGTTGATAACAATCTCTCTGCTGTGGAGTATGAGTTGGTAAATATTGTGGAATGAAAATACTGTTTGTAGAGCTCACAGTGAAAGGGTGTATTAGGGATGTGCTGTAGATGTTTGAATTCAAATAAATACTATCTGTTGCAAACGAGTCAAGTAAACAGTGTTGGTTTGATGAGTCATATGGGATGAGGCTTTTGCTCGAGTACATGACTGTTGAAGTTGTGATCTCATAGTAATGTGGATTTTCAAGCACAGGAACTTTCAAGGAAACTGATCACTGATCTTTCAGTCGTGAAAGAACCTTTGATCTTCAAAATTTCTACAATGTCTGGAGTCACTTAAACATCTGATGCTATAAAAGTCAGTGCAATGTGCTATTATTTTGTTGAGCCTAAATCATTGCATGCAAAAGATTTGTAGGAGGCCCAAGATGTATGTATACGCCCGTAATCTGATTTGGAACATCTATTGAATATAGCAAATTGCTTAATTAATTTTCGTGAGTTTCATGGTTATATAAGATTTTTGCTTTCTTTGGTATGTTTGGGGTTTCAAATATTTCCACTGTGTCATTCATCTAAATTTAGTATTGAAAATCCTTTAATGTTTGTTTTGCCTAAAAGGCTAATAACGAATTGGCTTCAATACTGATGGAAACAGAGAGTGAATGAGAAATAGGAATGTTCCAAGAATGAGTCTGTAAACTTGGAACGAGCTTGACAGATGTTCCAACGTTTCAGGAACATTTCAGTGCTTCCATTAATGTTGGAAGCCCTTTGCTACACTCTGCATGCACTGCTGGTTGTTGGGGGAGCTGTTGCTTTTGCATTTTTCAATTTTCACCCTTTTCCATATTTCATAGCTATCTGACTGTTTAAGGGAGTTCTTTCTCTGCTTGGAACCATGCTCTGGCTGCTAGCAGCGTACTTTCCCAGATTCTCTTGTTTAGTGTTGGTTTAATAACAATTAAGAAAGTGATAGAAATGATATGATACTGTAATTGCTAGAGTTTTTCCTAACGTTGGAGTATGTAAATTGATTTTGCATTCTCCGTAGACACCAATCCCTAGCTTAGTACTGTTTTTAATTATTTTTCTTTTTTCTTTTTGTTGATGTCACCTTCCATATGCCTCCTTCCTATAAAAAAGCCCTCAGGTTCCAGTTCCCAGCTCGGGAAATATAGGTTATAATGCAATCATAATTTCTTGTGGAGCTGAATTTTTGAAGAAAATTAAACATTCATAGGAGAATATCAAGCAACACAGAAATAAGTTTTTCATTGTAATTAAACATTCATAAGAAAGCTGAAGAATTAGTGAGTTGAAGTGTAGCTTGCAGTACTGCGAGTCATTGATTTAAGATGAGGCATGTTCTTTGAAATATCTTATTTGAAGTCATTAGGTTGATAAGGGCCAAAGGAGTATGCCCTTGGAAATATATGATCAAGATATGGTGTTTTAGTGAATTCAAGGGGTGTTGGAATGTTGGAATGGCAACTAAGTGGTAAGTAGATATAATGAAAGCCAATGTTGGTTGGTGAGTCAATCTATGTGTGGTGGGGTTGGTGGATTCTAAAAAACAAAAAGAATAATAATAATAAATAATAAAGTTTGTGGTGGGGTTGGTGGATCCTAGAAAACAAAAAGAATAATAATAATAAAATCCATAGTACATCAAATCATTGAAGAGAGTCTTAAAAACACAAAAAGCCTAATGGTTTTGGAGATGCTTTTTCAGGATTTATCTATGCAACCAATCCTAAAAAACCTTCCCTCTTAAGTAGAAAAAGGATTATGCTTTGCCCTTATATTGGTTTTCATTTCTTACTAAAGGGTTCTTATAAATAGAAGGGGAAAACTCTTTTTAAAGAAAAGTTAAAAGCTTTCCATCCTTTAGCCTTCAAACCAAAAAGAAATTAATTATTCATCTTTCATTGGGAGCTTTCTTGCCATTCATAATTAAAGCGGTGTTTAGACATAATTAGACATTCATAATACATAATTAGACATTCATAATGACAACTAAGCTGTGTAAGTAGATATAACAAAAGCCAATCCCTTTCCTTTGATTTAAAAGTTAAGGTACATGTTGGTGAAAATGATGAGACTATAGTATTTGGTAAAATAAAGCAGAATGTTAGCTTTTTCAAAAGCCTATTTTTACATCATGAGAAGGAAAATTTAAGGTGCATGTTAGTGAAAATGAGGAGGCTATGATATTTGATAAAATGAAGGAGAAGGTTAGCTTTCTCAAAGCCTATGTTTACATAATGGGAAGGGAACACAGTGGCAAGTAGATATAATAGAAATTAAAGAGTCGATGTGAGTCCATCTAATTTGAAATTTGAGATATGTTAGGTTATTGTTGAAAATTTGATATGTTCTACCAAGCTTAACATGTTAGTTTATGTCTATATTTAGTCACACTGTGAACTTTACTATACACCATCTAAATAATGAGGTATTAGTCTAGGGGCAAGACTCTTGATTTGGAAACTAAGTCATGGTTTCAATTCTTAGGGACAATACTGAGTTATAAAGTTCTATGTGGACTATATATCTTAGCGTGTACTTATGTTTCAATTATTTCAGATTCCAACACCAACAACACATCCCACCACCAAGTTAGTTATGTTTAATCAAGTCTATTAACTAATAATAAGTAATCATTATGTCTATTCATTTTTTTGACATGCTTGTTTCATTATAAATCTATAAGTGATGATCTTGGTCCAATAACAATGTACAATATAATAGAACAACAACAATGTATAATATAATGTACAACACAGTATTTATATTATAACAAAGATACTTGGTTACTTTATTCTTCTCTGTTACTTTTTAGTTTATGTTCTTATATTTGATGTGTATAAAACCATGAACTTATTTTATGTTTAGTGCACATTTATCTAAATCACAATAGTCATCAAATTATTTCTATTATATCCTAACTTGATTAACATCACAAAAACTTTAACATGCTATTGAAGTAGGTTTTGATGGCTCTAAATTACCATCATGAAGTGCTCACAATGCTGCAGTCCTTAGGCACATTTAATTTGATAATAAGTATAAAAATCAATCCTAAAATTTCATTTTACACATTGCAAACATATGGCAAAAACTACAAAGAGAGAGCACCCAAAACAACAACCTTTGCTACTCAAAAACTCTCATTTAGTTTACATTTCTTCTTCATTTTAGTTTGTAAGTATTGTTTTTTGAATTTACATTGAAAATCTCGCAGTCTTTTATTAGAAAATGAAAAGAAGACAATGTTTCACGATTTTGTTGTTTTTCTAGTTGAATCAATTTTCTTCTTAAGTTCTTAATTGATTTCAAGGTTATAGAATCATGCGTAATGAATTAAAATCAATGTGCACAACATTTTTGCATTTCGAATTTGAATTTCAAAAAAAGCACTAGTTTTTCTCGATCATTGTTTATCAAAATGGATCACAATGCTAGAGGCTATGGACAACACAAGGGGTCTTCAAAGAGGAAGTGTGATCAATTCAACCCATCACCAACATCCTCAAAGCATATTGAAAGTGAAACATCATCATCATTGCCACCACAACTATTAGCACTGCAACCACATAGTTATCGTGGTAATCCTCACAATGAACCCTCCAATTCCAAAGCCATCACCAAGAAAGCCAAATTGCATTCATTAATGGCCTCACATTATGAGGCAATAATCATCAAGCAAACTTTGACCTACTTCTATTCAAGGAGGAGTACATCAAATATTTGGAACCTAATGTTAGTGTTTAGTATCATTATTATGATTTGACATTGGCTACAAAGTTGGTGAAGGCTCGCCACAATGCAAAATTAAAGAGATTAGGATGACCACTATTTGCAGAGTTTGCAATGCAAAGGAATGATGTGGTGGTCGACAACTTCATCAAGACTTACAACAATAATTGCTTCATTTATTAATCTAGAAATACCTAGAGGTTTTCCAAAATTTGAAAGAGGTTCATGTAGTTCTATTCTTAGATAATTAAAAAAAATATGCTTTGAGGAGGTAATGTTCCCTCTACACCAGCTACTAGAATGTTTTGTTAGTGAATCTAAATGGGAAAAGGGTTGCACCATAGCCACTGCTGAAGATGCCATACTCTGGTATGATAGATATCATTTCTTGTCATGTTGTAGTTAAGGATTGGAAAATTTGATTTCTTAGCCTTTGTTGAGTCTACTCTATGTCGTGGAAAAGGAAGGAAATTGTGTGGACTAGCTGTTAATTTTGAAGATGGAGATAGGGGATAGGCTATCATACTACACAATGTATGCTCCTCATTTCGCCTATGGCTACCTTCTTCCCACTTTTGTCAAGGTGTTCAATAACTTTAATCTTATGATCTTACCGTGGTGGTAAAAAGTAAGAATAAACAGTTTGTTTCATAGTTGTTTTTAGAATCCTTCTTCAAACCAGAGTAGACCACCACAACGATTCATGAAATAAAGTAGTCTGCTAATGTTCAGTTTGAGGGATGTAGTAAGATTGAGTTTGATTACTCTCCTCCATCCATGGTGCATGCAGTAATGCAGCACTACAATTTTAAGAATAAGATCATTCATTTAAAGACAACCATAAATTTCTTTAAGGCATTAGTGGAGAAAAGTTCCATGAAGGAAATATTAAATAATAAAGCTGCCTGGAATGATTTTGGGGATTTGAATATAGATGACTTTCCAACAGTGATCAAAGACATGGTGAATAAAGACCTTAGTTGTCTCTTTGAAAGTAAACTCCATTATGGCTAGTTATTATTTCAAAGTAGAAGCTTATAGTGCAATGCTAAGGAATAATAAGATTGTGTTTTAAGTTGCTTTAGTATAGAATAAAGCATTGAACAAAGATATAACATCTACATATGAAGCAAAAGAGAAATATGCCAAAGCATTTATAAAATACAAGGGAGAGGTTGAATGTGCACTAAAGCTATCAAAGAAATAGTCACAAGAATTAATTACATTAAAACAAATAACACCATGGGCTCAAGCACAGAAGCCAAGCTAACAACAAGATTCAAGAAGTTGACAGTGCAAAACATGGAGTTAGAGAGGGATAAGTTGATAATGCATAATAAGACCTCTAAACTCTAAGAGAAAATTGGTAATCTCTTGAACCATGTGAAGGATCTTACTCTACAGAAGAATGATTTAATAAAGACCTTTAACATAGAGAGAAAGAAGCTAGAAGCCATGGTGAGTAGTTTACAGGAACATATTGTTACTAATAGTTTCATAGCCCATTATGTGAAGTTATTAAACTTTTCCTCAAGTAAGGGTTATGAACTTCAGTCTAGTTCCACTATGATGCCACCATCACTCTCAATTTTTTTTAGTATGGTTCAAGTGAAAGTTCAAAAGAATTTTATCAAATCAAAGATAAAAGAGCCAACCTAGGATGTTCGACAATCTCCTCCAAGTGCTCCTACTATTCCAAGAGCCCACAATGAAGGATTTAGCTAAAGAAAACAAGAATCATCAGCCAATATTTTTGATAATCTTATGAATGCAAATATAAACACTTTTATTCATTGATTATCTTTGTTATTTATTTTTTAGTTTTAATCCTAACCTCTCTTATTAGATGGTTAAATTAATTACTTTTTAATTTACCATGATAGCATATATTTCTTTTCTACAGTTTACAAATTAGTTATATTATAATATATTTTGAATGAGGTATTTACCCCTAAGATCTCTAGTTATTTTCCCTTGCATTTCAGGAATTGTTTAACAATGACCTAAATAAGTTGCAACATTCACTTAGGAAAGAAACATTGCTTACCACCATATTTTATTCACTCTTATTTGCTTTACTAGTTAGATAATTTTTTGGTAATTCTCATAGCTCAAGGTGCTCATTTTTGAAATGCAATTTTATCTCAAAATTCAACTCAAGAGTGTTACTCCATGCCATTTGTAATGTTTATGAATATCTAATTTTTGTAGTTTTGTGGAGACTAGTCAAGATGTAGTGATCTTTTACACGTCATATATTTAAAGTCATGGATTTGGTTATAGATAACTAAGTAGCATTATTCTTAACTCCATGCTAAGCTTAAGGGGTGGTGTTGAAGACTTGATGTGTTCTAACAAGCCTAACATGCTAGTTTATGTTTATATTTAGTCACATCTTGAACTTTAGTATACACCATCACAATGTACAACATTATCTATAGTGTTTTGTAGTATGTAGCAAGTTAGTTATGTTTAATCAAGTCTATTAACTAATAGTAAATAATTATTGTGTTTGTTCATTCTCTAGAGGTGACTATTCCATAATAATTATATAAGTGATGATCCTGGTCCAACAATAATGTATAGTATAAGAGAACAATAACAATGTACAACATAGTATTTATATTATAATAGATATACTTGGTTACTTTATTCTTCTTTGTTACTTTTTAGTTTATGTTCTTATGTTTGACATGTATAACTTCAAGGATTTATTTTATATCATGATGCATGTTTATCTCAATCATAGTAGTCATAAAATTCCGTCTATTATATCCTAGACCTAGTGACTAACATCACAAAAACTTCAATAGCTATGGTATCTAGTAAAGTGAACCAAAGAAGGTTAGCTTTCTTTAAAAACTATGTTTACATAATGGGATAGGTATTACAAATAGAGAGGCCACTTGACTTGGAAACATAATAGGTAAGAGAAAAATCATAGAAATTTATCATGGAACATAATATGGAAGAGCATAATAGGAAAGAGAAGGAAAAACCATTTATTATAGAAACTAATGAAAGAATGCTAGTTATTATGAAGCAGGCATGAATAATAAGAGTGAGTTTTAAATGGGAAGGATGAACCACTTTATGGTGAGAATTATGGAAAGAGAAGTAGTTTACTAGTTATACAAGTGTAGGAGGTACATGTAAGATAAGAGGCTTTTACCAATTTAAGTATTCTTTCATAGAATAGTTTATAAACATGGTAGTAATTTATCAAAAGTTTCTAAGAAATTAGATGATTACACATAAAAGTAAAGGGTTCAGATGACCTTTAATTTTACTAACTTAAACACCATCAATATGTAGATCTTACGATGTTAACACATATCTTTGTTAGGATTGTTTTATAATTTTTCTCATAAATTACATATTGTAGCATTGATTTTACTTGCTATGTATGAATAAATCAATGCTATGTATGAACAAATCGAGTTTTCTCCATGCATTCAAGAATTAATCTCAATTATTGCATTGGATTTTACACAAATGTATTTTCTATATAGTTTCACATGGTTTCTTTATTCTTAATTAGTCCTTCATCTAAGAACTCTTCACTAAAACTACTCTAGTTGAATGACATTTTACATTCCTTCTAAGAATTTACTTTAGTTTTTCAACTCTCTTGATTGGAAATCTCACTCTTCTAATACTTGGTTCTTTAAGTCATAGATTAATGTTATGAACATTTGCGTATTTTGATTTTTCATATTAATGCATTTGCCACTCTTTTGGCAAGATGTCTTCGCTGCTTAATCTCCTCCACGAACAATCTTCTTAATCATTCATTTCTTTTATGACTAATCTTAATCTAACAAACTTTTTAATATTTTTAGTTTTGTTGATTCTTGTTTGTGTTTGTCCATCTTCATAGGTGTTTTATTTTTCTTGGGTCTTCTTTCATATAGATATATTAGGTTGTTCTTGTGTACATGTATATGTACATGTCTAAGTTCATGTCCATCTATCTTGAGTCATGTATGGTTCTTGATTCTTTTCGAATGATGTATCCATTGGTGTGTCCATTATGTCTCTTAACAATTGTTTGTTAACACATAAGATCATCTTTGAGATTAAATATTAATATTATTAAGAGTTACTTTCTAATACTTCCTTTCTTAAGGATGGCATTTTGTGAATGAGTGGGTTGATTCCATCATGTTTTTTTCCTCATTCGATCTAGATATGTCATGAATTAAAGGGAATACATGTTGGTCAAACATGAGTAGGATAAAATTTGCGAAACATCTCTCCTTTACTGACAAGGAATCATGTAAATAAAAACAATTTAAGAGACCAAAATGCAATATAGCTTTAGTAAACAACAAATTATACCATAGTTTATGATTGTTTAGTTATCTTATTAAGAGATCAAAGAAGCTAAATTTTGGAATGACACCATTGAAAAAAAAGGATACTTCTTTAAGAGGTTGCTCAAAAATGATTTTTGGAATTGTGAAAAATAATTTGGATATTAGTTATTTAGCAATTTTTATATAATGCTTTGTTACTTGCTATTCAATGGTTAATGGGTTTGCTATCTTCACAAATACCTTTAGAAGTCTTAAAGTTCTTCATTTGTTCATTATTATGTATTATAATCATATGTAACCATGCATGTTTTGTCCTCACAATTATGATTGTCATGATTGAATATGCATAAATGCATATTACTAATTAAAACCTATTAATGTATTAATTTATTCATTAACTTGAATTTGTTATAAAGAGTCATGTGCTTGTAATTACAACTACTTTGCTTTATTGGTTTCTCCTAAGTTAAATAGCAAGGGATTCTGATTCTTGCATTTATGAATGTATAAATTATTTTGGAAGATATGTAGGTAAATTAGAGTCATGTTTTGTTTTTTCACTTAACCATGGTCATTACCATAAAGTTCCTATTATCATGATTTTAACTATAACACATTTTTCCTAAATGATAACACCCTCTAATCTAGGTTGGACTAGCAAGGTATTACATAAGGGTTAATCAATGAGACAAGCTACAAGCATACCACCTTTATAGTTAAACTAGGTTCGAAAGTGAGATAGCCAAATTTAAAACTCATTTAAGAAGATAATACTATTGGTTAGCATTAATTCAAAGTGTGACATCCCGTCCTTCGATGTCATGGTAAACATCAAATATATGATATATTAGACATTATGCATAAGAAGACATCATACCAAATGCAAAATATATGTGATATTTGACATTATGTATAAAGAAAATAATAGGAAAATGCAAAAAGAGAAATAAAAGAATGCTTTATTAATATGGAATAGTGTATCCGGATTATGCTCTGAGAGTGTTCCTTGGGGTTTTCTTTCTTTGGCATCTATTCCTTAGAGGCAATCCAGCACTGCCACCACAGTTAGGCCTATAACCCAGCTAGAAGGAATGGCCAGTCCACTTCCTGTCTCGCTTCACCTAGCTTCCCATGACTTGCTTGTACTAGCTCTGCCACTACACGTTGGCATGACCTCTAACCCTAAGTATAAATGTCTTAGGTCAAACCTCCAAAGGTTACCTTAAGAGACACACCTGTTATTACAATGCATCCTTTCAAGTCTTAATCACAACTACCCTTTTGGGTCTTGTTAAGATAAGAATAGCACTTGTTATGAAAAGACACCATCTTCATTAGGTAGCAACATCATTTGGGAATGGGGATGTGACACAAAGAGCATAATACATTAATATAATTTAACAACTATAATAAACCCTAATCACAAGATTAACTTATTCCTATAATAAAATGTGCATAAATAATGTGACTGGAAATATATAATTAAACTACTATCCAAGATACTAAGAAGTTAATGTTAACAAAAATAACTTATAGATATATAGATATTAAGAGCAATAAAACAATCCATGATTGTATCCATTAAATTTAGTTATCCAATAACAATGCTTTCAAGTTACAACAATGAATAGGTTACAAGAAATATTCATAACAATAAGGGTTATCCTAATCAAACAAAAATGTCAATACCATTTTATGCTTTAGCCAAACTACATATCACCATGAGCTCTAGCTACTCTAGCTCTTCATGATAAAGAGGAAGAAATGTCAATCTACACGAATGAGTAAGGATAAGCTATAAAAGTTGCCTAATTAACTTGGTAACAAGCATCATGGAGCTAGAATCTGTCACACTAAAGGATAATTATCTTGCATAACATGTTAACATTTATGTATATAATGCATCATGTCATCAATCAAGCACAAACATCAAACATAGTGATGATTCATCATATTTAGACATGCTACATCGATGGGAATGGATTAGCGCAGCCCTATCAATGCATGGTCAAATGCATTGACATTGATGTAGGAAGTGCCTATATAAATGTGCTCATCACCTACCTTTATGACACTTGGAAATCATAGCATGGCCAAGTTCTTGCAGTTTCTCATTCCTAGAGTTAGAATATTTTCCCTTTGAGTCTCCATAGTGTGAATTTAAGAGATTATTCGGTGCTTTATTTGAGTGCCTATGTACCTGAATGCATTAGCATGAATGACAATAAAGTTGAGATTTGCTACATTCATTACAACACTTAGAATAGTTTACTCTTTACATTTAACACTTTACCTTTCATGCAATTGACATTTATGGCTTTGAATAATTAATGCAATTAACCATAAATACATAAGTATGACCACTTCAAGCATAACATATTATAGTTGGTAATCCTAGTAGTGGATATTTGGTACACCCCATAATAGCCACTTGGTAACCCAGTAGTGTTAATATGAGTTTACAATGTGTATAGCAAGTAGGAATGGTTACTCTACGTTAGGATAGTTAGTTACTAGATTAGTTGATTACTTAGATAGTTAATTGTTAAATCTTCATCTATTTATCTATCTATTAGAATAAATATATATTAAAAATACTTATAAAAATATACATCATGTGTCTAAACTCACATTTAGTCATACATATAGATAATACACAAGTGTGAATTAAGAAGACAATGATCGTACAACTCCATGATTCACTCTTTATGACTATATGCTAACTTAGGAGGCTGAGTCCATGGAATTAGACCAGATCACTAGTGAATGCTTGTGATTCATATGGTTGGGTGTAGGGGATACCCACCGCTCATCATTGGTGCCATTGCTGGGGACTTGGTTTAGCTAAGTGCATTGATTATAAGTAGACTCTAAATTTATATAAAAGGTTGTAAAGATAAGACAACAATGATCCACTCTCATCTAAATAGGGAAAATAATTAAAGAATTAAAATATCAAAGGCTTCTTCTCATAGGAATGAATCTCCACCACATATTGAAGAATCCAATCAACGATAAGAGGCACTGAAAAAGCCCCAACAACTTAGAGTTGTCTATGCCCATCTAGATCCTTATAATCCAGATTTCACTTTCATCCTTCATCAAGATGAATAGTTGCATTGGAGGAACATGAAAGCCAACATTATGTTGCCTCCTAATCGATCTATTCCTGCCATGTTGATGACCAATCTCATCAGATTAGGCATCGCAATACTCAATCTTGAATATGATGTCCTAGACCACACATATAGGAAATATTAGCCTACAGATGCCTAGATTAAGAAAGATCAGCACATGGAAGCTTGTTTTTACAAATGCAAAGGGAGGGACCAAATTTCTTCTCAAGGCTCTCCCAATATACAGACTCACCTCCTTTAAATGAGGATGATATTCTTCAGCAATGGTTATAGTTCACATTGGATGACAACCAAGAAGAAGAAAGAAAAGGATCAAGAGTCCAACAGATATCAAGGGTGAGGTCCCACAGTCATTCCT
This sequence comes from Gnetum montanum, assembly GCA_015680685.1. Taxonomy (NCBI): domain Eukaryota; kingdom Viridiplantae; phylum Streptophyta; class Gnetopsida; order Gnetales; family Gnetaceae; genus Gnetum; species Gnetum montanum. The sequence continues at coordinate 1,662,107 of MNCI01012628.1, forward strand.
CTAATGATAAGAACAAAGAAAAAATAGTGGAATGGAATGGGAAAGGAAGCATAAGAGAAGGACTAGCATGCATCATTCTCCTAGTCCTCCCTCTTCATCCTTGTCATCCTCTTTTTTCTCAAATTATGATAAAAGGAGTCATGGCTAAAACAAAAGGAGAAGTAGTCAGGATTGGGATAGAGATGAATGAAGATCCCATCAAGCTAATCAAGGTTAGAGGCATAAATAACCATAAGATAAAGAAGATTACCACTTATAGTGAAGGCACCATAGGACTTATCATAGGCATCATGACTGTGAAAGGGGCCACCATGAATGAAATGACTATGATGAGACTCTACTAGCTACTAGAAACATGATTAATATTTCAGAGGTAGTGAGAATTCCCACAAGGAAATAATGAGATAGCAAGATTAAGAGGCTAGATATGGATACTATCTCCAAGTTCTAAGGAGGGTATAATGCAGCTTTACAAAATCATCTACAACCTTTATATGATGCATGTGCCTTATAGAACATAGAAAATGAATGGCAGGAATTTAAATTATTCCTAAGAACACTCATCAAAGAAGCAGAAAGTTGGTACCAATCCTTGAAACTAAAATCTATTCACCAATGAAGTACCATGTTAGAACTATTCAATGACAAATACCAAACATACTCCAGAGTATCTAACTTGTGAAGGTAGATCCAAGGATGGAAATAGAGAAATCATGAGTCCTTGGATGTGGCCTTGGGTAGGTACTACTATCTGTTACACTAATGCCTAGACCATGAATACTCTCAAAGGGAGAAACTTCACCATATCGTAGATGGACTCTAAAATAGAACTAGGGAAACTGTTGAGATCTATGCCCAAGGAAGACACTCAAAAATGTGGATCCACCATATTCAAAGGCTAAAAAATAGATGACCAAAGAAGAACGGAAGCTAAAAAAAATTGAGAGTGCAAAGGAGTATAACAAGGATCCCTCCATTCACAAAAGGGAGATGCATTTCTATGATTCAGAGGGGAAAGCACCATTTAATGAAGTGGTGCAAATGAAGACCTTGTTAATACAAAAATTTGTCACTAAAATATTAGCTAAGATTTATAAAATGTGAACTTCTTAGATGAAAATTTCCAAACAACTCTTAAAATTGTAAAAGAAAGAGCAAATAAAAGGAGTAGTGGTCAAGATAAAAGGAGAAAGAACGATATAGAAAGGGGTTACCATCAACAAAAGGATAAAGTTGCAATAGTCAAAGAGGTTGCAAATTCCAAAATAGATGATGAAAAATGTGATATCTAATAGTATGAACATCTTTAGGGATGTTTTCTAGTGGTTTCACATCTACAGGAATCTAGGGTATATGCATTGAATCCTAAATTTACAAAAAGGTAAACACCTAGGTAGTTCCCTTACCCATAAGGTAACTACAGGCAGTAGTTCCAACAACCAACATATTATTTGAGTGAAGCACCTCCTCAACCTCAAGAGCAATACTAGCAATGGAAAAATTCATAGTTGTGGGGGATGCCACCACCATGGCAACAATGTCCTTATAGGCAACCAGACCCTTATGCATATTACATCCAATAACATCTATCTCCTTATGGCTCATCCAGCCACACCTCCTTCTCTCATCACTACTATCCTTTGGGATACTATAGGGCACCTTTTCCAAGAAGTAAGTCTCATTTTCCTTTCCCTCCTTCATATTCCTTAATAGTCCCTACATCCTTAGCCACTACACCCTTGCCACCTACTCCATCTATGCAAGAAGAAATTCTACCATAGCCATAATAGAAAAATGCCACAAGGGCAATAAACTTATAGTAGGATATTCATCCAAGTGGTTCTAAATAGAAACACTGCAAGAGGTCATTCTTTAGAATAAATAGTCACACAAAATCCTTGTAGACACCCATGGCTATTAACCCTACCTTATCTACTTCTGAAAGTACTCTCAAGCTGCCTTCAAAACAAAAGTCCTCTAATGTCCACATTGTCATGTTGACCCACATGATCACTGATTGGATAAAGGTTGGTCACCTTCCTAGGAATCCATCTAATCTTGGAAGTCCCCTTATCTATTTACATATTACAAGAAATGATCCATGTAACACTTTGTTAGATTCATGTCTTGAGGTGAACTTAATCTTCCAAGAAATGTACAAGACTTGGAACCTACCTCCTCTCAAAAAGAATAACATCACCGAAACTTGTGGATCAATCTATTATTGTTCCTTTGGGGCTAGTGGAGGAAATCCTAACCATTATCTATGGATGGTCCTGTCCTACAAATTTCCTTGTAATCCATGTGAATAATTGGAAGGGGGAATTCCTTATCATTATGGAAACGACTTGGCTAAGTACCATAGATGCCAAGATGAGGATTAGAGACCTTTCCTTGGAAATTTTTAAGGAAAATAAGTTTTGAAAAATGGAGAAGAAGTGAGTTCCATGCATCACATATAGTGATACAAGGTGCCATTGTATGTAGAAAATATGAATAGTCAAAGGTACATCTATCCAAGAATGTAACCAATATGCCAAACTAGTAATCATTCAAAATTTCTTGTATGCAGCAGCCATGGAACAGGATGGTACTCAATGGTTGACATCAAAACAACAAGCTAAATCCATAATATCCACGGAACCATTTGAGAGCCTCATAAGTGCCTACATGGAGAATATAGATGAAATGAAGCAACTCCATAGATAACTCTTCCACAAACAAAATTAAATAGATTGGGGAGATTTGGAAATCCCAGACCACTTCAAGTAGGAGCTCCTTGAACTAAGAACTTTATTGGAAACTCTAAAATATGCTTTCCTTAATAATGGCAAGTTGGTAATTATTAATGTCAACTTTGCTCATGATCAGAAGAAGAAGCTACTAAAGGTGGTGAACAAATGGCCAAGAGCCTTTGCCTAGTCATATCATGAACTAACAGGAATACAACCATAGATATGCCAACATCACATCTATACAGACTCTTCCATGAAGCCAAGAGGAAATTGTAGAGAAGGTTAAACCCAAAACTTAAGTAAGTTATTAAGCAAGAAGTAGAACAACTTCTTAAGGACAGGTTCATATATCCAATTGCGAATAGTGAATGGATTAGCCCACTCATGATTATACCTAAGAAAGAAGGGAAGTGGAGAGTCTACATAGATTTCATACTGTTAAATATGGCAACCTTCAATGATCATTTTTCATTACCATTTGTAGACCAAGTGTTAGATACCATCACAGGATATTACTACTACAACTTTTTGGATGATTATAATGGCTACAACTAAATCCAAATTGCACCATAGAATTAGACCAAAAGAATGTTCACAAGTCCTTGTGATACTTTTGCATATAGAAAGATGCCCTTTGGCCTATGCAATGCTCCTACTACTTTTGAATGCTTAGTGCTTAGCATCTTCCAACAATAGATTGGCAGTGGAGTAGAAGTCTTCATGAATGACTTCTCTACCTATGATACCACTTTTGAGCAAGCCTTGGACCATCTCAAGCAAGTGATTCAATGATGTGTGGAGACCAATTTGAAGTTCAACTAGCAAAAAACCACTTGATTTTCCAATAAGGCATAGTTTTGGGACACTGTATTTTAAAAAGAAAGAGCAAGATGCACCTGGAAAAAGTACAAGTCATCTAAGAATTACCAGATAGCTTGAAATGGTAAAAGGCATAAGGTCATTCCTTGGGCATACTTGTTATTATCAATTTTTCATCATGAATTTCTCAAGAATTGCTAAGCTGTTGGTAGAGCTAACAAAGAAGGATGTACCCTTCAAGTACACCAAGGAATATGAACTAGCATTCTAGAAGTTAAAGAAAAATCTCATAAAGACTCCCATTCTACATGCTCAAAATTGGTCTAGACCCCTCCACATCATGATGGATGCATCCAATTATGCATTGTGGGTAGTGCTTACATAATTAGATAATTAGAAACATCCTTATAACATACATTGTGCAAGAAAAATCATTATGGAGGCATAATTAAATTACACCACCACAGAGAAGGAGCTCATGGTGGTGGTGTATGCCTTAGAGAAATTTAGGCATTATGTGCTTAGATATTAGACCTTTGTGCATACATACTATAGTGCCATCAGGTTCCTAATGAATAGGCAAATGGTGAGTCCCCATGTCATATGGTGGCTAGTGATTTTACAAGAGTTCAATCTTATGATGGTGGATAGGAAGGAAACTACGAACATGTTCACTGATCACTTGTCTTGATTACAATGGAACAACAAAAAATTCAAAAGGCCTTTATTTGATCAATTTCTAAATGAACTCCTCTTTGTAAAAGTTGTTGAAGTTTAAGGTCCTCAAGGTCTTAATTAGTACATTGAATTCCTTCCTTATCTACTCACTCAGAAGACTCCTTAAGAATGGGATAATAAGAAGAAACAACAGCTTCTTTTTTCAAGTCAAGCATTACATGGATATCAAAGGTAACCTTTACAAGTTTTGTGCTAATGGCTTAGTATGATGATGCATTGGTGATGCTAATCAACTACAGATCCTCCAAGATGCTCATGAAGATACTTGTAGGGGCCATTATGTAGGAAGGAGGATGAATGTGAAAATTCTCATGGTAGGATACTTTTCATTGATAATCTTCAGGGATGTCCATCAATTTTTCTATCCATACAAGCATTTCCAAAGAGATGGAGAGATGACCATATGAATGGATGGGTCCCAATAATGGATCCAACCACTAGAGCCTTTCAACCTTTGGGGCAAAGACTTCATGGGGCTCATCAACCCAATGTTAAATGAGAAGGCATATAACATCATAGTAGTTGGCTACTACACAATGTGGGTTGAAGCTGCAACCATCATCACTTGTTCATCTATCACTATAGCATTATTTGTTCAACAAAATGTGGTAAATAGGTTTGGTGTACCTAGGATACTTATTTCTAATAATGAAACTCACTTTACAGGTGCTACTTTTTGGAAACTGATGTAACACTTAGGGATGCAACATAAATTAAGACCTCCCTGTCATCCCCAAGCTAATGGTCAAGCCAAAGTTACTAATAGGGAAATAACTAGGATAATAACATGAACAATTGGTAAATATAGGAAGGAATAGAGCACAAAACTTAACGATGCTCTATGGACTTATCGATCAACCTAGAAACTTACTATAGGTTATTCTCCCTATGGCTTGGTATACAAAAAACTACCAACACTTCCAGTCCAAGCTGAGCTCTATACACTCTCAACAAGTTGTGAGCTTGATCTTGATCTAAGCCTAACACAAAAGGAATGCCTAATGATACTAAATGTGCTAGAGAAGAATCACCAAATAGCCCTATCAATGAATGAAGTGCATAAGGAACCTGTCAAATAATATCATGATGCATGCATAAGGAGAGTTAAATTTTGACTGGCTGATAAGATTCTTTATTGTAATCTCATGCATGTACCACAATGTAAAAAGTTTCAAACACTATGGAAAGGACCTTACATCATTCATGCAACTTTTCCTTTCAGTGCCATGATAATTTACCATCCTTCAAGCTCAGAAAAATGGCTATTAGTCAATATCCAACAAATGAAGCCTTTCTTTGAAATAGGATAATCAGTACCGCTAACACCTCAATAGATGGATAAGGCTGCACTATTTTTCAAATCTCCTCCTTTCAACTTAGTCATGGGGAATATGGCCAACCCTTTTAACATTCTATGAAGGCTATCTAGTTTTCATCTTTTTTTAGATTATTCTTCATAAATTTTCAATTTTCTTAAATATTTTACTATTATATATATATATTTTTCCATTTCTTTCTCCTAACTTTACTTTTTCTGGTTTTGTTGTTATGAAATTTTTAATTTTTTCCATGGTTATCGTTCCTACTAGATGTTAATTAATGTAGTCTTAATGTTATGATTGATTGCCAAATGAGCAAATTTTATCTCTAGATTATGTCCTCAATTAAGAGGTTGTTAATTTTTTAATGACATTAGGCAGTGAGTTCACAACATCCATCCATTTCATCTACTTTATGGAGTTCTGTATCATGAAAGCATGAAGTCCTTCCATAATGGAAACTTAAAGTAATCAATGATCTTGTTACTTAATAGACTCTAAACAAACCAAGTAGAAATCAACAAGGATGTAACCTCAAGGGGATTTTTATGTTATCTTTTTAACTTTCCTCTCAAGTTTTATGATCTCCCATTGGTAGATTACCACTTCTATTATCGATCATAACAAGAAGCATGTCTTTGTATGGTGTGGTTCCCATGTAAGAAAACAAAAATAAAAACATGGGAATTCAATGCACATCCCTTAAACACAATAATGGGCTACAAGCACTAGTTATGGGGTTGGAAAGACATGTAACCCATGCCTAAAGGCAACCCTCTAACTAAGATGTTCCTTCCTTCTTCTCTTTTTTTCTTCTCTTGGAGTAGTGGTTGTCCTATGAGAGTTATTGTGTTCTTTTGATGCTTATTGAGAGAGGATTTATCAATGTGAGATCATTGTTAGTGGAATGGAGTTGGTCCTGACTAGGGATGAGCTAGTATTAGATCATCTTAATCATAAGCTCCACATGGATCCCACACAACCTAGATCCAAATCACTTAATCACCGATCTCTCTCTACCATCATTCCTACCTATCATTGATCACCTTGCTACCTCCTATTATTGTCAATTGATGTACTTGTTATGGTACTAACATAATCCTCGAATGATCTCTCATGTGGACTTAACTTTTCACTTATAATAACAATTAATAATCCTTGATGCCTATAAATTTCTCATGATGAGAGCATGCAAGGTCATCATAGGCATAAGCCTACTTTGGGGAGGACCCATTTGCATATCCTTTGGTCTCATTAAGTTAAAATTTCTATCCCTTTGTTATTTTCCCCAATTGATCTTAACAACTTACATTTCAAACATCCAGTTTTTCATTCTTTTGACATTATTAATTCATCTAAATCTAATTCACTCTCCTCTCCCAAAAAAATTACAACCCTCTTCTATGTTTTTTCCATCCTCCTATGTTTTCTTGAATTTCATTGGGCTCTTGTTTCATTCCCAAACTCATTCAAAATTCCTCATCTTTCATATGACGTTGGTTGTAAACAACTACGTCAATGCAATGGGATTTGTCAACGTAGCCCTATTAACACATCTTCATCAATGCAACACAAGAATACTATATATACATGCAACACTAAGCCATTTTTGCATCATTTCTCATAAACACATGAGGATTTTTTCAAATTTTTCAGAGCTCAAGAACCTTTCAAGAACCATAACTCTCAAACCACTAACCCAATTCAACCGATTTTTCAATACTTAAGCTACTGGAGGTAAGCTTTACGTCATGGGGGAAATAAACCTTTGGATTCTTTTAGAAATTTTTTTGAAATTTTCCTAACTCCCCAAGATTCATCCATTAAAATAATATTAAATTACTCATCCCAAGTGGGTTAACCTAACAAACAACCTCTAGTCACTAACCAATAAAATAAAATTAAAATAATATAACCTGCCAACATCACAAACAAGCCTAAGCATAACCCCAGCTAATAAGAAAGATATCAAAAGAACTAAGGGTTATGAAGTAAAAAGCTATTCTTTGGTTATGTTTGTGAGCACAAACGACACCAAAGTGAGGATTACAAGTGGAAGGGCCTTTCTAGCCCTGGAAGAAGTAATCAAGAGGAGGAAAAAGGCAATAGCAATAACCATAGAAGCCTCAAGAGCAAGAAATTGAGCTAACTGATGTAACAAAACCTTTTCAAGAGAAGCCCAAAGTGGAATTTTTCTGATAAATTTTCACTGTAGAAATAGACTAGTATAAGTAGAATGAAGTCTCTAGGCCAAGGCCAAACCTTGAAGTTATCCTCACAAAGGCCTGCCTAAAGAAAATAAGAACCAAGAAGGTCTAGAGTTCCATTCTTCAAGAGTTGAACTTTTTACCCTTCTTGGAATTCACACTAGAAGAAGTTTCCAAATAATTACAAGGATTTCCCATGTAGTCCATTCTCTCCAACAGTGGAGAATGGTACATGAGGGAGACTTACTTTTTTTAAAACAACCAACAAGGAGATGCATCTGTAAAGATCAATGACATCACTATCTCCTACTCAGTTAAGGCCATTATGAAGATCCTCCATTTGCTTAACACTAGGATAAAGTTAACAAAAATTTCTACATAATCAAACTCTAGAGCTAAGAAGGAATGGATCTAGGATTGCTATGAAGTGAACTGTAAGAAGTATGGTACCCTCACAAAGGTGGATCGTACATATTTCAAGATTGTGGCCTATCACCTGAACCTAATGATGAGGTTCAACAATTCCTGATCAACCTTCCCTAGCTCATTTATTTGAAAATAAAAGAAATTTTTAAGAAAAATGAGAAGGAAATAAAGACACTTCCCTTTTCATGCCTCATTCACAAATTGTGCAAGAGGGGACAGATAGTGCACTATGTCAATGACATGATTTCCTATGCTCCTACTGTATCATGGCAAAACATGATGAAGGACAAGGTAGCAACTAAGCTACAAGAGGAGGAGAGGCTACCATCGCCACCACTTGAAGGAGAAACTACACCAGAGATGCTTAGAGTTGTCGAAAGGCTCAGAAAAATTTGAAAGTAGTAGCTGTAGCAATAGCAAGGCTCAGCAGGTGGTGAGGAGTCCTTGGTTTACCATCCATCCTTGAGCCATCTCAACAAGGTCATGAAGATCATCAATTGGCTAGACCATAAAATAACACTACTATTCTTAGCTCAAAGATACCAAGCACTCATGAAATCCAATCCAAGTACTCAGGAGATCATGGTATTGATACCTAGACAAACATTTCCTGAAATTTCAAGAAATGCTATGACCTTCTTCATCAAATTGGAGGAAGGTAAGGGAAAAACTATCCTGGTCATGTAGAACAAAGGCCAAGAGATAGCAATAGAAATCATGGACGATAGGATGGATAAAGCCCTAAATGCTCTTACAGTGACCATACCAAACATTCCCATAATGGTGGACATCCATACATCCTTTGGAGCAAGGAGTGATCGATTAAGAACTACCCAACATGAGGAAGTGTTGGAATAACTAGTTGGAACTAGGTAACTACTTTCGAAGATCTTTCATCTTCTAGATGAGATCCCTATGAACTAGTTGTAACTGCTTGAAATGAAGAAAAAATTGCTAATTACCAATGCTCAACTAAAGGCAGCCACCAATTCCAATCATTAGTTGGCAGCCAAGGTTGCAGATTTGCATGGTTGTTTCTTCAATCCTACTATTCTTAAGCCAAATTTTATGAGGAATGAAGCTTTTCAGTAGCTTCAACATAGATAAAAAATGACTGAGAATGAAAAGGAGGCATCAATCTTTGACACGTCTTTGTTGGAAGCCATGTCTTTCAACACCAACAAGGACTTGTCGCAAGTCTGAAATGAAAAATTGGTCTTGATCAAAGATAACCATCATCTACGAAATGTTGAACAACAAAAAAACCAAGTGATCAAACTCATCTACTAATAGTAGGAGTAGCTAGCCAAGGTAATACTAGATTTAAGGAGGTTGGCAGTGGAGATCTGTAATCTCTCAATGGAGGAAGTCTATGTGCTTCATCAAAAGATAGCCATTAAGGTACCCGCCTCAAAGAACAAAGCCCTAAAATTTGAATGGGTGAAAAATCATTATAGGGACCAGGTTGGAATCCTCAAAGAGGTTAGTAAAAAAGAAATTCAACTGGTAATGACAAAGATGAATGAGGCTCATCAATAGTTCCAACAATGAGGCGACGTGTGCCAACCCATCTTTGATTGACTAAACATGTACAATAAAGTTGAAATCTACCTAAAGGAGTTGCAAATTGACGAGAGGATAGAATATATGGAGCTTACTAGCCTTCATTACATTAGTTTGACAGCAAGAAGACTAAGGTCAAAATTCAAAAAATAAGTGGTTAGTTTCTACCTCCTCTATGAGATGAAATTCATGCATCACAAAGAGATAAAACAAAAGTTGAGATGACCAACATAGAGCTTGAAGTTCTTAGGAGAAAATTCACTAATAAACAATCCATTATTGAGAACCTAGACAAAAGGATGAATGACTACCATGAGCTGTAGAACCTAGTGAAGACATTCATCATCGAATGTAAGATATTCATAGCTTGGTTCATCAACACGAAGAAGCTATTTCCTTCGATGTCATGCATGTGGGACATCCTTGCACCAACCCACATCAGTGAAGCTACATGGAATGCTTACACATGTGGTAAAGAAGAAAATATGAAATCATTGTTGGATGCTTTCAAACTCCTAGCAACAACAATGGCAATAGCACATCAACCTCCACCTCAACCTCTACCAGTGTTAGAACTTGGCAAAAGATCTTTAGCACTACAGGAAGCTCCACCATTAGGCACTATTTGAGAATTCATCATCTCTTCGAAAACTTTATAAGCACCTACTACAATTTTTGTAAAGTGTTTAATTTTTCTAATTGACATTAATTTTTCCAATCTTAAATAATCCGGCACTAAGAGTTAGTAGAATTAGTTAGCTAGTCTATTTGTCTTCTTTTTAATAAATTCCATACTTCTCCAAATTTTGTAAGAAGCTCAAGCCTACTTTTTTTCACTCAATGATTATTTTTCATTTAATTGTGAGGGTATGATGAGCTATCAATCCCCATCAATGCATGATCAAGTGTGTTAATGCAAATGCACTAATGCTAATGTAAGCAATGCTTATATAAATGCATTCATCATCTGCATTTATGAAACTTAGAAATCATAGCATAGCGAAGCTCTTGCAATTTCTTCTTCCCATAGAATATTTTCCCACTAAGTGCCCACAGTGTGAATTTAAGAAATTTTACAGTTCTTTATTCAAATGCCTATGTACTTGAATTCATTGGCATGAATGGAAATAAAGTTGAGATTTCCTATATTCACTGTAGCACTTAGAAAAGTTTACTTTTTACATTCAACACTTTAACTTTCATGTAATTTACATTGATGACTTTAAATAATTAATGCAATTAATCATAAATACATGAGTATGACCACTTCAAGCATAACATATTATGCTTGATAATCCTAGTAGTGGATATTTTGTATACCTAACAATTGCCACTTGGCAACTAGCAGTGTTAATATGAGTCTGGGATATGTAAGGCAAGTGGGTACAGTTACTCTATGTTAGGATAGTTAGTTACTAGATTAGCATATTAGTTAGATAGTTAATTTTTAATTCTTTATCTACTCATCTAGTCATTAGGATAAAAATATATTTAAAACACTTATAAAAATATACATCATGTGATTAAACTCACATTTATTCATACGCACTAATCACAAACAAGTGTGAGTTAGGAAGGCAATGATCATACAACTCCACAATTTACTCTTTAGGACTATAGGCAAGCTTAGGAGACAGTCTACAGAATTTGACTAGATTGCCATTGAATGCTTGTGATTCATATGGTTGAACATAGGAAAAGCTTAGCACTCATCACATAGCCATAACACAAGAATCCCATGCATACCAACACCATGAGTCCTAACCTACACATGCATACACATAACACTTAAACAATTATCTTACCTTAATACCTATCATGTTCACTAATTATCTTAGACATCATCACTATTCACTACATGTGTTAAGAGTCTTGGTTCCACTTGTACATCTTTAATTTTCATTTTAAGGATTAATTTTATTTTCATTATTGTTATTTCTTAAGATATCATAACTATTTCACCATCTAGGAAGTAATGTTTACGCTATTATGACTATTAGCCTTACTTTGCAACCCTTACCATCTAGAAAACTACTTCTAGATCATCAAGGCTATTAGGCTCACTTCACATTACTTACTATCTAGGCAACTATTTCTAGGCCATTAGGACTCACTTTGCATCCCTCATTGTCTAGGCTTCATAATTTTTAATTCATTATTACAATCATCTCTTAGTTCATGGTGCATTCTCATTCAATACCTTATGTTCATTTATTAACCAATATCATCAAGAAAGCACAACTAAATTAGAATGCACAATTAACTCGACAAACCGTTTCACCATGTTAGTAATGGAAACTTCTCTATCCAACTTGTCAAGTTTCTCTATGCATTAAGAGCACTGTGGCATTACATACCTACAAGGTTTGCAATGGTTATAGTTACTTAAAAATCATTTTCTCACTTTTAGAATTCATAAGTTACCAACATGTCAAGACCATCAAGTTGCTAGAGTTACTTTTATATCAAAGTTATCTTCCCTCATCTAAGAATAACATTAGTTTTAGATTTTGATAGTTTGGTTAATTGATCATAAATTGAGCTATGATTTTGCAATTTATAGTCCATTCAACCTATTAGGTCATGTCAATGAACATCTTTTGTTTACCTAGGTCATTAAATCAACTAGCATCTTTCAATCCTTCACAATCCAAAGATAAAGAAATATGAGAGAGAGACCTTAGATAATTTGTTTGACTAGTGGGCCCAATTGTCTAGGCTTCTAGAAAACTATGTTCTTCAAAATTTTTCAATACAAGAATTTGAGAAACATGAACATAAACTTCCAAATCCAAAATTCAAATTGTATACTTTATCTTAATATTATCATGGACTAGATATGCTCACCAAGGATCAAAAGGAAAATTCTAGATCAAGCTACACATATAAATTTTGTCAAATAGTTAACATGAAAATTTCAACAAATTGCTTATTGGCTAACAAACATACAAACTAATACAAAATAAGTATCCAATTCAATCTCATAAGAATTTTATATCATAACACATAAAATCAATTGAATCCAAATTTACAAAAGGGAAAATCTATTAAAACCCATAAGCATTTGCTAGGTTTCTAAATGTGCAATAGCCAAACAAGAAGAAGAGAAATGCCAAATTAAAATATTTTCTTCATTGTCCTAATAGCTAAACCAACAAAGTTTCTTATAATACTTTAGTCAAATACTAGGGTAGTAAAATGACAAATAGATCTAAGGCTTATATATACCTTTAATGTAATTCCAAGGTTATGAAAATCAGTTACCCAACCAAATGGATTTACTAATCTTAAAAATATTTTACTTCTAAAGAGAGAGTTTAAAGAAAAATCCTAATGGTTTTCAAAAATGCTTTTTAGATTTTCATCCTTATAACTAATCCTAAAAAACCTCCTCTCTAGGGTAGGAAAAGCATTAGTCCTTGCCCTTGTTCAAAAGAACCTTCATAAGTTTTTACTTTTTACTAAAGGGTTTCTTGTAAAAAGAAGGAGAGTACTCTTTATAAAGATAAAAGAAAGCATTAATAAGAAATAAGAAACAAATAGCAACAAAACTTGATTGCTTCCCTAACTTGAGCATCCAAAACAAAAAGAAATTAATACTACATAAAACAAATTAATTGTTTAACTTTTCGTGGATACTGCTTTTCTTTGTAACTATCACTAGAAAGTAACATATTTGAAAAAATAATAGTTGACTTTTGAAGAGAGATCATAGTTAAACTTTTGATGTTGGAAAATAATAGCAAATAGAATAAAAAATAAGTGGTTGGAGATACTTCAAAATACAAAGAAAAAAAGTAGATAATGTAGGTTGATCACCAAGAATAATATCATTAATACTTGGTTGAAAGTTGTTGCAAATTCTAGATGTCTATTTCCAAGCATGTTGCAAATTCCAGATTCTTGGTTAGTGTTTTAATCTTGGTTGTAAGTTTAATTCTTAACTTTTCTATTCCCTTGATATGTTTTTTGATCTTTTAATTGCCTTGCTTAGCCTTCTGATTCCTTTAACTTATTACTTGGTTTTCTATTTGTTGACTTAATTCTCTTCAACATTTTGATTTACCACTTGACCAACTGTTTGTTTAGCTTAACTTCTTATTCTTTTTATTGAGTGTTCAATTCCTAATACCTACTCTTTTGATTTATTGTTTAAACTTCTATTTTCTTTTCTTAGATTTTTAATTCCTTAGCTTGTTATTATCTAAGTGATTAGTGGTGTTGGATTAAATTTGGAAGCCCGTAGAAACTAAATAGGGTTAACTAAATAGGCTTCCAAATTAAATAGTGGTGTTGCTCTATTTTGATTTCTTAGAGGTAAAATACACAAGAGTAGGGTTAACTTGGGTGGATGCGAGAGCTTTTGCCTAGCTGTTTCAAAAAAAACAAATGAAACAAATACGAACAATGGTTGTCCCTAGAAAACTATTCAACAAACTTGCAACTAAACAAGAAAGAAACCAAAATCATTCAAATGCTAGTGTTGCTAATCATCGCTTCATTGGCAAGTAAAATTGCAAGAAGACATGGGAGCTCGGTTGTTGCCTTAGCTACCTGTTCTTATGCTCATTCTACTGCCATTTTTATGGCTACTATTGTTCCTATAGAGGCCGTCACCATCTCCATCTCAATGCTAACTAGTTTTGGAATGTCATCAGAAATGAGCTTTTATTACAATTCAATTGTAACGACATCAGCCATGGCAGTTGTAGGTAGAAAGGATGACATATGGTAAGAGGTATTGAACCCTATGTGTGCCAAGATTTGGGTAACGTAATCTTGCATTACTAGAAGGTAAACTTTTTGAAGCTATTGTTGGTGACGCTTACATCATTTTTATTGACGTGTCTAGCAGTGACCTTGGTAAAGCTTATCAACGAGACATTGAAATTATGAGTTGCTACAAACTACAAGTTTGTTGCCTAAGCTAAGGATGGTTATTATCATATCATACACACATGTACCTAAACACTTGGTCTAAGCATATGCTATCTCCTTTGATCAACCAATCATATGTTTACTTGGTTCCACGGAAATAAAAACTCAATTTAAAATGGAGACGAAGAATTTATGGGATATTTGTACAACTTGCTATATGAAGAAGACATTTGGCTATGACTCCTTTAATTTCTATGGAAATTGTAACTTCCTATGATAAATTTTATGATATTTATTACCAAGGAAGCACTTGGCAACTATAGGTTAAATTTCTCATAATTCCAATGGAAGTTATAACTTCTAGGGTGGTTATAAATTTATATGCCTAAGATATTTGTAAGATCCATATCTTCTCATGATTATTGTAACTACCTTAAGGTCAGGATAAAAGGGCCTTCAAAGGTAGATTAAAAAGAAAAGGAAGATTGGGGAAAAGATTTTTGAAGAATTCTTGTAAGATGGATTGTTGAAGACATCAATTTAGCTACTTTGTTCTAATCCTATGAGTTCATTTCTTCCTGTTTTGTTTTAGTTGCTTAGCTAATGGTTTAGATAGTATCATGCTTGGCATTTAATTTTTGGATTTGTTCTAGGTTGCTTTTATAGCTCTATTTTTGCACAATATTAGACTTCTATTAAGATTTTCCATAGAAGAGCTCATGTTGTTGGCAACCTCAAGAGCAATTTAATAGTAGTGCCTTAACAAAATTGTTTGTTTTGAGCATAGAGGATTTAGGAAAATATTTGGTATTTTGATGGGACTAAAATAGTTTCTTTATTTTTAAAGTTTATTGCCATGGTATTTTAATCAAGAAATTGTCAAAAAAAAAAAACTCTATTGAATGCAATCTTTGACATCTATTAACTAGCAAAAATAAAGACTCATAGTTTGTCATTTACACAACCATTTTTGGTAGTATAATAAGATTGTCTTTATCAAATTGCTTGTTGAGCTCTAAAAGTTTGGAAAATTAGTAGTTATTGAATTGGGAATAGTTAAAGTATTTCCTCATGTCAATTTATCTACCTTAAATATTTGAGATTTTACATAAATCTGCTTTCTTTTCTTTCTCTTTCTATGTCCATTGAATCTTGCTCTATTTCTAGTTTTCTTGTGGAACTTTCTCTTTAGGGGAAATTAGGTGTAGATTGGCAGAATTTTACTCAAATGTTTTTGTAAAAGTTTATTTTTTACAAGTCGGTATTATAAGGACCATATAAACTAAGTGAGTGAACAAAATAGGAATCTCCAACAACTCACAATATTTTACTTAGTTAGCTGAATCTCTTTTATGATAGCCAATTACACTTTAATACATCACTCAACTGTTTCAACATTTGCAATAGCAAACACATACTCATGTCTAGTATGTTTCATAACTACTAAGTTTGTTTGGAGCTATCTAGGCCTTGGTGTTGCCAAATACCAGCAAGCACCTAAACCTTGTTTGAAGAACACCTTCAATCCCGTGACTCCCAAGGTCACGAGATCGCAAGGCTCCAACGTTGGTGGTTGCATCCCAAACAATTGCGAACAATTACAAATGGACCATGATTTATGATTCAAAACCATGAGTTAGCTACAAATTGTGATTAGAAAACCTACAAGAGCACATGTCTCAATAGAAAAATAAATAAATTTTTAGCAAACCATAACTTAAACAAGAATCATGGTAAGTCCAAAAAGCCTTAACTAAATTAGGACTAGATCCCCATAGTTCTTGGAAACCTCATGATCTTCAAATCATGTTATAAAAAATAACCATAACTCTTGGAAAGAGACCACAAGTTTTGGTATTGTCACCATGATCTTAACATTGAAGGAAGTTCAGGTAATAAACGAATTGGTTAGTTATCTTAACTTCACAAAGACTGAGCTAATAAAATTTATATTTTTAGAAAGTTTAGGAAGTTCTCTACAATTTTTTAAAAATAAGTACTACAAAATATGTCTGGAAGCTAAGGTTATATTATGTTCTTTCGACTCTATAAAATATCATGGTAATTCTGGTTATGAAAATTTAAAAAATGATAACTCAGAATTTGTTAATTTTCTGATGATAAAATTTTAAGTAAACCTTTTTAAAGATAATATCTTTTGAATAAATCTAATATGACATCAAATAATTGTGTTATGAGGGAGAAATAATCTCATCATTGACCATCATTCATTCTAGTAAAAATTTGTGATTCTAAAAATCTACCAAATTATAGAGCTAATTTCTCCCAAAACATAATAGATATTGAACTAAATTTTTACTACACATAGCCACCTTCTCCAAATTTCAATTAAATCTAGAATCACTAAGAAAATGTTGTGAAATGACTAAGATCTGATTGAAATAATGAAAGTCCCCCATTCTAATTGTTCAACTTCCAAGATTGAGTAAATAATAATGAATGATGTTGATGAATGTTGATGAATTGATGATGAAATAGTGAAATTCTTACTCCTATCAATCTAGAGATTTTTTCTATTTTGTTAAAATAAACTCCTATTGTATAATAAAAATAAAAAATTATTATTTTCTACTATAAAAACCCAACAATCCCTCCTTAGAGTGGAAGACAATCTTCATTCTTCATTTCTACTTTCTTCTTTCTTTGTCACGCTTTGAATTTCTGTAGATTCATTAAGGCACTTGATCTTGTGAGATAAAATATTTTTTATTAGTAAGTTAGCAAGTAAATATTTTTTATTGGTAAGCTAGCAAGTTTCTCTTTTTGAACTAATGGGTTTAATGAAATAGTACTTAATGTCAATGTGTTTGGATTTTTTATGATGCACATAATCTTGGGGATAGCTGAATTTTTGTTTTACTATTACTATACAAATTTTTAGATGGACCAACTTTAGACCCTAAGTATGAAAGAAGTTTATTTACCAAAGTATGTGTTGGAGGCATCCGTCCATGACAATAATTTTGCTTCACAACTAGATAAGCCAAATGGATGAGTGTTTATTTGATTTTCATGCATAATGAGAGCTCCTGATGTAGATTTTCTATTATCATTATCTCCTACCTAATCAACATTTGAATATGCCCAAAGGTTATTGTCTCCTTTACTAAATTGGATCCCAAAGTTACAAGTTCCTTTTACATACTTGAGGAGATTTATAAGTATTTGCATGTGAGATTGTCTTGGCTCTTATATGAATCTAGATAAGTATGATGTTGCATATTCTAAATCTGGTTTGGTGTGCTAGAGGAACAAAAGTCATCTAATTGTAGTTCTATACATAGTTGCATCTATGAAAGGAGTCTTATCTTTGCTTGTTAACTTTAAACTGTATGGAAAATGATTGTTCTTAAACTTCTCATTTTTTAGATTAAATTTTTCAATGATGGAATTTGAATATTTGGTTTGAAGAATCTTCATTTCTTCCTTCTTTTAGTTCACGTTAATTCCTAGGAAGCATTTAAGTTTTCTAAGGTTCTTCATTTTGAATTCAATTTTCATGTCATTCTTGAAATCTTCTGCTAGCCTTTTATTAGTGGTAATAAAGATAATGTTATCTACATATAGTAATACGATGGTGAAATCATCTTCTTCTTTATTGAAATATAGTTTTGGTTTAAACACGTAATTTTGATAGTCATTAATTCTCTAGAACTAGGCCCTTGGAGCTTGCTTTAGGTCATATAGAGCTTTATTAAGTTTGCATACTTGATTCTCTTTTCCTATGATAACATAACATTCTGGCTAATAAATGTATTCTTCTTCTTTGATGTATCAATTTAGAAATGCTTAGTTGACATCCATTTGTTAAACCTTTAGATATTCATGCGCTACTATGGAGAGAATGAGCTTGATGATTTTAAATCTAGCCATCAATACAAAGATTTCTTTATATTTAATGTGTTTCTTTTATTTAAATCCTCTTTCCACAAGTCTTGCTTTGTGTATTGTGACTTATTCTTTCTTATTATACTTTATTTTGTATAGCCACTTACAATCAATAATCTTTATATATATTGGTTTGTCCACTAATTTCCATGTATTATTTCTTAGGATGACATTGTGCTCTTTATCCATGGCTTCTTTCCAAACTTTTCATTTCATGGCTTCATTGACATTGGTTGGTTTCCATGAGATTGCTAAATAAGCCATATTTGTAATATGGTGAGATCCTACAGTTATTCTTTTAAAATTTGTGTCTAGCATTTGAGTGCAACTATGGTCTTTTGGGACCCAAGGTTTTAAACTTTGACATATGTTTGAATTCTCTTGCTATTTGAAAAAGTCACTTGTACTAAACTTTGTCTCATCAAATATAACAACTCTTGAAACATGTTATATTTTTATTCATTGGGTTGTAACACCTATATCCACTAGTGTGAGAATCATAACCAAGAAAGATGCATTTCTTTCCTCTGTCTTTATGTTTGTCAATAAATTGTTTTAGGGTCTTTACATAGCAATGACACTCAAATATTCTCATATGACTCATGTTAGGAATTTTGTTAAATAGAATTTCATATGGAGATTTTGACCAAGGATTAGCACCTCAATAGGACCCAATCCACAACAACATAATGAAATGAATAAAATATTCTTTTTCTTAATAAAAATTTTAAAATACAAATAAAATAAATCAAAGATGAGAAGCTAAGCTCAACTCACAACTCTTCCAAGGATTTTAGAGACCACACTTGTCCTCTCTTAATTCTCAATTTCTCACCATGGAGCCAAAGCTCAGGACAGGACACTTATAAGAGATTCTCCTAACATCTCTAAAGTGCTCTCCCTTACCTCTCACTCAATTTCTTTGCACAAACTCTCCTTCTCAAGAGCTCTCTATCTTGCTCTTTTTCTTGGTTCTCTTGGTGATTGCTTCCACACCCTAATATGAAATACACATCATAATTATATAGAAAACAAGACAATAAAAATCCTAGGAAACCTTATCTAAGCTCCACTTGAAGATCTTCCACTATTTTCCATCCTTTCCTGCCTCCTTCCATTGTTTTCCAAATTGGAACAACCAATTTTAGAAGTTTCTTTTCTCATTTGGATCATCTCTGACTTTCCTAAGATGTCTCTGAGTCAACAAAACCCTTGGGAAAGATGTCTCCTCTAGTGTCAAGACATCTCATTATGGGCCAAGACATCTTGCATGAGACATCTTTCCCAAGATGTCTCCTTTGAGAAGTCTCACATTTGGCCACAACATCTCCTCTAAATTCAAGATGTCTCTTGCCACCTCTAGGTCTTAGCCAAGATGTCTCCTAGCATCCCAAGATATCTTCTTCAAGCCTAAAACCTACAAAACATACATGTAGGATAGAACAAGAAGATTGGAAGATGTGTCCCTACACCAACTCTCCCATCCTTAAAAATGTCATACTTCATGATCTTTCACAAGTTGGAAGACACCATGCCCCCATGACAAGTTGGAAGGCTTCATACTTAGCATAATAATTAAGACTCGATACATTATAAACATGAGAATGAGTATCATCTGAGGTTTTCATTTTGAGCTTCCCTTGCTCATGAAGGCTTTTCCTCTTGCCCCATCATGCTTTCTTCATCTAAGCATCATCTCCTTGGAATCCTTCCCTTGTATTTTCATGATGAGTTAAACCTACACAAAAGTGACACAAGAATCTTAAAAAATAATTATTAGCATCAATCTATGGAGTAGGCCTCCTTGCCCTATGCCCAAATAACAATGGCATTTCTCCACTTGTTGCCAACTAATCTTTGTTATTCTTTTAGCATCTTGTGGCCAACTTAAGCCTAGCACATACATAAGTGATCAAAAGCATCAACCAATATACTACAATCATCAACATCCAAGATTTAACAGCAGAAAAATCAACTTTCTTCTCATTCATATGAGATTCCACACAATCAATAATAACATCCATATCAAATGTATTCTCTTCAACATCAAAGAAAATTTCATCATCATAAATAACGTTCATCCTTATAATCTCCTTACAACTAGGTAGCATCCATGAAGAATTCAAATTATCAACCTCACAATTAGCAATATTGAACAAC
Organism: Gnetum montanum; assembly: GCA_015680685.1. NCBI lineage: Eukaryota > Viridiplantae > Streptophyta > Gnetopsida > Gnetales > Gnetaceae > Gnetum > Gnetum montanum. The sequence goes on from MNCI01012628.1 coordinate 1,682,861, forward strand.
AACCTAAGGTTATGATTGTCTTGCCTTACAATCCAACTATTATTTTCATCATCAAAGACAACCTTATTATCATAATTCCAAGGTCTACCAAATATGATATCTAAACAATCAATAGGCAATGCATCATAAAGAATTTGATCATGAAAGCTTCTACTGGAATATTCAATAAGATACTATTTCTTAACTTGCTTATAATGATTCTTCATTTACCAATGCACTTTGTATGGATTAGGGAGAGGTATTGTAGCTAAACACAATGACTTCACTACCTTGGCAGAAATCACATTTTCTTACGCTCCATCATCAATGAGCATACTCAATGAATGACCCTTAACATCACAATGAGTTCTAAATAAACTCTTCCTCATAACATCCTCATTAGCACTATCATGTCCAAAAAAAGCATAACTATTCAATTCACTTTGGTCAATAATATGCAAAGGCTCATGTTCACATACCTTCTTTGAAGATTCAGGTTTATTCTCTTGCAAGTTTGAATTTCCTTATCCTTATAGGCATTCTTCTTTGGCTTTGTGCATTCCCATTATTTATGACTTGATTCACCACAATTATAACATGTATCCTTACAATGATCTTTACCTCTTGAATATCATTCCCTTTCATTCTTTTTTGGCTCATTTTCGCCATCCTTTTTGGATGATTTGTTTGACTTATGAGTTATGTCCTTCTCATTTCTTTTCTTATGATCTTTGTTCTCCTTTAAGTCAAACTTTCTGATTTTCATGTCAACCTTGATAGCAAGATCATATGCTTCACCAAGAGTATTAGGCTCATAGAATGCTAATTCTTACTGATATTGCATCCTTAATCTACTAATGAAGTTATAAGCTTGCTCATACTCAGTCTAATAAACATTAGTCATTTCCAAGGCTTTAAAAAATTAAACATAAAAATCTTTACCTCTTAATCTTCTTGTCTGAGAAATTTCAACTTTTTGATGGCTTCATGATGAAAGGATGTCTTCTCAAACTTTTTCTTTAGCATGAATTCCATGAGTTGTCAACTCTTAATAAGACTTCCATGATCTTCAAGGTATTTCAGACATTCCTTATCCCACCATTTAGCTACCAATCCATCAAGTTTTCTCTCAACAACATGAATCATTGTCTCATTAGAAAGTTTCTTAACAAGAAAATACTTATTCACCATTCTAAGTCAAGAAAGAAAGAAATCTATACCTTCAACACCTTTAAAGATGGAAATATCCACATGAGGAACTCTTAAAGAACTTCTTAACATCTTTATAAACCTTTTATCATCATTTTCTTCATTATTATGAAAAGGAAACCTTGGCTTATGCATTTGAGTTCTAGTCCCTTCTCTCCTTGAAGTTCTTTGATCATGTCTTCCTCTTGTTCCTTGCAAAGTTGCAAAAGTATTCTCTTTATTAATCTCCTCTTTACTTTTTCTTGAACTTTGATGAATCATCGACTAGCTGTGTTGACAAACATGTGTCAATGTAGCCCCATCGACACAACCTCATCGATGTATAAAAAGATGCATGGATGCAAATGTGTCAATGCAGTGTCATGTCATGTCTATATTAAATGCTCTTACCAACTACATTTATGGCATATTATGTCATTAGTGTAGCTAAGTTCTTGCAATTTTATTTCTCCAAAGTTAGAATATTTTCTGAGTGCCCACAATAGGACTTTAAGAAATTGTACGGATCTTTATTCAAGCATCTTGTACCTAAACACATTGATGTGATCAGCAATAAAGATGAGATTCTTGATACTCCATGTAGCACTTGGAATAATTTAATGTTTTCTTTCATGCACTTTATTATTAATGAAATTTACATTCTTGTCCTTAGTTAAGTAATGGTTCTAATAATGAACACATAAGTACGACCGCTTCAAGCATACCATTAAATGCTTGGTAATCTCAGCAATGGCTATTTGGTACACTTAGCAATAAACACTTGGTAACCTAGTAGCATTGCTACGAGCTTAGGATATGTACAAAAAGTGGGCTCGAACGCTTACGTTAGGCTAGTTAGCTTAAGAACCATTAGATAGTTAACAAAGTTGATTTACAACCCAGTTATCTTTACTTCAATATTTAGGATTAAATAAATAAAAATATAAATAAATATCATGTGCCTTCGCTCACAGTTAACCATACATGCGAGCCTACATAAGTGAGAGCTAGAAAGAGAACAATCATATTTTCCCAAGTCACCATCTCTAATTCTAGGTGATGAGTGGCGAGGTACCCCTACACTCAACCATACGAATACGAGCGTTCTCATGCGCGATCTGGTCGAACTTTGCAGACGAACTAGTTGTGGC